>OZ014484.1:20904744-21225900 GCA_963965965.1 Trididemnum nubilum
TAAAGAAGAAATCCTCCTGAAGATCATATTGCTTGTCCACAGAACAAACACTTCTATCATTGCGCAAACCATTAATTATACGTCCCTCAGTAATCTATGGACTCCAATCAAGTTTTCGATATCATCTTTCATACGTAACTGCAGTGGCCCAAGCTCATCACACCTTGAAAACGCCATGAATCAATTACTCTCCTTTCCTTCTTCAGACGCGTATGTATGGGCCGATAGATCTCTCCCTTCCCTCATTAGACGGATGGCACTGGAGTGTATGCCATACAATCCAAATGCAGTACCTTCAAGTATTTTTTTCATCTGGACCAATTGCCTCAAGTTTCACAGCTAAAACTCATCACCTGGAGCACCAACTTGTCTGGTGTAACTACTACCAAACGACATGCCACTTTCAATAAGTCATTTTAAGGATTCCCAATCGGCTCTTTTCATACTTTCAGAGGCCCTTTTATATCTCTGGCCAAACTCCCTCTCAAATTTTTGGTTTCATATCTCCTCACGTTCCAACTGTGCCATTTCAAAGTTTCAATCGGTTTCCGGTTATGCTGGTTTCCCTGGAAATAAGCATGTTGATTCTCTACCCAAAGCTGGAGCCTCCCTTGCTACTGCGATGGTCCCTTGTTCTTCTCCCCAGCTATAGCCAAAACCCGTTATATCCAGTATCACAAATGGGGTCGTCACATTTCAACAATCCCCCTATACCCTCTGAACTGTCCCTTTCCTACAGTTTCTCCGTTTGAATTGGTCTACTCACGCCCCATATGCGTTGAGCTTTCCGCCTTCGCTTCAATGGTCATATCTCTTACTATAATTGTCGTAAGTTAGTCGTAAGGAAAACTCTTCCTGCAGCGCATGTGAACACCCTCTATAGGACCTTAATCATCTTTTTCTTGACTGTTTTGCCTCTGATCCTCTATGCAAATCTATCTTTGGCTCAAAAGTCTGCACCCCGGCGTGTGGCTCAACTGTTTAGTCTCTGCGAAGCTTCTTTGCTTCTCCATCTCTCTGAAGAGGTTGGCATGAGTTGCATCAACACTTAATCAAGCTGCTTCAAAAATATATACAGCACAAAGTAGTATGCTTTAGAGATTGTTGAAAATAACCAGGCCATTGTTCCAAATACGAAGAAATCTACTCTTATGCAGCAATAACTTTTCTGTAAACATGTGTATTGTACTGTTTAGAAAACTTCTTATGTGCACATAATGGTGTTTATCAAGCCAAGTTTGAGATCACTGCGACATCTTTAAAATCAAAATTTTGCAACAAAACTTTGTATGAGGCAGTTTTTGGTGCAATGGAAACTTTTGAGATGGTCAGACTTACAAAAACATATTTAAAAACTTTACCCCAAAAATGGGACACTTTAATGTACAGTTATACAACGCTGATCATTTGAACGACAATTACCCCAACACTATACTTTAGCAAGAGTCAATAATTCATGACGTTTAAGAACGAAAGGCATTTTGAAGCTAAAAAACCAATCCTTCAAAATGCAACAAAACTTGATATTGAAGATGGCTCTAAATGATGGAAAAAAATAACCAAAATGAGTGATCAATATACTGCTAACTATATATAGTGAATCACGTGTATCTGTATGTGCGTATGATGTTTTATTTCGAAAGATTGCATTTTGTTTAATTAACCGAACAAATCAAATCGAACCGCCCCTGTAACTCAATTAGTTAGAATAATCGGCGTTCTATTGCATTGTTCTTATATCAGTCTTTCATTTTTATAGTTTTTCCTATCGTCATCGGGATTGCGGTTGTGCTGTTACTGATAGGTGCAGTAGTACTCCGAAGAATATGTCAAAAAAGAAAAGCCAAAAAATCTTTGAGCGAGTACGAAATGTAAGTTCCAACTATTTTGTATATCCAAGGGCAATTGAATAGTAACATCTTCATCTTTCCCGTTCTTACGTCTCTTGTAAGGGCTAGCGGTTAGGGATTACAGGGGTAAAAATTTTGCTTAATTGCTATAAAGTTCGTTTAAACTGGACGAGAAGCAACGCAAAGT
Organism: Trididemnum nubilum; assembly: GCA_963965965.1. Classification (NCBI taxonomy): domain Eukaryota; kingdom Metazoa; phylum Chordata; class Ascidiacea; order Aplousobranchia; family Didemnidae; genus Trididemnum; species Trididemnum nubilum. The sequence continues at coordinate 20,906,782 of OZ014484.1, forward strand.
AACCAAAATTTGATGTTATCAAAAGTTGCCACGAAAAGTTATGCGAAAAGTTGCCACCCGACGCAAACTTTGCCAATTCGGTTACTTAGCTTCAATCATAACTTAACTTCGCAACTTGCTCAACTTCACTTAGACTTCAAACTGTTATTGAGTGGTTGGCCTATTTTAAGCAAATGATGAGAGCAACCACTCGCCAAGGTTGGCAACCTTCGTTTCAAGTTGTTTCTTGTCCAATATAAATGCACCTTCATTATCATTGAAAGGGTGCAGAATTAAATTTAACATTGGCTCAATTTTCTTTACTAATTTTTGACAGTCTTGAAATGTGGGTGTGTTAATCTCGCGTCTGAGTTAAACAATAAGTGGTTCTCAGCGTACTGAAAGAGATATTGCTCGAAATCAGTTTTATTGAAGAAATGAGAACTATTTGAGGTAATAATGAGGTGCCCCAAATATTTCTCCCCAATTCCCTTCATTCACTAAAATATAATTTATTCCGTTTAACTTCGTATTTATTTGTGACATCACAACATGCATGAGTTTGCGAAAATTTCTCGCTGACTAAGGAACGCGATGTTCAATGAGGAAGGTTAAAAGGATTCTACTTCAGAGAGCGATTCTAATTCATACTAAATTGATCGGTGGCATTATACGAGTGATATAATCTGTCGTATCAAAGTTAGACCAGCTTTGGTGATGTTTTAAGCCTATGAATGATATAAAACTTAATTCCAAAAACGATCATACTGTAGATCAGTACTGGTAACTTAGGTCTGCAAGCACCAATAACAGTAGCCAATTTTTCAGAATTGGTTGGGCTACTTACTGCAACTAGTTAGTAAGTTGTTGGTATTGGATTGGGCTTACTGTATTACTGCGTTAGTTTCTGATTACAGACCTGAGATTAGCCCATAGGCGTAGCCAGGATTTGTGATTGGAGAGGGGGGAAGCAAATTACAAATCACCTTCAAGGTGGTCATCAGAAATTTTTAAAAAAAGAAATTTTGTGGGACAAAGATATCGTAGAAAGAAGGACCAAAAGCCGTGGCCTAGGCTGGCATTAAAGCAGGATTTTGCTGATGGGAGATGGCTTAAACCCCCAGTAAAATGTCAAAACAGGACGTGTTGTGTGAAGTACTGCAACTTAAACGTACTGCAAACGGGAGTCTGGGGGAGGAGTCCCCAGCCGCTGCGCAATTTTTAGCAATTATTTTTTTAAAAAACGCTACTTTAAAGCCATTAAATTACATTTCGACCGTGTTCAGAGCCATTTGAAAGAACTAGATTTTTAACATTTGAAAGACAATTAATAAAATTAATTGTTCAATCCTCCTTTTACTTGCAATTTAAGTCCAAAACTTGTTTAATAATCCACTCAAAGATTTTTCTTAGAGATTTTTGTTTTTCATAAAAATCATCAGTTTTGGGAGTACACGTAATACGGCCTGGGGGCTCAAGCCTTTTCAATTCGAATTCAATAAATTGTTCAATGAGCATATCTCCTATCTAATTCTTTTTCAAAAGTTTTTTTCGCGTAAAAATTGGCAAGATGGAGATGAATTGTTCCAATTGAAAAATAGTACAGTGGAATTTGGTTAATAAATCCACCTCGGGGAGCCAGTTTTGGATTTATTACGCGGCGGCTTTAATAAACGGCGTTTTCTAAAATGCACAAGACGATTCCGTTCCAAGCAAATTGGATGTAATAAGCGACTGGATTTATTAACCGTGGATTTATCAACCGTGGATTTATTAACCGAATTCCACTGTACAATAGATGGTTACACCTTACACTAATCATGTTATTACCCGGGGCCCCTGGTACTTTGAAATTTTTCACAACACCTTCCTGCCAAATATTGGTGAACACCAAAAAAGTCTTACCAACTGAGCGCGGGGCCCCTGGTACTGTGCCATATGGTAAATCCGGCCTTGGCTATTGCATTACGTTCATAAAAAGATTAGAGGAGGGCCTGAAGTAGCAACTTTCAAACGAAAAACTTTAATTTCACCCGAGTTGTAGATTTCCTTTGGTTAGCAAAAATTGAATTTAGGGAGCTCGGCCTCCTTGGTCCTCAAAATGACAATATTATTGGTTATTACAATTGTACTGTGTACTGTTGTACTCAAAAAAATGCTAAAAGAAACTGAAGAAACAATAGGCTTTTTGTCCCGTTCTTATAATTGGTGGCATTTCAATTGGGGAACCCGGGCCCCCTGCCCCCCCCCCCCCCCCCTTTCCCTTGGCTACGCCTATGGATTAACTTACTCAGAGTATATAACGTACCGGTACCTAATTTGCTGTTTTATAAAATTGCTTGTTGCTGGTTGTACAATACCGGTAACGGAACTTACCTTAACTTTGTGAAAAAAAAGTTGGCAAGAATAGGACTGGTAGACCAGGGCCGACATGACAGAACGTGCTAGCGAGCTCGTAAAGGCCATTCTCGCTCGCTAAAAAGCGCTAACGAACAAAAAATCTTCGTAGACAAATTGCCATTTCTGAGCCGTCTCGCCCAACACACGTTAAAACTGCTCGCTCGAATTTCTTTGCGAGATGTTCGTAGCTTGTGTTAGTACCAAATAAATATCTCATTGTGACGTCAGATGCATTTCTACTTCAATATAATGCGTTCATGCGCACTGTATGTCCTGCATTGTTATGGAAGAAGATGCTATGAGCTATGCGTTATTATTCTAAGCAAGCAAATTCCTCGACCGATAATAATTAATAAATAAACGAAAGAATTTAATCATATTTTTTGATCAATGTGAAATAAGAACAACTTTTTCCACTCTATACTTTTTTTAAATGACGTAAAGCGCCTTTGAGGTTGTTGGTGGGTAAACTCATAATATGTTAACAGTAACTTTAGGTATATAGGTTTCAAAATTTTTCAAAAGTGAGCAAGTCAAATGTACACTTTTCCTTTATAGAACCGGTAAATCTTGAGTCGAGACTGGCTGTTATTAATTTTTTGCCGATAATCAGTCTTATTTGTTCTTGATTTTGTAAAAACTTTGAGTGCATCGACGTCAATTTTAGCGGGCATGTTTGAAACACTGTTTAATTCCTATTGCTCTGTCTACTTAAGTGAAGGCTTTTTTCTTGCTTTTGTAGCATCGTAAAATTGTAAAAGCGAAAAAGCAAGCTTTTTTTAAGTTGAACAACTGCCAAAAAAAATTCTCAATTGCTTGCGCAGAGCAACAGAGCTTTATAATTTTGAATAGTTGCAGTTTTGCTTACTAATACAAAATCACTGAAATTTTATCGTTTTGAATCAGCACAAATTTTAGTTTCTTTGATTAGTTTGAATTTTTTTTTGTTGCCGAGGCTGGCATTGTTTTTAATTTGTTCTTAAATTTTAAACAAAATTGAACCTCGTTTTTTAGAAAATCGTTCTTACAATGGGAGTGTATTGCTATTTTTGTCAACTGGCAATGCCCAATATTTCTTTTTCAGTCGAAACAATAAATGGTTTTCAATGCAATTCGCTTTCTTTTCAGCAGTCTAATAGCAAACATGGCGACGATTTTAATTAATATTTAGCAACAATTCGCTTTATTTAGAAGTTTTCGACATTTCGCCATTAAATTTATGAACCAAATAAATTTCTCACACCCTTAAAGAGTGCTTCAAGATCCTCTTTAAGTTGACGAGGAAAATGTATGTGACGTTTTTTTTACTCGAACTGCTTTCCGCAATCGCTTGAAGCAACTTTGACGTAAAGGATTTCTCAAGGCTTTATTACTTACACGTGCAAAAATGACCTCTTACATTTAGCGAGTATTTCGTTCGGTAGCGCCTCTTAAAAAACTTGTTAATTAAAGCGAACGAGGAAATTTCTGTCATGTGGGCCCAGGTTGGTGTTGTTTTAGCACTCTTATCGTAGGCAATAGCCTACGGTAGGCTTATCTAATTTAGACTTCCTGCAGACCGAGGCTACCAGTATGTTCTACAGTATGATTACAGTATGACCGTTTTTGGTCTCAAGTTTTATATCATTTATAGGCTTAAAACATCACCAAAGCTGGTGTTACTTTGATACGACAGATTAAAGTATTAAATCACTTGTATAATCAATGCCACCGATCAATTTAGTTTGAATTAGAATCGCTGTTAAAAGCAAACTCCTTTTACCTTCCTCATAGGACATTGCGTTCCTTAGACAGTGAAAAATTTTTGCAATTCATACCTGATGTGATGTCACAAATTGGTACGGAGTCAAACCCAGTAAATTATATTTTCGCGAATGAATGGAATTGGGGAGAAATATTTGGGGCACCTCGTTACTACCTCAAATAGTTCTCATTTCTTCAATAAAATTGATTTCGAGCAGTATCTTTTTAAAATAAAATGCAGATTTAGCTATAATTTCTTAACTTTTCTAAGACAAAAATTTTTGTTCTACGGATTGAACGAGTTAAAAATTGTGTAGTATAATCAACAAATAGGTAAGTTATTTGTGCAAATAGGAAACAGAGAAACCAAATAAGATAAAAATTACAGAGTAGAAAAAATGCTGTATATACAGTATAATATGATTATCTCAGCTTGGTGGATTCGAACAAGTAGCAAATTCAGAGATCAAGAATTCAAAAAAATTCTCAGGAACGTTGTATTACTGGAAACTCCAAAGCAGGCGAGGATTCCTCCAACGACGAAGTAGTCATTGCAATGAAAATTGCGCGGACCGTCCAAAATATTTAGCGTCTGACGCTGTCTGGTGACAGGATGATAAATGTGAGCAACAACAGCAATAAAATAATTGTTTTGAACATTTTTAATTAGAAAATGGGAAGCAATATATTTTAAAATTTTCGGACAGAGTAATTTTATCTAAATTATTATTTAGTCCTTTTATAAACGCTCACGACTTAGATTTTCAGCAAATTTAGGGCATAATTTTAACGCAATAAGTAAACAAACCCTAAAAACTTGCCAATACACGAAAGACATGCAAATCGGAAAATTAATATAGAAATGCTGCTAGTCTGTATATTTAAATAAGTGTTTAATATCATTATAAAAAAGTGAAGCATTTTCAAATGAGCATCTAAACAATGCAGGATTTTACAGCTTCAAAACAAAATCGTGGGAGCCAATTACTTTAATCCTTGGATTAAAAACCTTCACTGTACACCTACGGTACACTTTTGCAATAAATCCTATCAGAAAAAAAACGCTTTCTCCTTTAAGCTGCAGTAATTATAAGTTCAGTTAAATTGATTTAAAAATAACGTTTAAAAATTTGATGCTGCTGTGCAAAAAAGCTTTCCTTGTTTTGAGGTGCTAAAGTCATACTTTACAAAAATTTAAACATTTTTTCTCGGACGTCGAACTTAGCAACATCATAGACTCTTTTTTAAACTGAAAATGACTCGCTTGGATCGAAATCGATTTCATTATTTCAAAAAGTAAAAATTAGGTTTTTAAAAGTGCTGATGTTGATCTTTTTAGCTTTTTCGGAATTGATCTACTCAACGACATCATTGAATGTTTGTTTGACGTACCAGCAATCATTTTGGCTTGAGCATTTTATGATTCAGATTCAAAAAACTAATCTAGCGTGCAAAATTTGAACTTCGTTTTTGGGAAAAATTGGCCGAAACTCCATATTAATAACGTCATAATCTCACAAAATAATATAAATTGAAACACCGAACTAAATGCTAAATTTAGAGTTATCTTAAGGGTTTAAGAACCAAATAGAGTCATTTTAACCCTTTCCTCTCTGTGTAAATTGCGTTGGCATAACAACACATTTAATGCAGTGTTAACCCTATTATACACCGGCTATTCGTCCAGTGCAATTTAAACGTAAGAGGGATGTAAGGGCAAAATTGCCCCCTATCTAACACCTAAACCAAAGTACAAGGGAGCACTAAATTTGAATTGCTGGTTAGTGTTCAATAATTTTTATGGAATAGCTGATTTTAAGTTGATCAATGATCACATCACCGCGTCATAGGCAATTTAAATTTTTTGCAGACAGAAGTTTTTTTGGAAATTAAATTATAAAATTCTTAAGTCAAAGTAATTTTTGTCACAAAAAAGTCTCATGATGTCATTCAAATAATATTGGCCAGGCCAAAAAACGCTCAGATTTCAAAAAGTGCATGACTTTTCCAAACTTTAAAATTGGAAAACTTTTCTTACCTTGGAAATTGAAATTTTCTTACCATGGAAATGGAAATTGAAATAAGTGAATAAATTTGATCTTTGGTCTACCAACTAAGTTATCACTGCCACATTTTGTCATAGTAAGTAGTTGATAAAAAAACTGCTTTACAGAGTAAAAGACGAGAAATTTTCAAAGACGACTCTCAAACAGGATCAATACTTAGAAGAACGTAATGATACTGAGCTTACTTTTTATTCATTTCAATAAGTAAAGAAAGCCTCTGCAACAAAAAAATAAGAGAAAAGGAAGTGACAAATAACAGCAACAATTTGCTTTAGCTTAGATTAATCAAAGCTAAACTCGATTCTGAAACTTTCACTTTCAAAATGGCCTCCTTAAAGTTGTTATATTAATTTTTGGTCCAAGGCTAAATGCCGTAAAATGAGAAAACCGTCTTATGTTAATATGCAATATTGATGTGCCAGAATACCGTACAATGATTTGACGAGAAGCTAGTCATTCAAAACTCACGTAGGCAGCCGCAATGAAGCGCAATGGTGCATCGTTTTCGCAAGCAAAAAAGCTGGTGCCACGTAATCGCTATTCTTCAATCTGGCATCGCTGCCCCAACCCTAACTGTTATGCAAGGTTTTCAAGCAAAAAAGATTTCTCCGTTCATTTTGCTTTTCCGGTCCTGTGTACTGCATCTATACTCCGTATACTTCCAGTCCACGCGTTTGCAATCCAAGCGCAAATCGAACCTGGGTGTGATGATTGGAAGGCGAATGCAATAACCGCTACACTACGCAGCTCACAGCAATGCAATAGCAAAATGTTTTATTTAAACCAAATGTACGAGAAAAAGGCAATTAAACCAAAGGTACAAGAAAAATGTACAAGAAAAAGGCTTAAAAGCGGCTGTCTGTGTGACTTTTGCATGACTAGCTTCTACGAATGATTTGTAGTATAATCCGAATCATCTTAGCACTGTAAGTTTTCTAATAAAACTGGTGAAATTCCCTAATTGTATGAGTGGTTTTTTGTTTTGAGAGAACTATCTTCAGTGAGCACTTGTATATAGTACGTGGTTGACCAATCCCATACCAACTTTATTTTATAAGCCATACGCAATTTCATGTTCAATGAATCAGAACAGGAAACAGTTTTTGTTTGCGAATTCTTATTAGCAAAAAGTTAACATAAGCACAGAGCTGGACAGCGCTGTTTCGAGCTTTTAGCTCTCATCGGCAGCCCTCAGCTATCTCTTCAAAGGTATTCCCAGCTGAACAAACATCTTGGCCTAACTGGCAAACCTTATTGGCCTGCACAGAGGCAGATGCTTTAGTAGGGAATAAACAATTTTTTCACTTGTGGTACTTTAGAAACAAGTGAAAAAATCGCTGGATCCTTGAAGTAAGGACAGCCATAGACTATCCCTACTACAAGGATTCCCCTCTGCGTGACCACGGAAATCAAAACTACACAATCTTGATGTCCTTCATGGTCGACTCCTGGGAAGCCTTGTCTACTTCCACTGGCAGTTAGGTGGCTATAACAACCACCAACCCTGCAGCTCCAATGATATTTCACATTGTAGCTCAAGTCAAATAAGCACAGCGCTGTTTCGAGCTTTTAGCTCTCATCGGCAGCCCTCAGCTATCTCTTCAAAGGTATTCCCAGCTGAACAAACATCTTGGCCTAACTGGCAAACCTTATTGGCCTGCACAGAGGCAGATGCTTTAGTAGGGAATAAACAATTTTTTCACTTGTGGTACTTTAGAAACAAGTGAAAAAATCGCTGGATCCTTGAAGTAAGGACAGCCATAGACTATCCCTACTACAAGGATTCCCCTCTGCGTGACCACGGAAATCAAAACTACACAATCTTGATGTCCTTCATGGTCGACTCCTGGGAAGCCTTGTCTACTTCCACTGGCAGTTAGGTGGCTATAACAACCACCAACCCTGCAGCTCCAATGATATTTCACATTGTAGCTCAAGTCAAATAAGCACAGAGCTGGACAGCGCTGTTTCGAGCTTTTAGCTGTCCAGCTCTGTGCTTATTTGACTTGAGCTACAATGTGAAATATCATTGGAGCTGCAGGGTTGGTGGTTGTTATAGCCACCTAACTGCCAGTGGAAGTAGACAAGGCTTCCCAGGAGTCGACCATGAAGGACATCAAGATTGTGTAGTTTTGTTCTTACTGTCAGGCGTACACTTAAGGGTAACGGACAGGTCGATCTCTATACAGTTTCAATAGTTTTGTACAAATTACACAAAAAGTTGTCATAAATTCGTATATTGATGACATTGAAACAAATCCTCCAATTGGAAAGCATACCTTGGGTGTATTCACGTGATGTTTATTGCATTAGGTGGCTTTGCTGTCGGTATTTTTCAAAGCACTTATTGTATTAGGCTGCTTTTTGTGGCTAGACTATCATCATAACAGACATGTGGTGTAATTCATGAGGTACTTCATTTGTTTTTCGACTTTAACCAAGAAATAATTTCCTTATTAATTCTTAAGGATACCGGTATTCAATCATGAAAAATTATTTTAAAGTTTTGTATTCGTAATGATCAGCTGCCAAGCGACGATGGTCACGTGACTTCAAAGCAAGCTTTCCTGTTTAGAATTCAACACATAGAAACTCTAGCCAAAACACTAAATATGCAACCTTTTTAACAAAAAATGTCCCCATGATTAAATATTTAGTTTAAATTTATAGTATTTTAAATTTTTACATTTAAAGATGATAAAAAACATGCTTGTTGTAATTTGTGGATTGTTTAACAGTAACACTAATAGTAAAAAAATTATTCAAGCGTATAATTTCAAAATATTCATCCGCGTTCGATCAAAAGCGTTATATCTCAAAAACGGCACTTGGTTGCAACCGAAGACAATTCAATCATTAATCAGGCAATAAAAATCTATTTGCAAAAGTTTTTCAAGAAGCACCTCGCTGGGTATCACGAAATTATTTCTAGACGTTTTTTCAGTTAACGTAACTAACCTACTTCAAAGTTTTCAAAGTTATATGTGTAAAATTATCTTTTTTTTGTTGGGGATTTCCCATGAACAGATGTTTTCTTGTTTCTTTGTTTTGTTGACTGAGATTCAAAAGCTGTTATCACATGATTGTTCTGAGCATGACTGATCAATGTAATTGTTTGAATATGTGTAGTATGTGTTTTAGGAAATCCTCGCATCCCTCCACAATGTTGCTGTGACAGCACATTAGGATGTGCAAGCTTCTCCGTTTCTACCAATAAGCAAATGCCTGATATGTGCAGTGTTTTGTAATGGCACTCGTTTAACCGACGTTTACTGAATGTTAAATCGTTATACAAAGCTGCTCCAACAGCATGTGCAACTTTTGAATGGGTTTGGGGGGCGGCCAACTTGCCATGACGTCACCGACCAACGCAAACACACCTTGAATCAGTGATTTTAGGCATTTTATGTTAAAGGCATTTCATGATTAAACACCATTCCTTGGTCATTGCAAATATCCATTGCAAACCTAGTGCGGTATTTGCACTGTAAGCTGCAGTTTCAGAAAAGGCAATGCAGCCCTCCTTAGCGCCACTATGATGTCATAGTTAGGCGTGCAAAATTGTTGTTTTATGGTAATAAAGAAATCCCTGATTTGTGCAGAGTTTTGCAAGGGCCCTCGTTTAATCGATGTTTACCAAATGCTAAATCGCTTATCCAAATACACGCATACTTTTAAAGCACACGGGCCAAAATTTGCACACTGGCCCAAACGAATCTGTAAATTATTTACAAGTTGTTTTTTCAGTTAGTTGACAACAAAATGAGAAGTTAGGATATGTCCTTCTCTGGACAATTTCATTAGACTTTTTCAAAATGCACAAATAAATGTTCTAAACTCTTTTATTAAAAACATTCAAATAAATTTTCCAATTGAAAAGCTGACTTTGCGTGTAATTACATGATCTTTTGAAGAGATTGTTGGTAAAAATTTGTTTAGACGTTTCATTAACGTGTTTATCTCCATTTGTTGCATTTCATGTCACTTTAAACAATTTATGCTGTTAAACGAATGATTGTGGCTTGCTGTCGCACATACATTCATGGGTAACAAAACAAAGTTGGCACACTGGTCCAAATGAACCTGCATTACACTTTGAAGTTGGTTTTGTAGTTTGCTGACTTCTCACTGGGAAGTTAGTGCAGGTCGTTCTCCATACAGTTTCATTATTTTTGCTTAACCAGATATGGTTTGGACAAAACTTCGTATATTGAAGACATTGAAACAAACCTTCCAATTGGAAAGCATACCTTGTGTGAATTTATATGATATTTTGAAGAGATTGTTCGCAAAATTTTGTTTCGATACTTCGTTTATGTGTTTGTCTCGATTTGTTGCATTTTGTGTCACTTTAAACAATTTATGCTGTTGAACGCAACCATGTGGCTTAGTATCACGCATGCATTTAAGGGTAATGGACCAAAGTTGGCACACTGGTCCAAATGAATCTGTATTACATTTTGAAGTTGTTTTTGTAGTTTGCTGACATCAAATTGGGAAGTTAGTAACAGGTTGTGCTCTACACAGTTTCATTATAATTTTTTCAAATTACACAGAACTTCGTCATAAATTCGTTTGTTGAAGACATTGAAACAAATCTTCCAAGTGGAAAGCATACCTTGCGTGTATTTACATGATGCTTTGATAAAATCGCTGGCAAATATTTGTTTCGAAGCTTCATTTATGTGCTTGATCGATTTGTTGCATTTCGTGTCACTTTTACTGATTTATGCTGTTAAGCGCAACTGTGTGGCTTACGGTCACGCATGCATTTAAGGGTAACGAACTAAAGTCGGCAGACTGGTCCAAATGAATTTGTCTTACACTCAAAGTTGTTTTTGTCGTTTGCTGATATCAAGTTTGGAAGTTAGTAAAGGTCGTTCTTTTTACAGCTTCATTATTTTGTTCAAATTACACAAAAATTCATCAGAAGTTTGTATGTTGAGAACATTGAAACAAATTTTCCAAATGCATAGCATACCTTGCGTGAATTTGCATGATATTTTAAAGACATTTTTGGCAAAAAATTGTTTCGATGTTTCATTTATGTGCTTGTCTCGATTTGTTGCATTTCGTGTCACTTTTAACAATTTATGCTGCTGCTTACTGTCACGCATACATTTAAGTTTAATGGACCAAAGTTGGCAGACTGGTCCAAATTAAGGTGTATTACACTTCGAGTTTGTTTTTTGTAGTTTGCTGACATCAAATTGGGAAGTTAGTGCAGGTCGTACTTTATACAGTTTCATTCGTTTTGCTCAAGTTACACAAAAACTCGTCATAAGTTCGTATATTAAAGACATTGAATCAAATCTTCGAATTGGAAAGCATACCTCACGTGTATTTACATGATATTTTGAAGAGATTGTTGGCAAAATTTTGTTTCGATGCTTCATTTGTGTGTTTGTCTCGATTTGTTGCATTTCGTGTCACTTTTAACAATTTATGCTGTGGCTTACTGCCAAGCATACATTTAAGGGTAAGGCACCAAAGTTGGCAGATTGGTAAAAATGAATCTGTGTTGCACTTTAAAGTTGTTTTTGTGGTTTGCTGACATCAAATTGGGAAGTTAGTACAGGTCATTCCCTATGCAGTTTCATTTGTTTTCGCTCAAACTCCATAAAAATTCGTCATAAGTTCGTATCTTGATTACAATGAAATAAATCTTCCAATTGGAATGTATACCTTGCGTGTATTTACATGATCTTTTGAAAAGATTGTTGGCAAAAGTTTGTCTCCATTTGTTACTTTTCGTGTTACTTTTACTGATTTATGCTGTTAAACGCAACGTTGTAGTTTACTGTCAAGTGTACATTTAAGGGTAACGGACCAAAGGTAGCACACTGGTCCAAATGAATCTGTTTTACACTTCGAAGATGTTTTTTGTAGTTTTCTGACATCAAATTGGGAAGTTGTTAGTACAAGCCGTTTATTAAACAGTTTCCATGCTTTTGCTCAAATTACACCAAAAGTTCATCCTAAGTTCGTATATTGAAGACATTGAAACAAATCTTCAGTTTGGAAAGCATGCTTTGCATGTATTTACACGATACTTTGAAAAGATTGTTGGCAAAAAACTGTTTTGATCTTTCCTTTACGTGTTTGACTCAATTTGTTGCATTTCGTGACATTTTTACTGGATTTTGCTGTTGAACGCAACGTTGTGGCTTACTGTCATGCATACATTTAAGGGTAGCAAAACAGAGTTCGGAGACTGGTGCAATTGAACCTTTATTACACTTCGAAGTTGTTTCTGTAGGTTGCTAACATCAAACTGGGAAGTTAGTACGGGTCGTTCTTTATACAGTTTCATTAGTTTTGCTCAATATACACAAAAAATTGTCATAAGTTTGTTTATTGAAGACATTGAAACAAATCTTCCGATTGGAAAGCATACCTTGCGTGTATTTATATGATATGTAATTTGAAGAGATTGTTGGCAAAAATTGTTTCGATGCTTCATTCATGTGTTTGTCTCGATTTATTGCACTTCGTGTCACTTTTAACGATATACGCTATTGAACGTAGCACTGTGACTTACTGTCAAGCATACATTTAATGGCCACAGACCAAAGTTGGCCGACTGTTCCAACTGAATCTGTATTGCACTTCGAAGTTGTTTTTGTAGTTTGCTGACATCAAATTTGTAAGTCAGTACAGGTCGTTCTTTAAACAGTTTTATTACTTTTGCTCAACTTACACAAACATTCCTCATAAGTTCGTATATTGATAACATTGAAACAAATCTTCCAATTCGAAAGCATACCTTGCGTGTATTTACATGATATTTTGAGGAGAATTCTGGTAAAATTTTGTTTCGATGCTTCATTTTTGTGTTTGTCTCAATTTGTTGCAATTCGTGTCACTTTTTTGTTTATTGCACGTCGGGTCGGTTTTAGCGATTTAACGTGGTGAGCACAACTTTGTGGCTTACTGTCTTGCATACATTTGAAGGTAGTAGACCAAAGTTGGCACACTGCTCCAAATGAAGTTGTATTACAATTCCGAGATTTTTTTCTAGTTAGCTGACATCAAATTGGGAAGTTAGTATAGGTCATTTTTTAGTCCGTTTCTAGATTTTTGGTCAAAGTATTCAAAAGTATGTTATAAAATCAATTGAAACGTTTAAACGATTGTTCCAATGTTAAAGCATACCTTGCCTGTATTTAGATGATATTTTGAACAGATTGTTGGCAAAAGTTTGTTTAGATTGTTCATTTTTTTGTTGGTTTTCATTTGTTGCATTTTGTGTTTTTTTAGTGATTACTTCTGTTGAACGCAACGTTGTGGCTTGCTGTCAGGCATCCTTTCGAGGTTAACGTACCACAGTTAGCACACTGGTCAAAAGCGTCAAAAACTGTTGGTACATTTTCAAAACAGCTAGGAAAAAGTTTTTGTGACTTCATTGCAAATCAAAAAGATGTTACCCAATTTTTTTTGTAACGAAAACCATTTCAATTAGTAAAAATTCGTCTAAAAAAGTTTCATTCAGGTGAATTTTGCTTAGAAACATCAAATACGGTTGAACAGCACAAAAACTGAAAAGCGGTCAAAAACTTCAAAAACCGTAAAAATCACTGAAAATTGCCTTGAGGTGAAAAAAAAAACTGTTTTTGACAACGCAAACTCACTTTGAATCAGTGATTGTAGGCTTTTTCTGTGGTGGGCATATCATGATTGAACTCCATTTCTTGATGTCATAGTTAGGCATGCATTGTTGATATATGGTAATAGGCAAATGCCTGATTTGTGCAGGGTTTCTAAATGCCCTTGTTTAATCGACGTTTATTGAGTGTTAAATCGGTTATACAAAGCTGCTCCAACAGCATGCGCAACTTTTGAATGGGTTGGGGGGGGCGGCCAACCCGCCATGATGTCACAGACCAACGCAAACACACCTTGAATGAGTGATTTTAGGCAATTTTTGTTACGAGCATATCATGATTGAACTTCACTTCTTTGTATTTGCAAATACCCATTCCAAATCTAGTGCAGTACTTGCACTGTAAGTCTTAGTTTTAGAAAATCCATTGCACTCGTACCCAGCGCCACTGTGATGTCAAAGATAGGCATTCAAACTTGTTCGTTTATGGTAATATGCAAATGTTTGTATTGTGCAGTGTTTTGTAAATGCCCTCATTTAACCGACATTTGCTGATTGTTAAATCGGTTATACAAAGCTGCTCCAACACCATGCTCACCCTTTCAATGAGTTGGGGAGGCAGCCAACTCGCCATGACGTAACAGACCAATGCAAATACACCTTGAATAAGTGTTTTTAGGCAATTTCTGTTAGAGGCATTTCATGATTGAACTCCATTTCTTGGTTTTTATAAATATCCATTCCAAACCTAGTGCAGTATTTGCACTGTAAGCTGCAGTTTCAAAAAATGCATTGCAGCCCTCCCCAGCGCCACTATGATGTCATAATTAAGCGTGCAAAGTTGTTGTTTTATGGTAAAAAACAAATGCCTGATTTGTGCAGAGTTTTGCAATGGCCCTCGTTCAATCGATGTTTACTGAGTGTTAAATCCCTTATACAAATACACACATACATTTAAAGCAAACGGACCAAAATATCCACATTGGTCCAAATGAATCTGTAAAACATTTCCAAGTTGTTTTTTTAGTTAGCTGACAACAAATTGGGAAGTTAGAATATGTCATTCTATGGACGGTTTCATTGTAGTTTCTCAAAATGCACAGAAAAATGTCCTAAACTCTTTTAAAAACATTCAAACAAATCTTCCAATTGGAAAGCATACCTTGCGTGTATCTACATGATATTTTGAAAAGACTGTTAGCCAAAAATTGTGTCAATGCTTTATTTATGTGCTTGTCTCGATTTGTTGCATTTCGTGTCACTTTTAACGAATGATGCTGTGGCTTACTGTCATGCACACTTGTGGATAACGAACCAAAGTTGGCAGACTGGTCCAAATGAATCTCTATTACACTTTTCGAAGTGTTATTTTTAGTTTGCTGATATCAAATTGGGAAGTTAGTACAGGTCGTTCCTTATACAGTTTCAATAATTTTATTCAAATTAAACAAAAAGTCGTCATAAGTTCGTATATTGAAGACATTGAAACAAATCTTTCAATTGGAAAGCATACCTTGCGTGTATTTCATGATATTTTGAAGAGATTTTTCGCCAAAATTTGTTTCGATGCTTCATTTATGTGTTTGTCTCGATTTGTTGCAATTGGTGTCAATTTTAACAATTTATGTTGTGTCTTACTGTCATGCACACTTGTAGATAACGGACCAAAGTACGCAGACTGGTCGAAATGAGTTTGTTTTACACTTTAAAGTTGTTTTTATAGTTTGCTGACATCAAAATGGGAAGTTAGTGCAGGTCGCTCTTCATACAGTTTCATTAGTTTTGCTCAAGTTACACAAAACTTCGTCTTAAGTTCGTGTATTGAATACATTGAAACAAATCTTCCAATTGGAAAGCATATTCTGACACCAAATGGAGGCGTGGGTTCGAATCCCACTTCTGACACCATGTCACGTTAACTCTGATTACACAAGATGGCTGTTTACTACAGCGTGGTTCTATTAGAATGACGAAAAGAGCAGCGATCAGATACGTTGTGCAATAAATCACATGACGTCATTACGCATGATCGGTTATGCAAAACTACCACACCTAATACTAAATTACTAAAAAAAACTACCACACCTAATACTAAATTCGAACCCACGCCTCCATATATCGACATGGTGTCAGAAGTGTTTTGAATGTTAAGAAGCATGAAGATCAGTGCGAGCGTATTTACTGTATACCTACTGTAGAAGATAGCTATGTCGTTTTCTATTCAAGCGCCAGATCCGTTTAATTTTAACTGTCCAGAACAATGGCCGAGCTGGATTAGAAGATTTGAGCGTTATCGTCTCGCTTCTAAACTTTCTGATGAGGATGAGAAAAATCAAGTAAACACGCTTATGTACCTGCTTGGCGACAAAGCGGACGATATTTTGTCGTCGTTTCAACTATCTGTCGAGCAAGCTGCGAACTACAATACAGTTAAGACTAAGTTTGATGGCTATTTTGCGATTCGAAAAAACGTCATCTATGAGCGAGCAGTATTCAACAAAAGAGTTCAACTGCCTAATGAGCCCGTAGAAGATTTCATTTTGGCATTACACTGCCTAGTTGAACACTGCAATTTTGGAGCTCTAAAAGAAGAGATGATACGAGATCGCTTAGTGGTTGGATTAGCAGACGTGGCCTTATCGGAGCGCTTGCAAATGGACCCAGATTTAACGCTGCAAAGAGCAGTTGAAAAATTGAGAAACTCAGAGCTCGTAAAAAAGCAGCAAGGTACAATAAGAAATGCTGATAAGAACATTCACATCGAAGCCGTTGGAGAAAAAAAGGAGATCCGCCATCACAAAAAGGAAAGTCAACAAGGTTGCTCTTGGTGTGGTAGCACTACTGCCCATGATAGAAGCAACTGCCCAGCTAACAAGAGTAAGTGCCATAAATGCGGTAAATTAGGTCATTTCAAAAAAGTTTGCCGTAGTTGCGGAGTAAAAGCTGTTGAACTTGATTACAGTGACTATGTTCCCAATTCCCTAAATAGAGTGGCTATTTTTTGGGCACTGTATCAAGCAATTTTAATAGCACCAAGCCGATGATCGACGTTTTAGTCAATGGGGTCAACGCTAAATTCAGAGTCGACACCGGGGCAGACGTCACGGTAATACCAAATGACGTCTTCAAGTTGTTTACAAATGTAAAACTTTTGCCATCGCCACAAATTTTGACTGGCCCGGAGAGTTACTGTTTAAATGTTTCCGGAAAATTCAACGCCAAATTAAAAACGGAAGATTACTGTGCTGATCAAGACATTTATGTTGTGAAAGAACTCACCCAATCTTTGTTAGGTTTGCCAGCAATCTGTGCATTACATGTTTTTGCTAATATAAATCCGATTTTTGAAAGTGCAGATTCTGTGAAATCCTTATTTCCAGAGGTGTTTTCGGGTTTGGGAAAATCAGGTGAACCCTACACTATTAAACTAAAACCAAAAACAAAGTCTTTTTGTTTGGGAACGTCGCGGAGAATTCCCTTACCACCCGAAAAAGCGGTCAAGCTAGAACTCAAAAGTATGGAAGAACAAGGCGTAATTTCTAAAGTAAATGAGCTAACTGATTGGTGTACTGGCGTGGTGGTGGTGCCGAAATCCAATGGAAAAGTGAGAATTTGTGTAGATTTTACGAAACTCAATGAAAATGTGTGTCGTGAATTACATATGCTACCCACTGTAGAAGAAACTTTGTCGAAATTGTCAGGAGCGAAGGTGTTTTCGAAACTGGATGCCAACTCTGGTTTCTGGCAAATTCCTTTGGCAGAGGAGTCGAAACATTTAACAACTTTTATTACACCAGTGGGCAGGTTTTGCTTTAATCGACTACTATTCGGGATTTGTTCAGCGCCCGAACATTTTCAACGTCGCATGTCATATATTCTTGAAAATCTTTCTGGTGTTTTTTGTAATATGGATGATGTAATTGTGTTTGGAGAAACTCAAAAACAACATAACGAACGTTTAGTTGAAGTCTTGCTCAAACTTGCTCAGGCAGGTGTTACACTTAACAAGAAATGTGAATTTTCAAAATCGAGTTTGAAATATTTGGGACACATGGTTTCTTCGGAAGGGATAAAAGCTGACCCAGACAAAATTTCTGCCATTAAGAACATGAGAGCTCCTACAGATGTGAGTGGTGTTAGGAGAATTTTAGGCATGGTTAATCAACTTGCAAGATTCCTTCCAAATCTAGCTGATATGACTAGCTCACTCCGAGAACTGTTAGTTAAGAAAAACTCATTTTGTTGGAGTGAAGTGCAACAACAAGCGTTTGTTAAAATCCAAGACTGTCTGACTACTTTACCTGTGTTATCACATTACAATCCTAATTATAAAACTGTTGTAGCTAGCGATTCTTTGTCTTATGGGTTAGGAGCTGTATTGATGCAAATGATTGATGGAAAATTGAAACCGATTTGTTATGCGTCGAGATCACTCACAGCGACCGAGCAAAGATATGCTCAGATTGAAAAAGAAGCCTTAGGTATCACTTGGGCATGTGAGCGATTTCACAATTATTTGATTGGACTGTCTTTTGTTGTTCAAACCGACCATAAACACCTAATTACATTGTTTGGTAATAAAAACTTAGATGAACTTTCTCCGCGAATTCAAAGGTTTCGCATGAGATTAATGTGGTTTAGTTATAAAGTTGTGTATATTCCAGGAAAATTGCTTTCCACTGCAGATGCTCTTTCCAGATCACCTGTTTGCTGTGTTGATATTTTTAACAGTGATTTGTGTTTTGAATTTAAAAATCATGTTGACAATGTTGTAGCTTATTTACCTGCTTCAAACAATATGCTTGCAAAAATTCGTAATGAGCTCTTATCAGACCCAATTTGTTCGCTTGTTATTAAATATTGTGAAAATAAATGGCCTTCGCAATCCTGTATAGGTCATGATTTGCAGCCTTTTTACCAAGTGCGAAATGATCTTTCATTTGAACGGGGTCTTTTGTTAAAAAGTGACCATATTGTTATTCCTATTGCTTTGCAAAGAAATGTCTTGAATAACATTCGTGATGGACATCAGGGCATAAGTAAATGTCGTGCCAGAGCTCGAACTATCTAGTGGCCGTATTTGAGTCGTGATATTGAATCTTTTGTGAAGTCGTGTAGTTTGTGTGCTAAATATCGTGCTAATCCTACTGAACCGTTATTGCAAACTGTTTTACCAGATCGGTCGACCTTGGCAAAAAGTTGCGTGCGATTTGTTTCATTTTAAAAATTGTGTGTATTTACTGGTTATTGATTATTTTTCACGTTGGGTTGAATTAGCATTACTTGATCAAAGAAGAATCTCTGATGCTGTAATACCGCATTTAAAATCTATGTTTGCTAAATTTGGTATTCCTGAAGAATTTGTATCAGATGGTGGTCCTCAGTTTTCTTCGTTTACTTTTCGTAATTTTGCTAAGTGCTATGGTTTTCGCCACACGTTTAGCAGTCCTAGATATCCTCAAAGCAATGGTGAAGCCGAACGAGCTGTTCAGACCGTTAAAAGTTTATTGAAAAAGTCTGACGATCCTTATCTTGCTTTGCTAGCGCTTCGTACTTCTCCACTTAAACCTGGTTATAGTCCTGCTGAATTGCTTATGGGTAGATCGTGGCGTAGTACTGTGCCTAATTTGCCTGCTACACTTGAACCTAAATGGTCATTTCTGCATGACTTTCGAAAAAAGGAGAAACAGATTAAATCACGAGAAAAGTTGAATTTTGATAAACGCCATAATGTTCGTAATTTGCCGTCTTTGAAAAATGACTCGTGTGTTTATATTGATGATGGTTATTATGAGGATTTACGAGGTCGCATAGTTGGGCCTTCTGAACAACCACGATCCTATGTTGTTGATATTTCTGGCCGTAGTCCTGTTGTGCGTAATCGTAAATTTTTGAAACCGCATGTTGAAAATGAAGGTGAACAATCAACAGAAAATCTTAAGCCTGACAATTGTAATGTTCATGAAATGACTGATAATGACAATGGTGTTTCTAATCGCTATGTCACTCGTTCAGGCAGAATTTCAAAACCACCTGACCGTTTGCAATATGATAAGTTTTGATGCAACTCTGTTATTGTTTCTCGACCTCCTTCATAACTTCAAGGGGAGATGTAGTATTAGGTGTGGTAGTTTTGCATAACTGCTCATGCGTAATGACGTCATTTGATTTATAGCATAACGTATCTGATCGCTGCTCTTTTCGTCATTCTAATAGAACCACGCTGTAGTAAACAACCATCTTGTGTTATCAGAGTTAATGCGACACCTTGCGTGTATTTAGATGATATTTTGAAGAGATAGTTGGCAAATTATGTTTCGGTATTTCATTTATGTGTTTGTCTCGATTTGTTGCATATCGTGTCACTTTTAACGACTTGTGCTGTTGAACGCAACATTGTGCCTCCTTGTCACGCATACACTTAAGTGTAACTGACCAAAGTTGGCAGACTGGTCCAAATGAAGGTGTGTTCCACTTCGAAGTTGTTTTTTAGTTTGTTGACATCAAATTGGAAAGTTAGTACAGGTCGTTCGCTATACAGTTTCATTACTTTTGTTCAAATTACACAAAAATTCGTCATAACTTCGTATATTGATTACAATGAAACAAATCTTCCAATTGGAAAGCATATCTTGCGTGTATTTACATGATATTTTGAAAAGATTGTTGGCAAATATTTGACTCGATGCTTCATTTATGTGTTTGTCTCGATTTGTTGCATTTCGTGTCACTTTTAACGATTTATGCTGTGATTTATTGTCACGTACACCTGTGGATAGCGGACCAAAATTGGCAGACTGGTCCAAATGAATCAGTGTTACATTTCGAAGTTGTTTTTGTAGTTTGCTGACATCAAATTGGGAAGTTAGTACAGGTCGTTCTTTATACAGTTTCATTAATTTTATTCAAATTACACAAAAAGTCGTCATAAGTTCGTATATTGAAGACATTGAAACAAATCTTTCAATTGGAAAGCATACCTTGCGTGTATTTACATGATATTTTGAAGAGATTGTTGGCAAGGGTTTGTTTCGATGCTTCATTTATATGTTTGTTTCGATTTGTTTCATTTGGTGTCACTTTCAACGATATATGCTGCGGTTTACTGTCACGCATAGCTTTAGGGGTAACGGACCAAAGTTGGCACACTGGTCCAAATGAATCTGTAGTACACTTCGAAGTTGTTTTTGTAGTTTGCTGACATCAAATTGGGAAGTTGGTACAGCTCGTTCCCTATACAGTTTCTTTAAGTTTGCTCAAATTACACAAAAGTTTGTCATAAGTTCGTATATTGATAACATTGAAACAAATCTTTCAATTGGAAAGCATACCTTACGTGTATTTACATGATATTTTGAGGAGATTGTTGGCAAAAATTTGTTTCGATGCTTCATTTATGTGTTTGTCTCGATTTGTTGCATTTCGTGTCATTTTTACGTCTTACGCCTTATTGTTCCTTTTCATTTTTTCGTCTATCTATTTGTGTCGTTTTTTTTGCGTATCGTGTCATTTTTTGTATTTTTTTGCAACGCTGTGGTTTGCTTTACGCATACATTGAAGGATAACTGACCAAAGTTGGCTCACTGGTCCAAATAAATTGGTATTACACTTTAAAGTTGTTTATGTAGTCAGCTGACATCAAATTGGGTCGGTAATTTAGGTCAGTTTATGGACAGTTTAATGTATTTGGCTCAAATTATTCAAAACTTCGCCAAAATTTTGTGTATTCAAAGCATTGAAACAAATTTTTGGATCGAAAACCTACCTCAAGCATATTTAAATGTTATTTTGAACAGAATGTAGGCAAAATTTTGTTTTGATGCTTCATTTACGTGTTTATTTTTGTTTATTGCATTTGGTGTCGGTTTTAACAATTTAACAGGTTGAATGCAACCTTGTGGCTTACTGTCACGCATACATTTGAAAGTAGTAAACCATAGTTGGCACACTGCTCCAAATGAACCTGAATTACACTTCCAAGATGTTTTTTGACCTAGCTGACATCAAATTGGGAAGTTAGTATAGGTCATTTTTTGGTCTGTTTCAATATTTTCGTTCAAAGTATTCAAAAGTTGTCCTAAAATCGATTGAAACCTTGAATCGGTTGTTCCAATGTTAAAGCATACCATGCGTGTGTTTACATGCTTTTTTGGACAGATTGTTGGCAATAGTTTGTTTAGATTGTTTATTTTTCTGTTGCTTTCTGTTTGTTGCTTTTTTTGTTAGTTTTAGCACATAATTTTGTTGAATGCAACGTTGTGGCTCGCTGTCAGGCATACTTTCGAGGCTAACGGACCACAGTTGGCACTCTGATTAAAAGCGTCAAAAACTGCTAATACACATTGAAAACAGCTTTGAAAGAGTTTTTGTGACCAAACTGCAATTTAAAAAGAAGTTACCCAATTTTTTTTGTTACAAAAACCGCTTCAATTAGTAGAAAATCATCCGAAAAAGTTTCATTCAGGTGAAGTTTGCTTAAAAACATCAAATATCGTTGAACAGCACAAAAACCGAAAAGCGGTCAAAAACTTCAATAATCGTAAAAATCACTGAAATTTGCCTTTAGGTGATTCTCATGACCTATTTGCAAAAAAATTCTTGTTCAAAGAAAAAATGTTTCTGACAAGAACTGTCCAAAACGCTTTAATTTGTTCAAAAGTTGCTTAGAAACAACCAACACGGACAAACAGCACACAAACTAAAACTGGTCAAAAATGTCAAAAACTGCTAAAATTACTGATTACTGCTCGAAAATGATTTTTGCAAAAAAAAATACAAATGAAAAATAATTTGCGGCAAAAATTTTAACTAATGTTTTCCAGAAACGTTTTAATTGCTTTGATTTCGCAAAAAAACGAGCAATACGGCCAAACAACACAAAAACCAAAAAATGGTCAAAAACTATTAAAAAACACTAAAAACCGCCTAAAAATGTCTTTCATGACCAAAGATCAAATGGAATGTGGTTACAAAAAGTTTGTTCACAAAACTCGTGTCAAAACGCTTCCAATCCTTTCAAACTCGCTCACAAACGACCAAATAGGTCAAACAGCACAAGAATTGAAATGCGGTTAAAAACGTCAAAAACTGCTACAAAGTGCTGAAAATTGCTTGAAAGTGATTTTCATGACCCAACACCAAAGCAAATTCTATTTTAGAAAAAAAGTTTTGATCAAAGTTGAGCAAAAACGCTCTAAATCAATCGAAATTTGTTTAGAACGAATAAATACGGCCAAACAGCACAAACTTTAAAAATCGGTAAAACACGTCTAAAACTGTTAAAAAACAGCTTTAGCCGCTTCAAAGTGATTGTCAGGCCCAAGTAGCGAAAAAAAAGTGTTCAACAAAAAACTCTTTACTCACCAAACTTGTACAAAACGCTTCAAATTATTCGAAACTTGCTATGAAACAACCGAAACGGCCAAAATGCATGAAAGCTGAAAATCGATCAAAAACGTCAAAAAAAGCTAAAAAACAAAAAAAAATTTTCAGGAACGATTTTTATGACGAAATATGAAACAAAAATTTTTTTGACAAGAATAAGCTTTTTTGATCAAAACGCTTTAATTGCTTGAATTGCTTGCTAGAAAACGACAAATACGGTCAAACAGCGCAAAAACTGAAAGTTGGTAAAAAACGTCAAAAACTGTAATAAAACACTGAAAACCGTTTAGAGCTTTTTGGTCAAAGAAGTTTTTTTTCGCAAAATGTTTTTTCTATTGCTTCTTTTGTAACAAACCAAAGTTGGCACACTAGTCCAAATGATTCTGTATTACACTTCGAAGTTCTTCAGGTAGTCAGCTGACATCAAATTGGGACGTTAGTTGAGGTTAGTCTATGGAGAGTTTCATTACTTTGGCTCAATTATTTTAAAACTTAGTAATAATTTCGTATATTCAAAGCATTGAAACAAATGTTTCGATTCCAAAACATACGTCGGGTGTATTTAGATGTTATTTTGACCAGATTGTTGGCAAAATTTTGTGTTAAGGCTTCATTTATGTGTTTATATCATTTTATTGCATTTCATGTCGGCTTGAACGATTGGACTCGTTGAACGATTCAACGTTTACGACGAAATTAAAATAAAAAATTTTTCTGACAAAAACAAGCTTTTTTGATCAAAATATTCGCTTCAATTGCTTGAATTGTTTGCTTGAAAACGAAAAATACGGTCAAACAGTGTAAAAACTGAAAGTTGGTAAAAAACCTCAAAAACTGTAATAAAACACTCAGAACCGTTGAGAGCTTTTTGGTCAAAAAATTTTTTTTCGTAAAACGTTTTTTATATTGCTTCTTTTGTCACAAAGTTTTTTTCAAACGGTTTTCAGTAACATTTAGTAGTTGTTGACGTTTGTGACCATTTTAGTTTTTGTGCTGTTTGGCCGTATTGGTCGTTTTCGAGCGAGTTTTGAGTGATTTGAAACGTTTTAGGACAATTTTGGTAAACTTTTTCGTTTGAAACTTTTTGTTGATTGTTGGTAATGAGAATCACTTTCGAGCAGTTTTTAGTTTTTTTTAGCAGTTTTTGACTGTTTTGACCAACTTGCAGTTTTTGTGCTGTTTGGCCGTTTTGCCATTTCTAAGCAAGTTTTCAATGATTTAAAGCGTTTTGGGATGATTTTGGTAAAAATTTTTTTTAGTCGGTAAGGTGTATTTTGCTGTTTGGTCACGAGAACACAAAATGCAGGCTAATAAAAACCGAGTTTCAGTACTTTTTGCGTTTTTAGTACAAGTGATTTTCTGTACTTTTTTTCCGTTTTTGGACATTTTTGACCAATTTTCGGTTTTTGTGCTGTTTAGCCGTTTTGATTGTTGCTAAGCGATTTTCGAATGGTTTAAAGCGTTTTGGACAATTTTTGTCAAAAACGGTTTTTTTTGTTGAGCAATTTTTTTTTGCAATTACGTTATGAAATTCACTTTTAGGCGGTTTTCAGTAATTTTTACCAGTTTTTGAAGTTTTTGATTGATTTTTGTTTTTTCATGCTGTTTAGGAGTATTTGCAGTTTTTTGGCCAGTTTCAACTGATTTGAAGCATTTTTTGTCGGTTTTTGGGTAAACAAATTGAGTTTGATTGAATAAAATTGTTTTGCATTTTGGTTACGAAAATCACATCTAAGCAAAATTTAGTTAAGTTTAACGCTTTTCAGCATATTTTACCAACTCTCTGTGTTGTTGCTGTTTCGATGAATTGTTCGTTTTTGAGCAAGCTTTAAGTGTTTTTAAGCGTTTAAACCCGAGTTTGGTGAAAAATGTTTTTTTCCGAAAAAAAATTGTGTTCTCCTTTTTGGTGATGAAAACTCGTTCCAAGCTGTTTTCAGTGTGTTTTAGCACTTTTTCATGTTTTTGACCAATTTTTAGTTTTTGTGGTGTTGGACCAAATTTGTCGTTTTCAAGCAGCAAGTTTTAACTGACTTAAAGCGTTTTGGGAAAATTTTGGTCAAAAAAACTACTTTTCGTCAGAAAAATTGTGTTTTGATATTTCGTCCTAAAACACATTCCGAAATATTTATCATTTTTTAAAGGTTTTTTTAACATTTTTGATTGATTTTCAGTTTTTGTGCATGTTGGCCGTTTTGGTCGTTTGTTAGCGAGTTTTGATTGATTTGAAGCGTTTTGGACGAGTTTAGTCAAAAAAAGTTTTTTTTGTTGAAGACTTTTTTTTGCTGCTTGGTCATGACAATTTACCTTTTTTTGAGCGGCTAATGCTAGCTTTTGTCAGTTTGAACGTTTTTGACCGATTTTTAGGTTTTGCGCTGTTTGGTCGTATTTGTTGTTTTTGAGAAAGTTTTATTTGATTTAAGGCGTTTTTGCACGACTTTAATCAAAATTGAGTTTTTTTCTAAAAAAAATTTTTGTTTTGGTATTTGGTCACGAAAATCACTTCTAAGCGGTTTTTAGCACTTTGTAGCAGTTTTTGACGTTTTTACTCGCGTTTTAACTTTTACACTGTTTAACCATTTTGGTTGTTTGTTAGCGAGTTTTGAATGATTAAAAGCGTTTTGACACGAACTTTGTAAACTAACTTTTTGAAAACACATTCTTTTTGGTATTTGGTCATGAAAATCATTTCTGAGAGGTTTCCAGTGTTTTTATTAGTTTTTGACATGTATTTAGTTTTTCTTGCCATTTGGCCGTAGTGGTTGTTTTCAGGCAAGTTTTAACTGATTTGATGAGTTTTGAATCGATTTTTGGCTAAATCACTTGTTTTTGAGTGAACATTTATTTGTCCTGCTGTTTGATTACAAAAATCACTTCTAAGCGATTTTTAGTGAAGTTTGACAGTTTTCAACGTCCTTTACCGACTTTCAGTGTTGTTGCTGTTTTGCTGATTTGCTCGTTTTTGAGCAAAATTTTAAGTGTTTTTAAGCGTTTTGGCTCGAGTTTGAAGAAAAATGTAATTTCGGAAAATAAAACTTCGGTTTGCATTTTGGCAATAAAAAATCCTTTCAAGCCGTTTCAGTGTGCTTTAGCAGTTTTTGACGTTTTCTTAGTTTTTTAGTTTTTGTGTTGTTGGGCCGTATTTGTCGTTCTCAAGCAGCAAGTTTTATTTGATTTAAGGCAATTTTGTTTAACTTTGATCAGAAATCAGTTTTTTTTTTAAAGGTTTTTGTTTTGGTATTTGGTCACGAGAATCATTTCTTGCGGTTTTCAGCACTTTGTAGCAGTTTTTGACGTTTTCAACCGCGTTTCAAGTTTTGTGCTGTTTGCCAATTTTGGTCGTTTGTGTGGAGTTTTGAACGATTGAAAGCGTTTTCACACGAATTTTGTGAAAAAACTTTTTGTAAACACATTCCATTTGGTCTTTGGTCATGAAAATCATTTCTAAGCGTTTTTCAGTGTTTTCAATAGTTTTTGACTGATTTTTGGGTTTTGTGTTGTTTGGCCGTATTGCTCGTTTTTTTTCAAAACTAGAGTGATGTGAAGCGTTTCTGGACAATTTCAATTGAAGTTTTTGTTGCAAAACATTTTTATTTGTTTTTAGTTCGCAAAAATCATTTTGAGAAGTGATCAGTAAGTTTTAGCAGTTTTTGACGTTTTTGACAGGTTTTAGTTTTTGTGCTGTTTGGCCGTGTTGGTCGTTTTGAGCAAGCTTTAAGTGATTTGAAACGCTTTAGGATAATTTTGGTGAAGAAACTTTTTCATTTAAAAGTTTTTACCCTATTGGAAATGAGAATCACTTCCAAACAGTTTTCAGTACTTTTCGCGTTTTTTAAAGTTTTTAAACGCTTTTCGGTTTTTGTGCTGTTTAGCCATTTTGAATTAAAGCGCTTTGGACAATTGCCAAAAATAGTTTTTTTGTTGAACAATTTTTCTGTTGCAATTAGATCATGAAATTCACTCATAAGCGGTTTTCAGCGATTTTTACCAGTTTTTGAAGTTTTTGACCGAGATTTAGTTTTTGTTCTGCTTGGCTGTATTTGATGTTTGTAAGCAAGTTTTAACTGATTTGAAGCCGTTTTTAGACGAAATTGGTTTGAACAAAAAGTTTTTGATTGAAAGTAAAGTGTTTTGCTGCTTGGTCACAAAAACTCTTTCCAAGCTTTAATACAAATACAATCCGATCTTTCCAAGCTGTTTTCAGTGTATTTTAGCGGTTTTTGACGTTTTTAACCGATTTTCAGTTTTTGTGCTGTTTGGCCGTATTTGTCGTTTTCAAGTAGCAAGTTTTAACTGATTTAAATCGTTTTGAAAAGAATTTGGTTCATGAAAACTATTTTTTGTCAAAAAATTGTGTTTTGATGTTTTATCATCAAAAATCATTCCTAAACGATTTTCAGTTTTTTTAAATTTTTTTAACGTTTTGGATCGATTTTCAGTTTTTGTGCATTTTGGACGTTTTGGTCGTTTGGAAGCGAGTTTTTAATAATTTGAAGCGTTTTGGACAAGTTTGGTCCAAAACAGTTTGTTTTTGTTGAACACTTTTTTTCGCTGCCTGGTCATAACAATCACTTTTAAGCAGTTAATGCTAACTTTTAGCAATTTTTTGCTTTTTGACTGATTTTTAGTTTTTGAGCTGCCTGGCCGTATTTGTCGTATCTAAACAAGCTTTAAAAACTTTAAGGCATTTCTGCGCGACTTAGATCAAAATCAGTTTTTCCAAAAAAGTTTTGTTTTCGTACTTGGTCACGAAAATCCCTTCTAGGCAGTTTTCAGCATTTTGTAGCAGTGTTTGACGTTTTTAACCCCGTAACGGTTTTTGTGCAGTTCGGCCATTTTGGTCGTTTGTGAGCGAGTTTTTAATGATTGAAACATTTTGATACGAAATTTGTAAACAAACATTTTGTAAACACATTCTTTTTGGTATTTGGTCACTAAAATCGTTTTTGAGCGGTTTTCAGTGTTTTTTAATAGTTTTTGACCGTTTCTTAACTTTTGTGTTGTTTGGCTGTTTTAGTTTTTGTCTGAACAAACTTTGAACGAATCGAAGTGTTTTGGGACGTTCTTGGATACAAACTTAAAACAAGTGTTTGGATATTTTGAGCAAATACATGAAAGTGTCCAGAAAATGACCTAAACTAACTCCAGAATTTGTTGTCAGCTAACTACAACAACTACTTGGAAGTGTAATACAGATTCATTTGGACCAGTGTGCCAACTTTGGTCCGTTACCCTTCAAAGTATGCAAAACAGCAAGCCACAACGTTGTGTTCAACCACTTAAAAGGTTGAAATTGACACGAAACGCAACAAATGGAGATAAACTCATAAATGAAGCAACTAAACAGGTTTTGCCAACAATCTATTTAAAAATATCATGTAAATACACGCAAAGAAAGCTTTCCAATTGGAAAATTTGTTTCAATGCTTTAAGTAAACAATATTATAACAATGTTTTGTGTATTTTGAGCAAAATCAATGAAAGTGTCAACAAAAATTACCTATGACAACATTGAGGAACTAGCAAGCGTAGAATTGAACATCAGAGGTGACCGAACCAACCGTATCCACCCATTGCAGTCGTGCGGCGTCGAAGTGGTTTTGTTTTTGGCTTAGGAAACATTTGGTCTTAACACACGCAAACAAATGTAGGCAAGGATTCAAAACGATGAGTTGTGCACAAGCGCATTGTCAAGCGACCTAAAGCGTAAGTCACTGACACAGAGCAAAAAGAAGGATGCCGAAAGCAGCTTGGGCCAAGAATGAAAAAGTGGTGAAGTTGTTGCGTTTCCATTGTCATCCAAAGAGATAGCAACACAACATCGTTAGGCTTTTTGATATAGCAGGGCCTTTACTGCAATGCAGTGAAATGCAGAGCATTTCATTACAATGTAGTCCTATTGCACCTGCTCGGAGAAGAAGTACGAGTGAAAAGGAAATGTTATTGTTGATTTTGTGCGAAATGACTTGCCATGGGCAGCTTTATAAAGGAGATGCATGAAAAGGAAGCTACACGTGACATGACGACATAGGCAGTTGCAGTTGGCAATTTTGGTTTATCAAACCAAATTGTAACGTGTGGAATGGTTTGTCCTTGCGCTTTTGCCACGCCATGGAATAAACTGGTCGAATAGGATAGTAGGTGTCGTTTTGTTGATTGGTTACTGGAAAGATGGCAATCAGTTGATGACTGCAACGAAGAAAAAGAGTGTGATTTGAAAGGGAATGAACGACGCTGATGTTTCTGTTTACAAATCCACCAGCCTTGTCACGATTTTCGGTGATGATGACTCGCATTCCGAAATAAATTCGTATCGGTTGGTCAGTGCTTTGCGAAGTAGGAAAAAAATGATAGGTTTGCAATCGCAAAAGAGGTGCCTCAGAATGGCTTGATTGACAATGTCAGAAGCATAGTTGGAAAAAGTCAGGAAAGTGGTTTGCTGACATTGCCGAAAGCACCGTACAATGTCATCCGGTGTGACTTGCGTGTGAGGATCGCGAATTGTAGATAGTTTCAAGAAGTGGCGACGGACGTCGCGATCAGACAACGTAAGATGGTGTACTGTCTGGAGCAAGCGATTGTATTGCAGATCGGTGCATCGCATCTGCTCTGTGAGGACTGTGGTGTGGCAAAAAGAGAGCAGCAAGTGATTATTGAAGAGATTTCTCACGGTCCTGATAGGGCCGTCTTGCTTTGCGAAAGTTTTAAGCTGACAGTTATCGCCGCACAAGATGGTTAGGGGAAAGATTGGAAGTGAATTGAGCGTGTTGAGAATGTGGCAGCTATGGCGATAACTGATCATGCTGACCTTGTCCGAAATGATGCAATCAAATTTCGATAGCGACCAGTTGGTAAATTGCTGGCTGTTATCATCGTCATCGTCTTTGCCATCAAATTGAATGTAAAATGCCGAGTGTACTGTTTCGCAAGTGGCATCATCACCGAATGTTGCCTGCAAAACATAATGGGAGCCAGTAAAGTAGTGCGCATTACAATTTGAAAAAAGGCAATCTAACCTTGTAGGTGAGTGCAATGTGGCCTGTCGGGCATGCAATCAGTACATTTCGTTTACGTTTTATGAGCTGACGAACAGCTGCTTGAAGGAGGGTCGATTTTCCTGCACCGTGCATGTCTGCAAAAATAAAGAGCAATAATGACGAATCAGCAGCTTATGATCTTGAATCATATTTTCGAAAATTATGTTCTTGTGCAAGTAAAAATCGCGTTTTCATTGCAGTGTGTGTTGGGAAGTTAAGCAAAGGTTAAACTGTCCTTTTAACACTGTATACTGTCCATAACCTCTGACTGATTTTGTCTGTAGATAACTGTTAATCTATTCTTACGTATGAAAAGAAACAACGGCTTTCCACGGCACTCTTGATCCTTTGGTAAATCGGGCACGTAGTGTTGCAGTCGATCGAGTTGCATTATGATGGCGAGGAGAAGCTTTTGCTTTGCATTTAGCACACAGCAATGGCTGTCAGTTCTTGTTTCGTCCTAAACAAGAAAATCTTCATTCGACAAAAGTTTCTTTGTTCAACAGTTGTAGGTGTCGTGTAACGTTTGGACAAAACACAGGTATGTTGCAATCTGGTGTTTTTTGAGGGAACGCCTGTGCAACACTTGCTCGATGGCGTCATTGCAAGTCCACAGCTGAGGGTTGGCATGCAGAGCAACAGCGTAATGCTGCAGCAAATCTGGCACTCGCTCGAAATCGGGAAGCAATAGATCTTGATATGAGCGAAAGGGCACGTTAATGGGCGTGTGTTGCCAAAGAAATTCAGTGTTCCAAGGCGACACCATTTTGCACGCCACGCTCACTAGCTCGTTTTTCGTGAAGAAGTGACAATCCTCGGCTGACGTAACGCAAAGACGATGCAACTGCAGCATAGAAAGATGGTATTTGTCTGGGGATCGTTTCATGTATTGTTGCATCCACTTGTTGCTCAGCACATCTACGAAACGAGGTATGGTGAAACGCTTGGTCTTGCCGGAATGATGGACAAATTTCCTGTCACTCAGTGAAAGCCACATTTCGGGCTCAGTTTGATGCATTCCCATCACGTAACGGTAGGCAGCATTACGCACATCTATGTCGACGTTGTACAGGTCATCGCAAATGAAGTCGTCATCCATTTTTGTAACAAACGAAGAACCGTACTGCAGCAGCATGCTGGATCCGTCTGTGCACTGCACGTCCATGTGACTACGCAAGGACATAACAACGGTGTCGACGTAAGGACGTATGTTGTTTTGGTCATCAAACTCGTTGCGTTGATGTACTATCTTTCCATTTTTGTCGTGCGTCGAAACACACGAGATTTGTATGTCACGAGGTGGTTTGCTGCTTCGTTGGTGGTACAACACATTGTGTGCCACAACCGGATGGTGCTGAGGCACGGATGCGGAGAAACGCTTCATGTCAAGGGCGTCGACTCGATCAATCCACACTAAACAGTGTAGGTGCGGTGTGCCACATCTCTGAAATTCCAACCTGCAGAAGAGGGCCTTGACATTCTTCTTTCTGAGATGCTTTGCATTGGCAAACAGGTGATCAGTCCATTTTCAATCCGTCCAAAGCAAGCAGACTCAAACTGCTGCAAAGAATGAGAGATGCTGATGGTTTCAGCAAAAGAGTCTTGCGTCGGTGGCAAGCCATGTCGCTGAAAGCGAGATGCATTCCACCAAGGCTTAGGCAAGTCCCATTCGCTGGCACTCATGGTGAGAAAGAAATCAGGATAGCCCAAACGGTCGACAGTGTCTATGAGCAAAGCATGTTGCCAGCGCCAAAAAGAATGACAAAACGGCTTTTGAGATAGAACTTTTGAGATATTGCAGTCAGAACAGTTTAATCATGATATGCCCTTAACCAAAAATGCTTAAAATCAGTGATTCAAGATGTATTTGCGTCGGTCTGTGATGTCATGGCAAGTTGGCCGCTCCCCAAACCATAATCGAATTAACACTCAGTAAACGTCTGTTGAACGACGGCCATTGCAAAACACAGCGCAAATCATGCATTTGGCTGTTACCACAAAACAACAACTTTGCACGCCTAACCATGACATCACAGTGGTGTTGGAGAGGGATGCATTGCATTTTCTGAAACAACAGTTTATAGTGCAAGTACTGCACTAGGTTCAGAATAGATATTTGCAAAGACCAAGAAACGGAGTTCAATCATGTTATGTCAGTAACAAAAAATGCCTAAAATTACTGATTCAAGGTGTATTTGCGTTGGTCGGTGACGTCATGGCGGGTTGGGCGCTCCCCAAACCCATTCAAATGTTGCGCATGCTGTTGGAGCAGCTTTGTATAACCGATTTAACACTAATTAAACATCGATTGAACGAGGGCCATTGCAAAACACTGCACAACTTTGCACACCTAACTATGACATCACAGTGGTGCTGTGGAGGGGTACAATGCAATTTTTGAAACTACAGATTACAGTGCAAGTTCTGCACTAGGTTTGGAATGGATATTTGCAAAGACCATGAAGTGAAGTTCAATCATGATAACATGGATTAGGCCTGTTTTATCCAAGTTCATTTATTAGGCCTATTTTATTCAAATGTTGACATACAAGTGTACATATCATATCGCTTCAATTTTTTTGGGAAAAAATTCTGCAACATCAAGGTAACTTTGTAAGTATTGAAGCAATGCATAAAACTAGATGATCCGAAACTCCGCGAATGCGCTCATTTTATTCTCTGCTTGGTCACGCTTGGCTGCAGGCCCCACTCTTCTGCTTTTCTCTGGCACTGGCGATTGGTGCGCAATTTGAAAAAGGTTGGTTGAAGCGCTAATAATGTGCTTGCACAGTAATTAACAGTGGTTTGAAGTGAACTAATCTCTAATCATGTTTATGTCATTCGAGTGAAAGCGATATCTCGAAAATTGGAGCTGATTCTACAGGTCTTTGATAGTTTATTCAGAGTAGGATCGAGTCTGTTCTTAATCGTTTAAAGAGTGTGAACAAAATAGTCGAAGTCTTACTCATCCGCACTAACATTTTTCATAGGTAATGAACTTTTGCTGTAGTCACTCGATCGATCATTCGTATGAACCAAGCACTTTGCGTCTGTCTTACCACATCAACGCCTAGCACAGGCGTAGCCAAGGGGGGGTAAATTAAATTGCCGCCAATGATAAAAATAATGACAACAAACCCTTTTTTCAGCTTAAGTTTATTTTAGCACTTTTGCGTTCAACAGTACAATATTAATATCTAACCAATGTAAATGTATTATCCGGAAGAAACTCAGGCTTTTTGTCCTGAAAGTTGCAACCTCAGTCCCTCATCTAACCTTTTTGTCAACATAATGCACTAACATGACTCGTAACCAGAGGTGGACAAAGTAGTCGAAAAATCTACTTAAGTAGAAGTATTGTTACTTACTCAAAAATGCCTTTCAAGTAAAAGTAGAAGTATGGCGAAGCATTTCCACTTAAGTAAAAGTAGGAAAGTAGTCAAAATTAATTCTACTTAAGTAATGAAAGTAGAAAGTAATTTCGAATTTCACGTGTTTGTTTATTCTTCAAAGGTTTGCTGTTGTGACGCTTACGATCAGTGTTCAAGCAAAGCCATACTTACGGTAGCATATCAAAAAATCAAAGTTTTATTATTCTCTTGAAATTACACCGAAGCGTGTTACGAATACGA
Source organism: Trididemnum nubilum (assembly GCA_963965965.1). Classification (NCBI taxonomy): domain Eukaryota; kingdom Metazoa; phylum Chordata; class Ascidiacea; order Aplousobranchia; family Didemnidae; genus Trididemnum; species Trididemnum nubilum. The sequence goes on from OZ014484.1 coordinate 20,940,623, forward strand.
TTTAGTAGGGACTCTGGGCTCATCTCCGCGCCTGGACAACACAGCTTGAGAAGAAATGTCGCAACGATGGCGAGTCGTTAGCATCACTGTTTGTTAACCGGTTAGGGAATTGAACCCCAGACGGGCCGCAGCAAACGCAACGCCGTTAACCGCTAATCTTTTTCGTATGAACCAGGAGTAATGCTCATGTCTAGTTTGTCTACTGTACCATGCTAATCAGGGTTCGGTATGTTTTTTTTTTAGTGAGACTGAGTCAACATCTGGTATTTGATGCAACGCAAAAACACACTACCCTAGATGACCTGTAAATGAATCGGTGTAACTATTCAATAAGTTTCGTAGTACTGTACAGTAAAACAAACTCGATACGTACTTATTGTAAAAGTTGTGAGGTGGAATAATGTTTACTTCATTATTGTACACGTTGTGAGGTGGAATAATGGCTAGGTGTTTACTTCTACTTTACATAAAAGTCATTACTACTCAAGTAGCGTTACTTCGAGAGGATTTTACTTGAAGTAAAAGTAGAAGTATCAGAAATGAAAAGTATTTAAGTAAGTCGCTCGTTACCGAAAATACTACTTAAGTAGTCTACTTAAGTAGAACTACTTCGTTACTGACCACCTCTGCTCGTAACCATCTATTGTACCAACTTGGAATAACAATCCACCTCCATCACAACAGTTTTAACGCGACAAAATCCTTTTGAAAAAAAAAATTAGCTTGGATAATGCTTATTGAACAAATTATTGAATTTGAATTGAGCAAGCCTGGGTCGTGGTCGTTTATGTACTCCTAAAATTGGTTGTTTTTACGATAAAACAAACATCTCCAAGGCAAATCTTTGAGTAAATTATTATGTACTAGCTGCTAAAAAGGTTACAGGAGGCATTGCATCTTGCTTCACCCACCTGGACCAAGCCACTTGCAAAATTTAACCTAAAAATTCAAGATTTTAAACGTGTTTTGGACTTAACCTGCAAGCAAATGGAAGATTGAAAAATTTAATTTTTTCAGTTGGCTTTCAAATCTTAAAAATTTAGTGATTTTAAATGGATCGACAAACGTGCAAAATGTGATCCAAATGGCCTTTGAAATGCAATTTTTTCCAAAACATTCCAAAAAATCGCCCAGCGGTGGGGGACTTTGCCACCAAACTCTAGTCTGTGATACGTTTAGGTTACACTAGTTTACTCGCCATCTCTCCCAATTTACAATTTTTTGAAAACTTTTCAAGTTTTGGTTCAAATCCTGACCCCGTTTAACAAAATCCTGGGGCTTCTGCTTCTGATCCTCCATTTTACGGTATCTTTGTCCCATTAAAAAATCCTTTTGAAAAGTTCTGATGATGTCATTGCTTTGCGGTTTGGCTCCACGAATCAAAAATCTTAGCTACGCCTATGACGTCGAGCACTTTTTTGGGTTTTATTTGCAAGTCTTTCCTCTGACTGGGCCTCCATTGCGGGTAGACTGCTTAGCCCTCATGGGAAATATGCGTCAAGTGTCTTTCCCAAGAACACAAGGACGTATTTCAGTCACTAATTCTGAAAAAGAGGTGTGTTGATGCTTTTTCGCGAGAAGTTCGTAAAATATATGAATCTTCAAAGGTAGAGGGGTTTAAGTAAGACATCAGACGACATTTAGAGTTTTGATTGTATGCTGTAGCTGATGATTTATTTTTGCTTTATCCTGCTGTCACGAAACAACGGTGGCGCTGTATATTAGACAAAACCGCATCTGCTTTGGAGTTTCTCTGCAATCAATTCCAAAACATACCCATGATTTTTCACTCAATTATTTTGATAAATTCAAATTTTTTTCACTAAAACGTCTCAAAATCGACGGTTTTCTTAATGAAAAAATCAAAAATTTCTTGAGCGGCGACCCTCCAAAATAAAATTTGCAGTCGAAGTTTCATGCAAAGTTATTATAAAATCAATCTTTTTTGTAAAAAAAGAGCAAGATTTTTCAGCGGCAAAGACTCCGCATTCCAACGTAGAAGTTAATGTTTTTTATGAAGATACTTCACCACTGGATAACATATCTTAAAAAAAAGAAATCAAAAACGCACAAACTAACTAATCATATAAACTCTTTTCTAGAACAATTTTATAAGAACACTAGGCTCATTTTTGCTCAAAATTTAAGAACAAATTAGGAAAAATTCCAGCCTTAGAAGCAAAAATAAATTAAGGACAAACGAAAAAGAAAAACATCCAAATTAATAAAAAAACTAAATTCTGTACTGATTCGAAACTATAAAATTTCAGTGGTTTTCTAGTATTTGCGAGCAAAATTGTAACTATTATGAGATTAAAGAATCCTGTTGCGCTCAATGCGAGAAACTGAGAAAATTTTTGGCAGTCGTTCAAGTCGAAAAGAGCAATTTTGCGTAGCAGCAAAAGCAGTAAAAAGCGTTCACTCAACCACACAAAACTTTGGAAATATGTCGCTAAAATTAACATCTTAAACAATTGTACAAATCTGGTTGCTAAAATTAACATCCGTGCTTTCAAAATTTAAGAACAATTGACGCTAAAATTCGGCAAAAAAGGACGAATAGCTAGCCTTAACTTAATATTTAATGGTTCTTATAAAAAAAGTATATACTATATGCCGAAAAAAACTACGGCAAGTTTTTTTGACATTACTCAATTCGGTTTATTTTTGCCATTTCTGGTATGGAAGCAACAAAAATTAACATACGCTCTTGGCTTTTCAAAGTTCAATGCTACCGTAACAACAACGCAAAATGAAACATCAAACTGACACGCAATATTTAGAGTAGTTCAACCAGTTCAGTGTGAAACATTTAACATATTTTGACTCAGAAAAGCAGAAGAAATGAGAAACCACAACAATAAACAAAAAAACAACACTTTTCATATCTACATTTCAATGATGTCGTAACATTAAGTTGTGATAACACGTTGATATTTATGTATTTTACGCAGAACTTACTCGAAAATTGGATTTTGGGGGTAATTTAGTGGTTGACAAAACTTTACGTAGGTTACGCAAAGCTACATTTTCCAGAGATAACGATATATGTTATAATTGCTACCCTATTGTTGGTTGAGCAAGGCAAAGGCTGTACAATACAGTCACTGTCAGCAGATCAGCGCGGGCAAAGACAGAGCAAAAATCCGCACAATAAAGAAACAAAGAGGAAAAAGAGTGGGAAAAAGAGTTGCGTATTATCTAGCTTTACGTCATTGATTGAAGTATGTGGGACGACTTAAAAGAAAGTTCCTTACCTTGAAAACTTGGCTTATAAACAAAACGTAAACGGCCTAATCCAAAAAACCTGAAACTGCTATGGGCGTGGTATACCTTGCATAAACTGCTTTAACTGCAAATTTAATTCAGATTTTGCCTCAACTAAACTTAACTGCTTCTTCCACCCACTATTTGTTGGTTTGGAAACGTATCTTTGTGCTTTTTTTTTTCTTTTGAAAATAAATTACCAGTAGGTTTTGGAAATATTTTTGAACTGAGCTCTGAAACACTTTAGGTCTTGTTACTGTGTCAAAAATTGTGTTGTCTCATGATTCCCATCGAGGTACCTCTTGAAAAATTTTTCACAAATAGATTTTTAATGCCTGATGAATGATTGAAATGTCTTTAGTTGCAATCAGGTGCCATTTTTTAGATATACCGCTTTTACTCGAACGCGGATGAATATTTTAAAATCATACCCTTGAAAAAAATTTTTTACTATTAGCACAGAGAACTATATAAACCCAGAGAGAACACAAGGCTGTATTACGTCACATCACACATGACTAAAATGCGAGAATTTTTTTAGCTAAGCATCCGACTGCATGGAAAGTAAATGGAAGCAGAGAGAGTCTAGGCTAGACATCGAAATAAAGTTAAATATAAAAAAATTATGGATGAGTAGGGGACAAATGAAGTAGAATTTGAAAAAGTTGATAAAGCCAGTAATTTAGGAAACTGGTTATTTTTAAAAAAGATTGCGATATTAGCCTACTAAAGCTTTGTTTTGGCCTTTTCACCTAAAATTTGCACTAGTCTATTCCTGCAGTCGGTGTTTCATTGCGAAGACGCAAAAAGTGAGAAGCAATTATCATAGTCTTTCTTGCTCAAGGTGTTTACTAGTTTAACAGCAGTTCTTAAACGCTCTCACAACATCCATCACCCATCATATCTGATACCGGTATTAGACCTATACCGGTATGCGTAGCACAGGCCACCATAATTGTTTTTCATTATGATTTTTCTTTTTCAGGAAAAGCCGTTATGGCAGTATCGTCGTTGTAGGTATAACCTTGTGCAGATGTTAGCTGTGTACTGTCATCTTATGATACCACTAGTAGTAAAATCAATTCGAATTCAAGTTGGATTCACCATCAATCATACAGAAGAATTTTTGCTAATTGTGCAATGGATTGCTGCGTTGATTGCTGAAATATGTTTTATTACATGTGTTATGCTTCAGCAAAAAATAAAGCAATTTTTGCATGATTTTAGCTCATTCATCGAAAGTCAAGATAGAATTTAGCAAGAGATGACAAACCCTATTAGAAAGTCAGCCTATGACAGTACGAGTCCTGAGATAATGTTCGATTATATGGCATTCATTTGCAAACAGAATTCTTTTAAGATTTTGTTCGATTACGTATCGGTATTCATTTGTAAACGAAACGCTCTGAGATTACGTCGGTTAGGTAGCCTATTTATTTGTTAACAAAACGCTCTGAGATTTTATTGAGTTTTTGCCGTATTTGCTTGTGGAGTACTTATCGATAGTTTAGCTGCTTGGCGCTAGATTGAATGTTACTCAAAAACATTTTGTAAGCTTTTAACTGTCTTTCTGTAACTTACCAGTAGCTACATATCTCTGCGTTTATTCTGGATCCATTCGCATTAGCCTTGCAGCTCATTCCTATCTTTGAAAGGCTAGTTGAATTTTTTTTCCGAGAAATTCTAGTCTTGCACATTGATGCATCAGCATTTATTCAATTTTCATTTCTTATTTCATCACTAATTAATTCAACATAACGACAAGTAATAATTAATGTTGCAAGCAGTTTAATTTTTAAACTTAAGCAATTGAAAGTTACAACCAAGTACTGTATATTCACATTTTGGATAAAAGCCACCAGGCCTACTCAAGGTGATAGTAAAAAACATGACAAAATTCACAACACAAAGCTTTTAATTATTTTGACCTCAGATCTAAAACCAATCAAGCTGTGGTTAAAACACTTGCATACCACTATTTCTTAACATACGGAAACAAATTGGATCAAATTTGGAATGTCTTGATTATGAATGGGAATTGTAGGCTATGATGATTAGAAATTGTAAACTGTTGATAAAATACTGTTTTCTTGGATAACGTATAACCACTCTTAAACTTTGCAGAAACATTTCAGAAGTCGATTCCATGTTTAATTTCTTGAATTGATGCAATTCAAAGAAGTAACAGGCTATCTTAATCTTCAGAGAAGAATATGATAATAATTTTTATCGTTTGGCTTATTCATAATTCACAATCATCTGTAAACAAAATAAATAAGATTTTGTGAAAAACTCTGTCTGGCAAAGGATAATGAACAAATAAAAATACCACCACAATGCCTATTACCCTATATAATCTGGAAAAATATAGTTTTTATAAAGATAAAAAGATATCAAACAGGCACTATTATAATAGTTGTATAGGGCATAACATATAAAACTAGACTCTGAGAAACTATAAATGCAATGCGACTAAAAACTGCTGCCATAATTAGTGCATTTAACCATCATGCAGGTCCAGCATCTGTGAAAGGAAACCTTAAACTTGTCGCTAAAACTTGATTGTCTTATACAAGGACTACAGTATTAAGTTAAAAGTGACTTGTCATATTTTACACATCAGAAAGCATTCTTACCTCACACTGTTATATCACTCATAAATCATAAACCATAGGGCATCCAAAATAGGCTAAAACTGTAAAACCTCTCGGTCTGCAGCTACAGCAGTGATTTGCCACCTCAAAAACAATATTTCAACTTGTATACCGGTAAATTGCCGGTGAATAATATCGGTAAATTGCCTCCAATCAGTTTATTGTCTTTGATAAATATACCGGTATTAAAATAATGGCTAGAAACCGCAAAATTTAGCATTTGCTGCCAAAGGAAGGCATCCTTTGCTAAAAATCCTGATACATTCAAGGAAACAAGCTTTCCTTGACATCACAGACATCACTAACTTTCTCCAAATCCACTTCGTTTGTTGCCTATACCTCCATATATACTTTTTTAGGCCAATTTGTTTCGGTACCTGGTCTAGGCTATGCCGATATCCATTTACTTCCATTGCTTTCCCAGTGCAAGCAGGAAGAACTCTCGCAATTCATTCATGCGTGACGTGACATAATACAGCCTTGTGTTCTCTCTGGGTTTGTATAGTTCTCTGTGCGGTTTTAAATAGTTCTCTTATATAGTTTATATAGCACAGAGAACTATATAAACCCAGAGAGAACACAAGGCTGTATTACGTCACGTCACGCATGAATGAATTGCGAGAGTTCTTCCTGCTTGCACTTGAAAAGCAATGGAAGTAAATGGATATCGGCATAGCCTAGACCAGGTACCGAAACAAATTGGCCTAAAAAAGTATATATGGAGGTATAGGCAACAAACGAAGTGGATTTGGAGAAAGTTAGTGATGTCTGTATAAACCCAGAGAGAACACAAAAGTCTGTATAAACCCAGTGTTGCTGTTATAATCCACAAATTTCAACAAAGATATTTTTCATCTGTCTTTGAATGTAAAAATCCAAAATATGATAAAATTAAACTAAATGATTGATCATGGGGAAGTTTTTTGCTAAAAAGTTTGTGTAATTAAATTTTTAGCTTGAAATTTTGTGTGGTGAATTCTAAAACATGGAAGCTTGCTTTGAAGTCACGTGACCGTCGTCACTTGGCAGCTGATTGTTGTGAATGCAATACTTCCAAACAATTTTTCAAGATAAAATACCAGTTACCATTAATGAAGAAATTGTTTCTTGCAGAAGGTCGCAAATAAACAAACAACCTTATGAATTTCACCACGTGTTTGTTATGATGATAGTCTACCGACAAAAAGCAGCCTAATACAATAACTGCTTCGAAGAATACCGATAAGCTTCGAGGAATATCGATAGCCTACGACAGTCGGTAGCTAAGGGTGTACCGATCATCAGTCAATTACGTTTATTCCAATTGAACCAAAGCACATCGTCAATTCTAACAAATTATTCAGTTACAATGTTTTAAGACTACAGTAGTTTACTGCGAAGTTTCAACATAAAGCAATAGGCCTACACTTTCGCAAATATTGCAAAATAAGGCTTAAATAAACTGTGCTCCTTTTCAGCAATTTCATGAGAGTCATCTCTTATTTTGAGTTATTTGTTGGTTTAACTGCGGTGATTGTTTCAACTTTCAAGTGCTTAAGTGTGGCAGAACAGACATTCGAGAGTTGATACGCCAACCAGCTAGAGCTAGCCCAGTTAGTTTAGAGGAGTTCAAGCCTATCGGTATTTCTCAAAGCAGTTATTGTATTAGGCTGCTTTTTGTGGCTTGACTATCATCATAACAGACATGTGGTGTAATTCATGAAGTACTTCATTTGTTTTTCGACTTTTTCCACGAAATAATTTCCTTATTGACAATTTAGTAAGAACAATGTACTGAAAAAATAAATAATAAGCTATAAACAGTATACAGAATCTTATGGGCACAATCAAACCTTTGATTAACAACCTAAGACATACTGTTTTGGAATCGACATTCGTCTTTTATCTCTTGTCAGTACAGCTAGGACTACAGGTATGAACATGAGCGTAGAAAGGCAAAGAATCGAAAATTAACCAGATCATGACACATTTTTTTTCCTTTAAAAATATAAAGTAATCACAATATTACAAGACATAATTCTAATAGTTCAATTCAAAATAAATTCTTAAGGATACCTGTATTCAATCATGAAAAATTATTTTAAAATTGTTTATTTGTAACGATCAGCTGCCAAGCAACGATGGTCACGTGACTTCAAAGCAAGCTTCCCTGTTTAAAATTCAACACATAGAAACTCTAGCCAAAACACTAAATATGCAAACTTTTTAACAAAAAACTTCCCCATAATTAAATATTTAGTTTAAATTTATAGTATTTTAAATTTTTACATTTAAAGATGATAAAAAACATGCTTGTTGTAATTTGTGGATTGTTTAACGGCAACACTAATAGTAAAAAAAATTATTCAAGCGTATAATTTCAAAATATTCATCCGCGTTCGATTAAAAGCGATATACTTAAAAACGGCACCTAGTTGCAACCGAAGACAATTCAATTATTAATCAGGCATCAAAAATCTATTTGCAAAAATTTTTCAAGAAGTACCTCGCTGGGTATCACGAGATCTCTTTTCTAAACGTTTTTTCAGTTAACGTAACTAGGCCTGCTTCAAAGTTTTCAAAGTTAAATATGTAATCTTATTTCATTTTTGTTGGGAATTTCCCAGGAACAGATGTTTTCATGTTCTTTTGTTTTGTTGATTGAGATTCAAAAGCTGTTATCACATAATTGTTCTGAGCATCACTGATCTATGTAATTGTTTGAATATGTGTGGTATGTGTTTCAAAAAATCCTCGCATCCCTCCAAAATGTTGCTGTGACAGCACATTAGGATGTGCAAGCTTCTCCGTTTCTACCAATAAGCAAATGCCTGATATGTGCAGTGTTTTGTAATGGCACTCGTTCAACCGACGTTTACTGAATGTTAAATCGTTATACAAAGCTGCTCCAACAGCATGTGCAACTTTTGAATGGGTTTGGGGGGCGGCCAACCCGCCATGATGTCACAGACCAACGCTAACACACTTGAATCAGTGACTTTAGGCTTTTTCTGTGACAGGCATATCATGATTGAACTCCATTTCCTGGTCTTTGCAAATATCCATTCCAAACCTAGGACAGTACTTGCACTGTAAGCTGCAGTTTCAGAAAATGCATTGCATCCCTCCCCAGCGCCACTATGATGTTACAGTTAGGCGTGCAAAGTTGTTGATTTATGGTAATAGGCAAATGCTTGATTTGTGCAGGGTTTCTAAATGCTCTTGTTTAATCGACATTCATTGAGTGTTAAATCGGTTATACAAAGCTGCTCCAACAGCATGCGCAACTTTTGAATGGGTTGGGGGGCAGCCAACTCGCCATGATGTCACAGACCAACGCAAACACACCTTGAATGAGTGATTTTAGGCAATTTTTGTTACGAGCATATCATGATTGAACTTCACTTCTTTGTATTTGCAAAGATTCATTCCAAACGTAGTGCAGTACTTGCACTGTAAGTCTTAGTTTTAGAAAATCCATTGCACTCGTACCCAGCGCTACTGTGATGACATAGATATGCACTCAAAGTTGTTTGTTTATGGTAATATGCAAATGCCCGATTTGTGCAGAGTTTTGTAAATGCCCTCATTTAACCGACATTTGCTGATTGTTAAATCGGTTATACAAAGCTGCTCCAACACCATGCTCACCCTTTCAAGGGGTTGGGGAGGCATCCAACCCGCCATGACGTAACAGACCAATGCAAATACACCTTGAATAAGTGTTTTTAGGCATTTTCTGTTAGAGGCATTTCATGATTGAACTCCATTTCCAAGTCTTTGTAACTATCCATTCCAAACCTAGTGCAGTATTTGCACTGTAAGCTGCAGTTTCAGAAAATGCATTGCAGCTGTCCCCAGCACCACTATGATGTCATAGTTAGGCGTGCAAAGTTGTTGTTTTATGGTAAAAAACAAATGCCTGATTTGTGCAGAGTTTTGCAATGGCCCTCGTTCAATCGATGTTTACTGAGTGTTAAATCCCTTATGCAAATACACGCATACATTTAGAGCAAACGGACCAAAATATGCACTGTGGTCCAAATGAATCTGTAAAACATTTCCAAGTTGTTTTTTTAGTTAGCTGACAACAAAATGGGAAGTTAGGTAATGTCATTTCATGGAAGGTTTCATTAGATTTTCTCAAAATGCACAAAAAAATGTCCTAAACTCTTTTATTAATAACATTCAAACAAATCTTCCAACTGGAAAGCATACCTTGCGTGTAATTGCATGATGTTTTGAACAGATATTTGGCAAAATTTTTTTTAGACGCTTCATTTATGTGTTTATGTCCATTTGTTGCATTTTGTGTCACTTTTAACCATTTATGATGTTGAACGCAACCTTGTGGCTTGCTCTCATGCATACTCTTAAAGCAAATAGGCCAAAGTTGGCACACTGATCCAAGTGAACCTGTATTACACTTCCAATTCGTTTTTGTAGTTAGCTGACATCAAATTGGAAAGTTAGGATACATCAATTTCTGGACGGTTTCATTATATTGCTCAAAAGACACAAGCATTCGTCCAATATTCGCCTAATTCAAAGAATTGAAGCAATATTTCCAATTGAAAAGCTTACCTTGCTTGTATTTACCTGTTATTTTGAACAGGTTGTTGGCAAAAGTTTGTTTAGATGTTTCATTACCGTGTTTATCTCCATTTGTTGCATTTAGTGTTACTTTTAACAATTTATGCTGTTGAACGGATTGTTGTGGCTTGCTGTCACGCATACATTTAGGGTACCAAACCAAAGTTGGCACACAAGTCCAAATTAATCTCTATTACACTTCGAAGTAGGTTTTGTTGTTTGCTGACTTCAAAGTGGGAAGTTAGTGCAGGTCGTTCTCTATACAGTTTCATTAGTTTTGCTCAACCTACACAAAATTTGCTCAAAAGTTCCTATATTGATGACATGAAATAAAATCTTCCAATTGGAAAGCATACCTTGCGTGTATTCACATGATATTTTGTAGAGATTGTTGGCAAAAGTTTGTTTCGATGTCTCATTTATGTGTTTGTCTCGATTTGTTGCTTTTCGTGTCATTTTTAACGATTTATGCTGTGGCTTATTGTCACGCACACTTATGGATAACGGACAAAAATTTGCAGACTGTTCCAAATGAATCTGTATTACACCTCGAAGTTGTTTTTGTAGGTTGCTGACATCAAATTGGGACGTTAGTACTGGTCGTTTTTTACACAGTTTCATTATTTTATTTAAAATACACGAAAATTTGTCATAACCTCATATATTGAAAACATTAAAACAAAATCTTCCAATTTGAAAGCATACCTTGCGTGTATTTACATAATATTTTGAACAAATTGTTGGCAAAAATTTGTTTCAATGCTCCATTTATGTGTTTGTCTCGATTTGTTGCATTTCGTGTCACTTTTAACAAATTATGCTGTTGAACGCAAACTTGTGGCTTACTGTCACAGATGCATTTAAAAGCACCGGACCAAAGTTTGCATACTGGTCCAAGTGATTGTGTGTTCCACTTCAAAGTGGTTTTTGTTGTTTGCTGACATCAAATTGGGAAGTTAATACAGGTAGTTTTCTATACAGTTTCATTAATTTGGCTCAAATTACACAAAAATTCGTTATAAGTTCGTATATTGAAAACATTGAAACAAATCTTCCAATTGGGAAGCATACCTTGCGTGTATTTACATCATGTTTTGAATTGAATGATGGCAAAAGTTTGCTTCGATGCTTCATTTATGTGTTTGTCTCGATTTGTTGCATTTCAAGTCACTTTTAACGATTTATGCTGTTGAACGCAATGTTGTGGCTTACTGTCACGCATACATTCAAGACCAACGAACCAAAGTTGGCAGACTGGTCCAAATGATTGTGTGTTACACTTCAAAGTTGTTTTTGTAGTTTGCTGACATTAAATGGGAAGTTAGAACAGGTCGTTCACCGAACAGTTTCATTAATTTTGCTCAAATTGCACAAAATATCGTCATAAGTTCGTATATTGAAGACATTGAAACAATTGCTCCAATTAGAAAGCATACCTTGCGTGTATTTACATGATATTTTCAAAAGATTCTTGGCAGAAATTTGTTTCGATGCTTTATTTATATGTTTATTTCGATTTGTTGCGCTCCGTGTCACTTTTAGCGATTTATGCTGTTGAACGGCTAGTTGTGGCTTACTGTCACGCATACATTTAAGGGTAATGGACCAAAGTTGGCAGACTGGTCCAAATAAATTTGTATTACACTTCGAAGTTGTTTTTGTAGTTTGCTGACATCAAATTGGGAAGTTATTTCTGGTCATTTTCTATACAGTTTCACTAATTTTGCTCAAATTACACAATTATTCGTCATAAGTTCGTGTATTGAAGACATTCCAACAAATCTTCCAATTGGAAAGCATACCTTGAGTGTATTTACATAATATTTTAAAGAGATTGTTAGCAAAAAGTTGTTTCGATGCTTCATTTATGTGTTTGTCTCGATTTGTTGCAAGTCGTGTCACTTTTGACGATTTATGCTGATGAACGCAACCTTGTGGTTTACTGTCACGCATACATTTAAGGGCAACGAACCATAGTTGGCAAACTGGTCCAAATTAATCTGTATTACACTTAGAAGTTGGTTTTTGTAGTTTGCTGACATCAAAATGGGAAGTTAGTACAGGTTGTTCTCTATACAGTTTTAATACTTTTGCTCAAATTACACAAAAGTTCGTCATAAGCTCGTTTATTGAAAACATTGAAACAAATTTTCCAATTGGAAAGCATACCTTGCGTGTATATACATGGTATTTTGAACAGATTGTTGGCAAAAATTTGCTTCGATGCTTCTTTTATGTGTTAATTTGTTTGGATTTGTTGCATTTCTTGTCACTTATAACTATTTTTGCTGTAGAACACGACCTTGTGGCTTACTGTCACGGATGCATTTAAGGGTAAGGGACCAAAGTTGGCATACTGGTCTAAATGATTGTGTGTTACACCTCGAAATTGTTTTTGTAGGTTGCTGACATCAAGTTGGGAAGTTAGTACAGGTCATTCTCTATACAGTTTCATTAATTTTGCTCAAATTAGACAAATATTCGTCATAAGTTCGTATGTTGAAGACATTGAAATAAATCTTCCAATTGGAAAGCATACCTTGCGTGTATTTACACGATATTTTGAAGAAATTTTTGGCAAAAATTTGTTTTGATGAACGCAACGTTGTGGCTTACTGTCACGCACACTTATGGATAACGGACCAAAATAGGCAGACTGGTCAAAATGATTCTGTATTACACTTCCAAGTTGTTTTTGTGGTTTGCTGACATCAAATTTTGGAAGTTAGTACAGGTCGTTCTTTTTACAGTTTCATTAGTTTTGCTCAACCTACACAAAAATTTGTCATAAGTTCGTATGTTGTAGACATTGAAACAAATATTCCAAATGCAAAGCATACTTTGCGTGTATTTACATGATATTTTGAAGAGATTGTTGACAAAAATATGTTTCCATGCTTCATTTATGTGTTTGTTCAATTTGTTGCATTTCGTGTCACTTTTAACGATTTATGCACTTGAACGAAACTTTGTGCTTTACGGTCACGCATGCATTTAAGGGTAACGGGTCAAAGTAGGCAAACTGGTGCAAATGAATTTGTCTTGCACTTCAAAGTTGTTTTTGTAGATTGTTGTCATCAAATTCGGAAGTTAGTGCAGGTCGTCTTTTATACTGTTTCATTTTTTTGCTTAAATTACACAAAACTTCGTCATAAGTTAATATATTGAAGACATTGAAACGAATCTTCCAATTGGAAAGCATACCTTGCGTGTATTTACATGATGTTTTGAAGAGATTGTTGCCAAAAATTTGTTTCGATGCTTCATTTATGTGTTTTTCACGATTTGTTGCTTTTGATGTCATTTTTATTGATTTATGTTGTTGAACGCAACCTTGTGGCTTACTCTCACGCATACATTTATGGATAACGGACCAAAGTTGGCAGACTGGTCCAAGTGAATCTGTATTACTTTTCGAAGTTGTTTTTGTAGTTTGCTGACATCAAAATTGAAAGTTAGTAATGGTCGTTTTTTATACAGTTTTATTAAGTTTTACTCAAATTACAGAAAACTTCGTCATAAGTTGGTCAATTGAAAACATTGAAACAAATTTTCCAATTGGAAAACATACCTTGCGTGGATTTACATGAAATTTTGATTAGATTGTTGGCAAAAATTTGTTTCAATGCTTCATTTGTGTTTTTGTCTCGATTTGTTGCATTTCTTTTCATTTTTAACGATTTATGGTGTTGAACGCAATGTTGTGGCTTACTGGCACACATGCATTTAAGGGTAACCGACCAAAGTTGGCAGACTGGTCCATATGAATTTGTATTACACTTTGAAGTTGTTTTTGTAGTTTGCTGGCATCAAATTGGGGTTAATACAGGTCGTTCTATATACAGTTTCTATAAATTTTGCTCAAATTCCACAAAAAGTTCGGCATAAGTTCGTGTATTGAAGAGTTTAAAACAAATCTTCCAATTGGGAAGCATACCTTGCGTGTATTCACGTGATATTTTGAAGAGATTGTTGGCAAAAATTTGTTTCAATGCTTCATTTATGTGTTGGTCGGGATTCGTTGCATTTCGTGTCATATTCAACGATTTATGCTGTTGAACGGAACGTTGTGGCTTACTGTCACGCATAAATTTAAATGTAATGGACCAAAGTTGGCAGACTGGTCCAAATGAATTTGTATAACACTTTGAAGTTGATTTTGTAATTTGCTGACGTCAAATTGGTAAGTTAGTGCAGGTCGTTTTCTATACAGTTTCATCAATTTTGCACAAATTACACAAATATTCGTCTTAAGTTCGTATATTGAACACATTGAAACAAATCTTCCAATTGGAAAGCATACCTTGCGTGAATTTACATGATATTTTGAAGAAATTGTTGGCAAAAATTTGTTTCCATGCTTCATTTATGTGTTTGTCTCGATTTTTTGCATTTCCTTTCACTTTTGACGATATATGTTGTGGCTTACTTTTACGCAAACATCTAAGGGTAAAGCCCATTTCACACTTGCGTCACGATGGCGTCAGATGACGCGTTTTCAACGATCTTGACACGTAAGTGTGACGACCAATTCACACTGAACGATTTTCAGCGATAGCCACGGGTTTGCCATGACGCGCTGACCTAAAAACTTATGTTTAGTGACGGCGCGACGAAGTAGAAATGAGTTCTACTTTCTCGTTCGTCGTGAGATCGTTGTTTCAGCAAAACGGAAACCAGAACTTGTTTTGATGAACGAATCGTATAGATTAATTCAGTTTATTGCTGTACTGCACAAAAAATCTTACAATGCTCAAAAATTTGGCTGAAAAACATTAATGAGAAAACGGTGAAAAGTTAACAAAAACTTTGATTAAAACGTAGGCAAGGGTACCCAAGAAACAGTTGCATGCCATATTCAATGACATGCCAAGGAAAACGCTGGCAGTAATCTAGCGCAAGATGCACTTTTTAAAGTGTTGTTTTCTGCCATTTTTTTTAATAAAAAAATAAATAAAATCATGCAATCAGGTTATGATTTTTTCCTTTGCCACAAATATTCGAATGTTGCATAATAGGCTGACCAACTTTCTCCTAGCAAATTTTTTTTTTTTTTTTTTGCTTTAGTTTTTCATAATACGCTAAGAAAAGTAGAAGTGTAAACTTAAAATGTAGTTTTTTTTGATATTCACGCAACAAAAGCATCTACCTTTTGTAGCAGAGTTTAAAAACTTACTCTTGCAAAAGTATAATTAAGAAACATGAACTTACTTATTTTTAATATTGATAAATATAACCACGATAGTTTTTGTTTATTTATTTTTTAAAAATATGACGTTCCTGCTTCTCCCCTTCTCCCTCTTTTTTCCCTTCTTCTCTTTGCTGCTATTGCTTGTTATTTGTTTGTTAGCGCGTTCTCAAAAAGAAAAGGTTAGATTACTGAAAAAAACTAAAGCTTTAATAACAGTAGGTGGTTGCAGACACGAAGAAAAAACCAGTCGTTTCGCAGTCTCCTTGTACCTGTTTTGCAATAAATTTTACCTTGTATTGATTTATGCTGAATGTGTTTAAATTATTTTCATTTTGCATTACTTTGTGCTGTTTATCGATAACAGTTAACAAAATAAATTTCAGTTTTTTTCAGTTCAATTTTTGAAAGCAGATAAATCCCCAAAACTAAGATATTCAGAATAAAGACCCAAAACCCGGGTTTAGAAAAGCTTACCCAAACCAGACACCCTATTCAAAACAAGCAGTATTAACCCTTTTGATGCCCTACGCGACTATAATATCGCAAGGGCCTAAGTGCCCTGCGCGACTAAAATTTTTCTTTGCTAAAGTGCCGTGCGCGATCATATAATCTCTTTGACACAGTGCCCAGTTCGCTAAAGCGGCACTAAAATCTTTTTTTCTGTCTTCAATGAAGCGGTACGATGTACTATAGCGACATAGAAGGCGACCTCATTCTCATAAAGTCAAATGCTTGATTGCATGGAAGTGTATAGTTGTAACATAACAGGTTGAATTTTAGAGAAATTACTTCAGTTGGCGTTAGGCGTGTAGCTGTACAGGTGCACGTGAATAGAAAAACGAAGCTAAGATGTAAGCAAAAACGCTAGGTAAGGTTATTTACTGGTACGCTATAGTGATTCATGTCCAAGCAAGTAAAGATATAGAGTTAGACAGAGAGGTAAGATACTAGACTAGCATAAGAAGAAAAAAAAAGATATAGAGCTATCAGTTAGCAAAAAAAACAGCATAAATGTGAAGTTACGCTAGGCTGCAAACCAAATGCGGTGTAATGAGTTTGTTAACTTTTTACATCAGCAAAAGTTGTTGCATTGCAGTGTTTGCTGACAGGGAAACGAGCTCTCTGGTTGGTGTTACCTAAACTTTGATTTTTTAGAAAACGGTATGGCTAGATCCGTACTCGATGCAAGTGACGTTATCGAGGACATACTAAGAGATTCCGACTCTGACCTTAGTGAACTCTCTGAGAGTGAATACGAACATGTGGATGATATATATGATGATGAGGTAGATCAAGCATCCGATGATGATGCTAATCAGAGCCCGGCAGCAGCTATTGTCAATGCTGAATGGGAGAGAAACGATGATGCAGATGCTTATGTTCCAATCTGGTGTCCATCGTATGCTAAAAGTTCTGGGCCAGAGCTTTCCGATAGTCTAAGAAGATCAGAGCCAATTGATTATTTTTATTTGTTATTCTCAGAGCAGTGCTTTGAACTGATGTGTGAAATGACTAATCTTTATGCACTGCAATATTTCGACTGCCCAGCTGAAGTACCTGAGACCTCTCGTTTCAATAGATGATTTGATTGCACTGAAGATGAAATGAAAGCCTATGTTGGTTTGCCGATTTTAATGGGGCTATGTAAGAAACCAAGTATACCTGATTACTGGTCACTCTATCACAGAGCTAGAACCCCTGGGTTCAGGGAGGTATTGTCGCGCAATTGATATCAGCTAATTAGCTCTTTCTTGCATTTCTGTAATAATGAAGAAAGAATTCCCCGTGGAGCAGAAGGATATGATTCTTTATTTAAAATAGCGCCCTTGATAAACATCGTTAAACCTTTACCACACCAGTACTATGTACCTAATAGAGAACTCTCCGTAGATGGATCAATGCGGAAATTCAAAGGTCGGCTATCTTTTCGCCAGTTTCTCCCAAACAAACCCACCAAATGGGGAATTAAACTGTGGTCTTTGTGTGAAAGTAAAAGTGGCTATTTGTTAGACTGGGATGTCTATACCGGACGAGGTAACAATCCTTTACCTGCTGAGCATGGCTTGGGTTACAATGTTGTTATGAAATTAATGGACAATTACGGATTTTTAAACGTTGGCCGCAGATTGTACGTTGATAACTTTTATACAAGTCCAGTGCTCTTTGAATCCCTAATAGGAAAAGGTACAGCCGCCTGTGGTACTGTTAGGCTTAACAGAAGAGGACTTGCGACTGAAATAAAGCAAAAAACTTGATTATTCGAAAAGGAGATGACCCGGCATTTTTCTGAAAAGGAGATATGCTTCTTTGCTGCTGGCATGACACATCTAGAGTTAACTTTCTTTCTACCATGGACGAAAATAGCTGTGTCCAAAAAAACATCAGAAGCAAGGAAAATGAAAGCGGACATAGGGACGTAAGCAAGCCAACTGTAGCTGTCAACTACAATCAGTTCATGGGAGGGGTCGATTTATTCGATCAAAAATGCACAACTTACCATTATGGCCATAAATGTCGTAAATGGTATCATGCCATATACCATTTTATCCGTGAGCAGGCCCTTGTCAATTCCTTCATAATATTCAAGGCTACCAACCCATCTTCAGTAATGACGTCGAAGCAACAATCTCTGCGCCTCTATTCCTCCAAATGCTCATGCAAATAAGGGTCGTCGATCTTTAGAAAACCTTGAAGAGAACGAGACACGACTTACTGAACGTCATTTTGCAGCAATATATGAAGAGCCGAATTACAAGCCGAACTGCACAGTGTGCAGTTTTACAACAAGTCACCCCAAAAGGAAGCAAACAAGATACGGTTGTGAGCAGTGCAAGGATGGAAGAGGCCGCTACATTCCTATGTGCTTTCCAGACTGTTTCAAAAAGTACCACACTGTTAAGCGTTTCAGACGCTAAAACTTCATTTCATAGCTTGCCCCCAAGACAGTATTGATTGAACATTTCTTGATATTTCTTTTACATATTGCAATAATTGTGGAGAATGCAAATATTTTCTTTCTTTTGTTGTTGTTTTTATTTTCTTTGATACATAAACGAGGAGGACAGTACTTCGGAGAAGCCAACTACTAGGTCATTTTTGAATGTAGTTGGCGAAAAGTTACTTGTATCCCTTAGCTTGATTCTTTTGCATCTTTTAACTTTTGGTTTATTTTTATCCCTAATAATTACGTATGTCAAGAAATGGTCACTTAAGTCGTCGGTTCTAATAATTCCCGGGATTAGCTAGTGTGAAAAATCATTAGTAATGATATGGTCGATGATGAAGCCATTGCTATGGGAACAATGACGTCATTCTTTGTCCAAAAGCCATGGCCAAGCAATTTTGAGCCCTTATTCCCTTTTGTGCCACCGTTTCAAAACTGTCACATGACTGAGAATCGAACTTTCCACAACCACAATAGGTTGCCATGGTGGCAGAAGCCGTTGCTATGCCAACAATGTTGTCACAAAACAATCGCCAAGCGATTTGACCCTCTATTCCTTTGTGTGCCACCGTTTCAACATACCGTATTTACTCGTTTTACCGCCCGATCTTGATTAAGGGCCCGTTTGAATAGCCGCCCGTGTGAGCAGAACAAAAAAATAAATTAGGGCCCGTGCTTTAATACCCGCCCGGTGCAAAAGCTGATTTTTCAGTGGTAGAGAAGAATAGAAAATAAGAAGCTGCTAAGAAACGCTTGTGTCACAACGCTGTTGAATTTTAAGCGCTAGTAGACAACAGTCACGCCTTAGACGTCCAATTGCATAACAGATAGCATTGATTACGTTTTGGCAGACAACACTAACGCCTTAGACGTCCAATTGCATAACAAATAGCATTGATTACGTAACAGGTAGTATTGATTACGGCTCCCATTTGTCTACTGCTCATTCATTCAGAATATTGAACCCTATGTGATGATTAAATCATATGGAGAAAGATTAAATGTCGTGAAATATTTGTCTTCAACGATAATTTTTGTGGTAATTTTACTTTGAAAATAACAAGCGCCCGTGCTTAAATAAACGCCCGTTTGAATAGGGGCCCGGCAGTGAGTAAGGTTGAAAAAAATAAGGGCCCGGGCTCCAAAACGAGTAAATACGGTAGTCACATAGCTCAGCATCGAACTCTACACAAGCCCAATGGGTTGTCACGGTGGCAGAAGTCGTCGTTATTGCAACAATGACCTAATATTTTGCCCGAAGACCATTTCGAAGCATTTAAAACCCTCTATTTCCTTTTGAGCCAAAGTTTCAACACTGTCACATCGAACTCTTCACAAGTCTAGAGAGTTGTCATGGTGGCACAAGCCGTCACTGTGACAACAATGACGTTCAAATTTGTCTAAAAACCACTACCAAGCAATTTTTACCCGTTATTACCTTCTGTGCCACTGTTTCAACACTGTCACATGACTCAGCATCGCATTCTCCAAGAACCCACTAAATTGCCATGGTGGCACAAGCCGTTTCTGTGGCAACAATGACGTCATAATTTGTCTAAAAACTATGGCCAAGCAATTTTACCGACTATTTGCCCCTGTGTCAGCATTTCAACACTGTCACACGAGTCAACATCGAATTGACACAAACCCAGTGGGTTGCCATGGTGGCATTGGCCCTCGTTAATGCAACAACGACGTTATATTTTTTCCAAATTCAATGGCTAAACAATTTTACCCTCTATTTGCCCCTGTTTCACAATTTTAACACTGTCACATGACTCAGCATCGATTTTTCCACAAACCCAATGGTTTGTCATAGTAGCACAAGGCGTCGTTGTGGCAACTATGACGTCATGTTTTGTTCGAAACCCATTTCCAAGCAATTTTGACCCTTTATTCCTCGTTGTGCCACGGTTTCAACACTGTCACATGACACAGCATCAACTTTCCGCAAACCCAGCGGGTTCCCATGGTGGCACAAGCCGTCGCTTTGGCAACAATGACGTCATAAATCCACATCCAAGCGCTTTTGACTCCCTATTCCCCCTTGTGGAACCGTTTCAACACTGTCACACGATTCAGCATCAAATTCTCCACAATCTCAGTGGGATTCTTTGGTTGCACAAGCCGTTGCTTCGGTAACAATGACGTCAGAAAACAATAGCAAAGCAAAGTGGACCCTCCATTCCCTTTTGTGCCACCATTTCAATACTGTCACATGACTCAGCATCGAATTTTCAACTAACCCATTGTGTTGCAATGGTGACAAAAGCTGTAGCTATGGCAAAAAATGACGTCATAGTTTGTCCAAAAACCATGGCCAAGCAAATCTGACCCCCTGTTCTTCGTTCTGCCATCAATTCAACACAGTCACCTGACTCAGCATCAAACTCTCCACAAACGCAGTGGGTTTTAGTGATTGCACAAGCCGTCGTTTAGGCAACAATAACGTCATGATTTATCCGAAAACCATTTCCAAGCAAATTTAACCCTTTACTTCTTTTTAAGCTAACGTTTCAACACTGTCACTTGACTCAGCATCAAATTGTCCACAAACCCAGTGGGTTGCCATGGTGGCAAGGGCCGTTGCTATGGCAACATGGACGTCATACAGCAATCGCTAAGCGATTTCGACCCTCTATTCCTGTTTGAGCAGCTGTTTCAACAATGTCGCATGACTCAGCAGCGAATTTTCAACAAACTCAGTCTGTTGCTATGCTGGCAAAAGCCATTGCAATGGCAACAATGACGTCATATTTTGTCCGAAAACTATTTCCAAAAAATTTTGACACCCTATTCCTCATTGTGACACCGTTTCAACGCTGTCATATGATTCAGCATCGAATTCTGCACAAATCCAGTGGGTTGTTTTGTGGTAAAAGTGGTCTCTATGACAACAATAACGTCATACTTTATCCAAAAACCAATACTAAGCATTTTTGACCTCTTTTTCTTTTTGTGCCACTCTTTCAATACTGTCACATGACTCAGTAAGGAATTTTCCGAAAACCCAGTGGGTTGCAATGGTGGCACAAGCCGTTTCTATGGCAAAAGTGACGTAATATTTTGTCCAAAAACCATGGCGAAGAAAGTTTGATTCTCTATTCCCATTTGTGCGATCGTTTCAACGTTGTCACATGACTTTTTTAACGCTGTCACATGACTTTTTCAAAGCTGTCACATGACGTAACATCGATTTTTCCGCAAAACTCAGCTGGTTGACATTGTGGCACAAACCGTTGTTATGGCAACAATGACGTCATATTTGATGCAAAAACCATGGCTAAGAAATTTTGACCTCCTATTTCTCGTTGTGCCATTGTTTCAACACTGTCACATGACTTAGCATGGAGTTTTCCACAAACCCAGTGAGTTGCTATGAAAGCACAAGCCGTAGCTATGGCAGCAATGACGTCATAAAACAATCACCAAGCGGTTTTGACTTTCTACTTCTGTTTGTACCAACGTTTGACTATTGTCACATGACTAAGCATCGAGTCCTCCACAAACCCAGTGCGGTGCTATGATGGCACAAGCCGTCGCTAAGGCAACGATGATGTCATCTTTTGTCCGAAAACCATTTCCAAGCATTTTTAACCCTCTGATCTTTTTTGTGCCACTGTTTCAACACTGTACTCTCCACAAACTCATTATGTTGCCATGGTAGCAACGGCCGTCGGTATGGCAACAATGATGTCCTAAAACAATCTTTAAATGATTAGGACTACCTATTCCCCCTTGAGCCACCGTTTCAACATTGTCACATGACTCAGCATCGAATTTTCCTTAAACTCAATGTGTTGCCATGATGGCACAAGCCATCGCTAAGGCAACAAGGACGTCCAATTTCCTCTGAAAACCATTTCCAAACAATGTTGCTCCCTATTCTTCGTTGTACCATTCTTCACTTCAACACTGTCACATGACGCAGCATCGAACTCTCCACAAGTGCAGTGGGTTTTTTAGGTGGCACAAGCCGTCGTTGTGGAAACTTTGACGTCATGTTTTGACCAAAGCTCATTTCAAAACATTTTTGACCCCCTATTCTTCGTTGCGCTACTGTTTCAACACTGTCACATGACTCAGCATTGAACTTTCCACAAACCCAGTGGAGTGCATTAATGGTGCAAGCTGTTGCTATGACAACATAGACGTTGTATTTGGTTCAAAAACCATGCCCAAGCAATGTTGACACTCTATTCCTTTTGGTGCCTCCGTTTTAACATTCTCACACGACTCAACTTCGAACTCTCTACAAACCCAGTAGGTTGTCTTGGCCAAGCAAATTTGACTTCCTATTCCTCGTTGTGGCACCGTTTCAACACCGTCACAAGACTTAGGATCGAGTTTTCCACAAACCCAGGGAGTTGCTTTGATGGTACAAGCCGTCGCTATGGCCACAATGACGTCATTTTTTGTTCAAGAACCATAGCCAAGCATTTTTGAACCTATATTCCCCTTTGTGCCACCGTTCCAACACTATCATATGACTGAGCATCAAATTATCCACAAAGCCAGTGGGTTGCCATGGTGACACCAGCTGTTGCAATGAAACAATGAGGTCATAAAACCATCACCAATGGGTTATGACCATTTATTTCTGTTTGAGCCACCGTTTCCACATTGTCACATTGACTCAGCATCGAATTCTCCACAAGCCCAGTGGGTTGCCATTGTGGCACAAACCGTTGCTATGGCAACAATGACGTCATATTTTATTCGGAAAACATTTGCAAGCAATATTGACTACTAATTCTTTGCTGTTCTACCGTTTCAACTCTGTGACATGACTCATCATCAAACTCTCCACAAACCCAGTAGCTTGTTTGGGTGGCACAAGCCGTTGTTCGGGCAACAGAGACACTACATTTCGTCCAAAAACCGCTTCCAAGTAATTTTGACTCTTCAGTCTTCGTTGTGCCTCCGTTTCAACATTGTCACATGACTCAGCATCAAACTTTTCACAAACCCAGTGGGTTGTCATAGTGGCACAAGCCGTCGTTATGGCAACATTTGCATAATATTTTGTGCAAAATCCATTCCCAAGATAATTTTGACACGCGCTTCTTTGTTAGGCCACCGTTTCAACACTGTCATATGATTCAGCATCAAATTCTCCACAAACCCAGTGGGTTGTCACGGTGGCACAAGCCGTCGCTATGGCAACAATGACGTTATATTTTTTCGAAAAACCATGGCTAAACAACATTAACCCCATATTCCTCTTTGTGTTTTCATTTAAACACTGTCACATTACTCATCATTGAATGCTCCACAAACCCAGGAAGTTGTCATGGTGGCACAAGCCGTCGCTATGAGAACTATGAGATCATTATTTGTCTGAAACCCATTTCCAAGCACTTTTGATCCCCAGTTGTTTGTTATGCCACCGCTTCAACACTGTCACATGACTCAACATTGAATCATTCCCAAACCAAGTCAGTTGCCATCGTGGCCCAAGACGTCGCTATGGCAAAAATGAGGTCATACTTTGTCCGAAAATCAAGTCCAAGCAATTTGTGCCATCGTTTCAACACTGTCCTTTGACTCATCATCGAATTCTCCACAAACTCACTGGGTTGCCACGGTGGCACAAGCCGTTGCTAAGATGATAAGAACGTCATAAAAGTATGACCAAGCAATTTTATTCCCCTATTTCTTTTGTGCCACCGTTTCAATGCTGTCACATGACTCAGCATCAAATTCTCTATAAACCCAGTAGATTGCCATGGTGGCACAAACTGTTGCTATCGCAACAATGACGTCATATTTTGTCCAAAAACCATGGCAAAGCAATTTTGACCCATTAATTATTTTTGTGCCACTGTATCAACACTATCACATGACTCAACATCGAACTCTCCACAAACGCATTGGGTTTCCATGGTGGCACAAGCTGTCGCTATATTATCAATGACGTCGTATTCTGTCCAAAAGTAATGGCCAAACAACTTTGACCCCCTATTTCCTTTTGTGCCACAGTTTCAAAACTGTCACATGATAGAAAATCGAACTTTCCACAACCAAAGTGGGTTGCCATGGTGGCACAAACCGTTGCTATGCCAAAAATGACGTCATAAAACAATCGCCAAATGCTTTTAACCCTCTATCACCGCCTCAACATTGTCACATAATTCAGCATCAAGTTCTCCACAAACCCAGTGGGCTGTTATGGTGGCACAAGCCGTTGTTGTGGCAACAAGGACGTCATATTTTGTCCAAAAACCATTTCCAAGCAGTTTAAACTCTTTATTTCTTTTTGAGCCAACGTTTCAACACTGTCACATGACTCATCATCGAGCTTTTTAAAAGTCTAGTGGGTCGTCATGATGGCACAAGCCGTCAGTATGGCAACAATGACAACTAAAATTGTCTAAAAACCACTGCCAAGCATTTTTGTCTCCTTATTCCTCTCGATGCCACTGTTTCAACCCTATCACATGACTCACCATCGAGTTTTGCAAGAACCCAGTAGGTTGCCATTGTGGCACAAACCGTTGCTGTGGCAACAATGCTGTTGCTGCGGCAACAATGACGTTGCTGTGGCAACAATGGCAACAATTTTGTCCAAAAACTTTTGACAATGCTTTTGACTTTCTTTTGACAATGCTAATGCTTTTGGCTCTCTTTTCGTTTCTGTGGCACCGTTTCAACACTGTCACACGACTCAACATCGAATTGTCCACAATTCCAAGGATTGGCATGGTGGCACTAGCCGTCATTATGGCAACAACGACGTCATAGTTTGTCCAAAAACAATGGCCAAGCAGTCTTGACCCGCTATTCCCGCTTGTGTCACCATTTCAACCCTGTCACATGACTCAGCGTCAAAATTTCCACAAACCCAGCGTGTTGTCAATGTGAACAAGCCGTCGTTATGGCAGCTATGACGTCATGTTTTGTTCAAAACCCATTTCAATTAATTTCGACCTCTTATTCCTCGTTGTGCTACTGTTTCAACACTGTCACATGACTCAGCATTAAACTCTCCACAAACCCATTGAGTTGTCATGGTGGCACAAGCAGTTGCTATGGCAACAATGACGTTATTTTTGTCCAAAAAACTATTGCCAAGCAGTTTTGACCCTTTATTCCTCATTTGAACCACAATTTTTTCATTGTCACATGACTCAGCATCAAGTTTTCCACAAACCCAATTGGTTGCCATGCTGGCACAAACCGTAACTATGGCAACAACAACGTCACATTTTGTAAAAGCAATGGCCATGTAATTTTGACAACCGATTCCTTTTTGTGCCACCGTTTTAACACTGGCATGTGATTCAACATCGAACTTTGCACAAACCCAGTGGGTTGCCATGGTGGTACAAGCCGTCGCTATGGCAACAAGGACCTCACATTTTGTCCAAAAACAATAGCAAATCGATTTTAACACCATATACCCCTTTGTGCCACCGTTTCAACACTGTCACATGACTCAGCATCCAAATCTCCACAAACCCAGTGGGTTGTCATGGTGGCACAAGCCGTCGCAATGGCAACAATGACGTTATATTTTTTCGAAAAACCATGGCTAAACAACATTAACCCCATATTCCTCTTTGTGTTTCCATTTCAACAATGTCACATTACTCATCATTGAATGCTCCACAAACCCAGGAAGTTGTCATGGTGGCACAAGCCATCGTTTTGAGAACTATGACATCATTATTTGTCTGAAACCCATTTCCAAACACTTTTGATCCCCAGTTGTTTGTTGTGCCACCGCTTCAACACTGTCACATGACTCAACATCGAATCATTCCCAAACCCAGTCAGTTGCCATCGTGGCCCAAGCCGTCGCTATGGCAAAAATGAGGTCATACTTTGTCCGAAAACCATGTCCAAACATTTTTGACCCCCTAATCCTCTATGTGCCACCGTTTCAACACTGTCGTTTGATTCGTTTAAATTGACTAGTATCACTGTAGCAGTAAGATTATCCTGCTTGATTTTCAAACTAGTTCTGTTAGGATTTCCGGTTACAGAGCAAGCAATAAGATAATGGTCACTTAAATCACTTAGAAATATAACAGGATTAGAAGCCGTTGCTACGACAACAATGACGTCATATTTGGTCCAAAAACAATGGCCAAGCAATTTTGACCCTCTATTCCCTTTGTGCCACGGTTTCAAAACATTCACAAGACTCAGCATTGATCTCTCAACAAATCCAATAGGTTATCATGGTGGCACAAGCCGTTGTTTTGGCAACAATGACGTCATATATTGCCCGAAAACCATTTCCAACCAATTTTGACCCCCTATTCCTTATTGTGCCACCTTTTCAACACTGTCACATGACCCAGCATCAAACTTTCCACAAACCCGATGGGTTATCATCGTGGCACCTGCTGTCGTTTTGGCAACAATGACCTCATATTATGTCCGAAAACCATTTCCAAGCAAACTTAACTCCATATTCCCGTTTGAGCCAACGTTTTAACATTGTCACACGACTCCGCATCGAATTCTCCATAAAACCAGTGGGTTGCCATCGTGGCACAAGCCGTTGCTATGGCAACAATGAAGTAATAAAACCATCTTTAAGCAATTTTGACCCTCCATTCCCGTTTGATCCTCAGTTTCAACACTGTCACATGACTCAGTGTCGAAATTTCCACAAATCCAATGGGTTGCCATTGTGGCAGAAGCAGTCGCTATGGCATCAATGACATCCCATTTTGTCCAAAAACCATGCCCAACCAATTTCGACCCCCTATTTTTTGTTGTGCCACCGTTTCAACACCGTCACATGACTTATCATCGACTTTTCCACAAACCCAGTGGGTTGCCATGGTGGCACAAGCCGTTGCTATGGCAACAATGCTGTTATATTTGAACAAAAACCATAGCTAAACAATTTTGAACACTTATTCCCCCTGGTGTTACCATTTCAACACTGTCACATGACTTAGCATCAAACTCTTCACAATCTCAATAAGTTGTTAGGGTGGCGCAAGCCGTCGCTATGGCAAAAATGACGTCATATTTTGTTCGAAAACGATTTCCGAAAAATTTTAACCCTTTATTCCTCTTTGTGCCATCGTTACAACACTGTCACATAATTCAGCATCGAACTCTTCACAAACCTAGTGGGTTGTCATAGTGGCACAAGCCATTGCTATGGCAACAAGGACGTCATACATTGTCCAAAAGCCATGGCCAAGTAATTTTGGCCTTCTGTTCCTTTTTGTGCCACCGTTTCAACACTGTCACATGACTAGTCATCGAACTCTCCACAAACCCAATTGGTTCCATAATAATTGCACAAGTCGTCACCATAGCAACTATGACGTCATTAGTTGTCCAAAGACTTTGGCCAAGCAGTTTTGACCCTCTAAGCTTTTTTGTGCCACCGTTTCAACACTGTCACATAACTCAGCATCGAAGTCTCCACAAACCCAGTGGGTTGTTATGGTGGCACAAGCCCTTGCCATGACAACAATGACATTGTATTTGATGCAAAAACCATAGCCTAGCAATTTTGACCCTTTGTTTCCCTTTGTGCCACCATTTCAACACTGTCCAATGACTCAGCATCGAACTTTCCACAAATCCAAAGAGTTGCCATGGTGGCACAAGCCATCGCTACGACAGCAATGACGTCGTATTTTGTCCAAAAACCAAAACCAAGCAATTTTCACTCCCTATTCGCCTTTGTGCCACCGTTTCAACACTGTTACATGAGTCAGCAACGAATTCTTCTCAAACCCAGTGGGTTGCCATGGTGGCAAAAGCCGTCACTACGGCAACAATGATGTCAAATTTTGTCCAAATACAATGGCCAAGCAACTTTGACCCCTATTCTCTTTTGTGCCATCGTTTCAACAGTGTCGAATGATTCAGCATCAAACTCTACACAAACTAAGTGGGTTTCCATGGTGGCACTGGCCGTCGTTATGGCAACAATGACGTCATATTTTGTTCAAAAAGAATAACCAAGCAATTTCCACCTTTTATTCCGCTTTGAGCCACCGTTTCAACAGTGTTGCATGACTCAAAGTCGAGCTCTACACAAATCCAGTCGGTTGTCAGGGTGGCACAAGCTGTTGTTATGGCAACAATGACGTCAGATTTTGTTCGAAAACCATTTCCAAGCAAATCTGACCCTTTATTCCCTATTCAGCCACCGTTTCAACACTGTCACATGACACAGCATCAAATTTTCCACCAACCCAGTGGGTTGCCAAAGTAGTTCAAGCCGTTGCTACGGCAACAATGACATCATGTTTTGTTGAAAAACCATGGCCAAACAAATTTGACCCCCTACTTTCTGTTGTGTCACTTTTTCAACACTGTCACATGACTCAACATCGAACTCTCCACAAACCCAGTGCGTTGTAATGGTAGCACAAGCCGTTGCTATGGCAACTATGACGTCATGTTTTGTCCAAAAACCATTTTCGAGTGATTTTGACCCCCTATTTCCTCTTGTGCCACCGTTTCAACAAAGTCACATGACTCAGCATCGAAATCTCCACAAACCCAGTGGGTTGCCATGGTGGCACAAGCCGTCGTATGGCAATAATGACGTCATATTTTGTCCGAAAACCACTTTCAAGCAAAGATAACTCTCTATTCCTTATTGAGCCACCGTTTCAACAATGCCACATGACTCAGCATCGAACTCTCCACAAATCCATTGGGTTGTCATAATGGCCCAAGCCGTCGTTGTGGCAACAATGATGTCACATTTTTTGTGCAAAAACCATTTCCAAGCGATTTTGACCCCGTATTTCACGTTCTGCCACCGTTTTAACACTGTCACATGAATAGGCATTGAACTCTTTACAAACCCAGTGGGTTGCCATTGTGGCACAAGCTGTCGCTATGGGAATAAAGACGTCATATATTGTCCATAAACCACAGCCACGAGCTTTTTACCTCTTATTACTGTTTGTGCCACCATTTCAACACTACGACATGACTCAGCATCAAACTTTTTACAAGCTCAGTAAGTTTTCACTGTGGCACAAGCCGTTGCTGTAGCAACAATGACGTCATATTTTATCCGAAAACCATGGCGAAGCGATTTTCACCCCATATTCTACTTTGTGCCGCCGTGTCAACACTGTCACATGACTTAACATCGAATTCTCCACAAACCCAATTGGTGCCATGGTGCCACAAGCCGTCGCTATGGCAGCAATGATGTCATATATTGTCCAAAAACCATGGCCAAGCATTTTTCACCATCTATTTTCGTTTGCGCCACCATTACAACACTGTCGCATGACTCAGCATCGAACTTTCCAGAAACCCGATGGGTTGCCATGGTGGTACAAGCCCTTGCCTTGACAACAATGACGTCATGTTTGGTCCAAAAGCCAAGGCCAAGCAATTTTGACCCCTATTCCTTTGGTGCCACTGTTTCAACACTATTACATGACTCAGCATCGAACTCTCCACGAACCCAGTGGGTTGCCATGGTGGCACATGCCGTTGCTATGGCAACAATGACGTTATCGTTTGTCCAAAAATCATAACCAAGCATTTTTGACCCTCTTTTTCCTCTTGTGTCACCATTTCAACACTGTCACATGATTCAGCATCGAACTCTCCACAAACCCAGTGGGTTGTAATGGTGGCACAAGGCGTCGTTATGGCAACCATGACATCATGTTTTGTCCGAAGTCCATTTCCAAGCAATTTTGACCCATTATTCTTTGTTGTGCCACCGTTTTAACATTTTCACATTACTCAGCATTGAACTTTCTACAAACCCATAGTGTTGTCATAGTGGCATAAGCCGTCGTTATGTCAACAATAACGTTTTGGTTTGTCTGAAAACCATTTCCAAGCATCTTCGACCCTCTACTCCCCTCTGAGCCATCGTTTCAACACAGTCACATGAACAGACATCGAACTTTCTACAAACCTAGTGCGTTGTTATGGTGGCACAAGGCGTCATTATGGCAACAATGACATCATATTTTGTCTGAAAACCCTTTTCGAGCAAATTTAACTTTCTATTCCCCTTTGAGCCACCGTTTCAACAATGTCACATTACTCAGCATCAAATTCTTCACAAACCCAGTGTGTTGCAATGGTGGCACAAGCTATTGCTATGGCAACAATGACGTCATATTATGGCCAAAATCCATATCCAAGCATCTTTAACCCCTTATTCCCTTTTGTGGAACCGTTTCAACACTGCTGCGTGACTCAGCATTGAATTCTCCACAAAACCCTGTGGGTTGTCATGTTGGCAAAGGCCCTCGGTATCACGTCAAGTCATTTTTATTTTTGTCTGTAACTAAAATATTACAGTAACAGAAATCACAAACTCAACATTGTACGATATTAACAAACAAGGCTCATGTACCTCTTAAAAATCAGTTTTCACGACAAGGAAACTGCGAAAAGACCTTATCGGTCATCGAGTCAAGCAGCCACCCAGATGCCAACATATTATAATTTTTGATAATAAATAGAGGTAATAAAAAATACGTGAGAAAGAGTGAGAGTTATATTATCAAAATAATTCAACAAGTTTGGTTGAAATCCTAAATTCTACGACCCATATGATTCCACAAAAAAGTTTTTCAACTTTACCTTAAAAGAAATTGGAGATAGTAAACGTATTGAATGAGGAATGGAATTCCTAATTTTAAAATTCCAAATCCAAAAGCTCTGGCACCTAATGCTATTTTGCAATCTGTTAGATTGAAATCGTGGAATGTATAAAAGATCATTTTCTTGAGTGGTAGATCTCGTTGATCTCTGTGAGATTTTGCATGTCTTTTCAAAATATTTGGAAAAGTTATTCGGAAGATGTCGAGGCCTGAGTACAATATTGTACATTAATTTTGATATTTCAATTTTGTGCAAATTGGTCAATTTTGGGATGTTAAGTTTGTAGTAAAATGGGGTAGCTCTGTCTTGAAAGGCACCACCCCCTACCAGTTTTACTACTTTATTTTGAAGAGTACCTATTTTCATCAAATAGGTCGGATAAGTTGGTCCCCAAATAACTAGACCATATAACAAATGTGGGTGGAAAAGTGCATAATAAAGTTTTATTAATGCATCTTTAGGAAGAACTAATTTTAGCTTCAAAATAATACCAACAGCTTTGGACAAGTTGGTTTCTTAGATTTTAATGTGACTCTCGAAAGTTAACTTAGAGTCAAGTGTTACCCCCAAATATTTGACAGAGTTAGAAAGGGTGACAATAGTACCGTTCAGGAGTACATCAAAATCCGTCACTAACTCATTCATTTCTGGGGATATGACGAGGAGTTGGCTTTTTGAGGGATTAATTGTTAACCTATTAGATTTGCACCATTCTGAAAGCCTTATCAGTTCCAAATTTAGCTCAGTTTAGATATTGCTTGAATTTGAATGATGAACAGTTAAACAGGTGTCGTCCACAAATAATCTGGGAATAGTTTTAGTTGAATTAGGTAAATCATTAATGTATAATAAAAATAGTAATGGACCTAATGTTGATCCCTAAGGGACACCGAAAGGATTTTTCATTAATGAAGATTGTGTTTTGTTTATGAAGACAAATTGCTTCCTAAGTAGAAAAGATTTTATTAATTTAAGGGTCTGGCCACGTATGCCGTAATGATCCAGTTTGGCTAGAAGAATCGAATGGCAAACAGAGTCAAAGGATTTTTTTAAATCTAAAAAAAATAAAGCCGTATAGTGCTTAACATAGGTGGGCAAGTTAATGCAAAACGTTAGCTTCGTTAACCACTAGTCCGTTAACAAACTTCACACCTCCGTTAACGTTAATCCGTTATTTTCAGCTTTAGTTAATAAAGTCCGTTAATTCATTAACATTTTGCGTATAATTTAGGTTTTTTTTATTCACTCGCTTCTAGAACACGTATTGACGCTGTTGAGCTAATTATGAGGAAATATTTATTGCTGTGGTGGTCTTTTTGTGTTTTGGAAGTTACATTTGACAGTCTAATCTAATTTCAAGATAAAAATAAGTTCAAATGCACAACGAAGCTGCGATCGGAAAACCTTTGGAAACTGTGAACACCGATAATAATTAGACTTATGAGGCTGCAGGTCATTATTTGCCACAAAAAAGAGCCCTTTTCTTCGCTCTCTTCTATAAAACTCGTGCTAATATGCAACAAGTGTTACCAGTGCAAACTGGTTTGTGCCGGTACGATAAACAAATGGTGCAAGATATTAACGATAAAAACTTTAACGGAAGTTAGCAAAACTTAACGGAAGTTAATTTAGTCCGTTAGCATGAAAAAACTTTTTAACGAATTAACGAGTTAATGAAAAAGTTAGCTTCGTGATTAACGGATCAACGATTAACGGACGTGTGCCCACCTATGGTACTTAATATTGATGTTATCATATGTTAAAGTTGCAATGTCAGTTATAGCATGGTTAGCGGAAAAGTTACATTGAAAACCATATTGCGAGGGGATTAAAATATTATATTTGCCCAAAAATTTAGTTAAGTTTTGATATATCAGTTTTTCAAGAATTTTAGAAAAAGTGGAAAGAATAGAAATGGGACGATAGTTGTTTGAATCATTCTTGTTATCATTTTTATGAATCGAGATAACTTTGGCGATCTTTAAAATCTGGAAAAATCCCACTTGAAAAGCATAAACATAAAGTATAAGAAGGTAAGGAGCGATTACCATGTGGGCTGTTTTAATAAAGAAAGCTAGAATATTATCTTGCCCTACGGCTTTGTTCACGCTTAAGGATTTTAGAGAATCAATGATTTCATAAAAGTTAGGTGCTTCTAAAAACGTACTAGATGAATTTCGATTTTTTAAGTAACTCATAAATTTTCTGTTATCTTGGCATAGTATATCTTTTGGTAAGTTTTCTCCAATTGAGCAAAAAAAAACATGGACGTTTTCAGCTAATTCAACGAGGTTATTACTATCATTTTCTAAATCATTACTCTGAGTATTTAATGATCGTTTAGACTTAGAGGGGAGTAATAATCGAATAATATTCCAAATTTTGCACGGATCATTCTTGTTTTTTTCAAGTTCAACTTTGAAATAATTTCTTTTAGATGCAGTCTTAATTTTGGTCAGCTTGTTCGAATATTGCCTGAAAATAAATTTTTGGGTTTCGTTGCCATTAATAAAATGAGGTTTACACATGGAATTCTTTTTGGGAATAGAGATCAAAATTCCCTTCGTGATCCAAGGCTTTTTAAATAGTCTACGCTGTCGACGGGAACACGATTTCAGTAGAGCATGTTTATCAATTGCTTGCGACACAATTTTGATGAAATTGCTAAAAATACTATTAAAGTTTTCATCCGTTAATGGTGGGAGTCCGAGAAAAAATCTTTGCAGGGAAAAGTTTGTCTTGACCAAAGAGTTCGGTATCAAACTTGGATTTGTTGCGGTAAAAACCAGATTCAGTCTTGACATTATCATTTTTTGTCATGAGAGTGCCTATTTTGCAAAAGATTGGGTAATGATCACAGACATTACATGTTTCAAAAATTCCAGGCAAAACAGGATGTTTAATATCATTAGAAATCATATGATCTATGATGGATAAGGAATTTTCGGTTACTCTGGTTGGTTTAGAGATTAAAGGGAACGCACCGTAACTAATCAACATATTTAAATAGCGCATTGAAAGAGGAATATTTTTTTCAATTTCCAAAGCGATATTGAAGTCACCCAAATTATAATAGTATTCAGAATCTTGTTCAGAGAATCAAAGGATTTAAAAAAGTCCTCTAAAAATTGATCGGCAGTTTGCGTACGAGGATGTCTATAAACTACGCCTAATGTAAATTTGGCGTCAAAATTCTTAATCTTGATCCATAAGCATTCAGAATTACACATTTGAATTGGGTTTTCAATTACTTGATAGGTAATGTTTATATGAATATACATAGCAACACCACCAGCATTGGAATTTGAGTTTACATGCGCAAAGCCGTAGTTTGGGATTGAGACATTAATTTGTGGTTGGTGCAGTATTTGATGCGTATATCTGTAATGCAGATGATTTGAGGGATAAACTGAAGAGATTGGATAAATTCATAGAGAAGGTCAAAATTCTTGTGGAGGGATCGAATGTTGACATGCATTAGTATCAAAGCGTCATCATAGAAACCATTTACAATTTGAGAATTTACTTCGAAGTGTTCACAATTACTTATGTTTTGATTAAGAGATTTATATAATTTGTCACACAAATTCTCAGTATCAGAAAAATTGTTGGCATCTTGTGTGGCTGCGGGACCCGGGCGAAGGAGGTTAATAAGTTGCTTCCCTTCGTTCGAATTCAGCCGCGCCATTTGAGAGCAGTTAACTAGTTCAGGTGGGTTGTAATTTGCAGCTGTCGAAGTAAGATAGTAAGACGCAAGTGCGCATTGCAATATTTAAATAACAGTAATACAGTGCTGGAATAAGATGCGCCAACTAATTCTATTCCAAACCAAAATGATAATGTTACTTTTATTTTTTTACTTCAGATTATGTAATTAGCTAATTATAAAATATAATATTAACACAGGAGCAGAGTTATAGTCAAAACATGACTATTATAGCACTGCTGCGTGATTGTATGAGAGCCGTATCGAATCATCTCACTGGCACACCTTTTCAGGGCAAACATCATGTTGTCGAGTCGATGCCATACATACAAAAAAAACGATTTAAATTAAATTCGAATTATCATAGTATATACAGAAAACAAACCTGTCACGTTGTGCCAAACAAAGGTTTAAACGAATAATATCATTACATTACACAGTGTCTAGTTTATCGTCCATAAATAAACAGTATTCTCCTTTGTGAATTGCCCATCTTGTTTTTTTACAAGATTTGCAGGCAGATTTGAAGGCTGGCACAAGCTTCTTCTTTCTTTCATAGAATTCCTTTGGCGAGTGATCAGTGATGAATACTGAGCTATTTCGATGTGATGATCGGCATGAAAGTGTTCGTTATCAAAACCAACTTGCTTTTTTAAATTATAAGCTTTTAAGTTTTTGAGGTTGCTCATTACGGTGTGTTTATCCATTGCTGTTGCTAGTTTGATTACTATAGGTCTTGTAATGTTACTTCCCTGTTTAACAATAGGTCTCTGAGGCAGACGGTGTATGTCTAGCAACGAGATTGACTTTGGGTCAAGGCCAAGTTCGTCGGTCATAAATTTATTGAATATATCAAGATTCTGAGTTTTAGTTTCCCATGCAGAGGAACCGACCTCGTCTAAGCCATGAATGAGAAGATTTAGCCTTTTGGAGTAGGATTCTCGTTGCAATTCCAATTTGTTTGCTTCTTCTTCAAACTCCAATCTAGCTATTCGATCACGGAGTTCGTGATAATCAGTCAAAGAAACTTTCTCTTCAAGATCGTTGCTGATATTTTTGATTTTATGTTCTTGCTTAGCCAATCTTTGGTTGAACTCAGCAATGCTGTCATCGTATTTGTCTAATTTTTCTTCTAAGCTCGCTATTCTTTTCACTAAATTAACGTTAGTATCAATCCGATTCTTAATAGAAGTTAGAATATTGTCAATTTTGTCTTCCATTATGTCAACACTGCACAGTAGTTATCTCGAAATCAGAGCTTAGTTTGGCAAAACTCGTCAACTGTTGCAATTTTTGCACTTACTGCGCTTCAAGATCTCAGCTGCTAAAAACACGTCTGAACGCCAGTTTTGTCTGATTCAAATGATGCTAAAAATGACGTCATATTTTGTCCGAAAACCATTTCCAAGCAATTTTGACCCCTTTTCTTCTTTGTGTTACCGTTTCAACACTGTCACATGACTCAACATTAAATTCTTCACAAACCCAATGGGTTGCTGCAGTGGCACAAGCTGTCGCTATGGCAACAATAGCATCATATATTGTCCAAAAACCATGGCCAAGCACTTTTTACCCCCTATTCCTTTTTGTGTCACTGTTTCAACGCTTCCACATTACTCAGCATTGAACTTTTCACAAAACCAGTGAGTTTTCATGGCGGCACTTTCATAGTTTTCATGCCGTTGCTATAACAACAATGACGTCATATTTCGTCCAAAAACCATGGCCAAGCGATTTTGACCCCCTTTTTCCTTTTGTGCCACCGTTTCAACACTGTCACATGACTCAACATCAAACTCTCCACAAACCCAGTGGGTTGTAATTGTGGCACAGGCCGTCGTAATGGCAACTAGGACGTCATGTTTTGTCCAAAACTCATTTTCAAGCAATTTTGACCCCCTATGCTTCGTTTGTGCCAGCATTTCAACACTTTCAAATGACTCAGCATTGAACTTTCCACAAACCCAGTGTGTTGTCATGCAGGCACAAGCCGTCGTTACGTCAACAATGACGTCTTGGTTTGTCCGAAAACCATTTCCAAGCAATTTCGACCCTCTATTCCCTTTTGAGCCACCATTTCAACACTGTCACATGATTTAGCATCGAGCCCTCCACAAACCCAGTGGGTTGCCATGGTGGCACAAGCCGTAGCTACGGCAACAATGACGTCATATTTTGTCCAAAAATCATAGCCAAGCAATTTTGACCGCCTAATCTTCACTGTGCCACCGTTTCAACACTGTCACATGACTCAGCGTCATATTCTTCACAAACCCAGTGGGCTGTCATGGTGGCATAAGCCATGGCTATGGCAACAAGAACGTCATAAAGACAAGTCCAAGCAATTTTGACTCCCTTTTTCCCCTTGTGCCACCGTTTCAACACTGCCACATGACTCAGCATTAAATTTTCCACAAACCCAGTGGGTTGCAGTGGTGGCACAAGCCGTTGCTATGACAAAAGTGACGTCATATTTGGTCCAAAAACCATTGCCAAGCGATTTTGACACCCTATTCCCCTTTGTGCCATGGTTTGAACACTGTCACATGACTCTACATCAAACTTTCCACAAAACCAGTGGGTTGCCATGGTGGCACAAACCGTCATTATGGCAACAATGACGTAGAAGTTTGTTCGAAAACCCTTTTCAAGCAATTTTGACCCACTATTCTTCGTTGTGCCACCGTTTCAACAATGTCACATGACTCAGCATCGATTTCTTTTCCACAAAACCAGTTCGTTTTCATGGTGGCACAAGCCGTCATTATGGCAACAATGACGTCATATTTTGTCCAAAAACCATGGCAAAGCAATTTTGACCCTTTACTCCCGTAGTGTCACTATTTCAACACTGTCACGTGACTCAGCATCAAACTCTCCACAAACCCAGTAAGTTGTAAGGGTGGCACAAGTCGTCGCTATAGCAACAATGATGTCACATTTTGTCCAAAAACATGACCGAGCGATTTTGACCCCCTATTCCCCTCTGTGCCACCGTTTCAACATTGTCACATGATTCAGCATCGAATTCTCCACAAACCCAATCGGTGCCATGGTGGCACAAGCCGTAGCTATGGCAACAAGGATGTCATATACTGTCCAAAAACCAAAGCCAAGCAATTTTGGCCCCCTATTGTCGTCTGTGCCAATGTTTCAACACTGTCGCATGACTCAGCATCATATTCTTCACAAACCCAGTGGGTTGTCATGGTGGCACAAGCTGTCGCTATGGCAACAATGACGTCATAATTAGTCCAAAAACAATGGCCAGAATGTTTGACCCCCTATTTCCTTTTGTGCCACTGTTTTAGGACTGTCACTAACTTCAGCATCGAATTCTCCACAAACCCAGTTGGTTGCCATGGTGACACAAGCCGTCGCCATGGCAACAATGAGGTCATATTTTGTCCAAAAAGCATAGCCAAGCGATTTTGCCCCCTTTTTCCCCGGTGTGCCACCGTTTCAACATTGTAAACATGACTCAGCATTGAAATCTGCACAAAACCAGTAGGTGGCCATGGTGGGGTAAATAAAAAAAGCGCTAAATAAAGATATGAAAAAAGAATTTTAGAAATAAGGGGTAAAAAGGGAAATAAAGAAAAATAAAGGGAAATAGAGCAAAATTAAAGGGGAAATCCCATTTTTTGATGACGCCATTGTTCAATTTTAAACAATGAATTAAAATTGAAATAAGAGGAAAAAAAAACAAATAGGGAGAAAATATTGAAAAATACGAAAAAATAACGGGAAAAATGAGGAAAAGAAGAGAAAAATAATGTGAAAAACGTAGAAATAATTGCAAATAACAAATAGGGAAAAATTGAAAAGAAAACCAGAGGAAATCTTTGTTTTTGATGATGTCGTCATTGAAATAATTAAAAAAATTTAAATAGGGGGAAACTAAAGGAAAAATAAGAGGAAATAAGGGGTACTAAGGGAAAAAAAAGGATAGGAGTAGGAAAAATTATGGAAAACATGGGGATATAATTTAAAATAAAGGGATAATCCGGGAAAAAAACTATGAGAAACAAGGGGAGATAAGGGGAAATAAGGGAAAATTAGGTTTTTTGATGATGTCATTATTGAAATAAACTGAATAAAAAACAAAGGTCAAATAAGGGGACAATAGGGTTAAAATAAGGTAAAATAGACAGAAATTAGAAAAAGTAAAAGTAAAACAATGGGAAAATAAGGGTAAACTAGGTCGAAATCTTGTTTTTTGATGACGTTATCATTCAAATATAACTACTGGAAAAAATTCAAATAATGTAATGTAATTACAAATTTATTCACCAAGTTGCCTTGGCCAGGAGACAGCGAAGGGATCTTTCGGTCTTCGAGTCAAGCTGCCACCTGCCCACCTCTCTACCACACACGGCGGAGGCTTCACACTGTCCCTATAATTGCTGAACGTCAATCAGGGAAGCTGTAAATACCAATTTTTATAGTCTTTGGTTTGACCCAACCGGGAATCGAACCAAAGTCTACCGCTTCAGTAGCAGACGCTCTATCCACTCGACCACTAATCGCTCTATCAAATAGGGATAAAATAACGGAAAAATAACGGGGAAATTAAAGGAAAATCGCGAAAAATAGGCTTGACGACGGCAGGCATCATTCAAAATATAATGAGTGAAGAATTTGAATACAGAGAAAATCAACGGGAATACGAAACAAAATTGGGGGAAATAAGCAAATTAAGCGCAAATAAAATGAAAATATGAAGAAATGAGGGACGTCATCAATCAAATATAATGAATGAATAAAAAATAATTCAAAAAGGAAAATGGGGGAAATACAAAAAATAAGTAAAAAAAGGAAAATATAAGAAGAAATAGAGAGAAATGAAGAGGAAGTCCTTGTCTTTTGAAAACATCATCATTCAACTTCCACAAACAAATGAATTTAAATAAAAGGGAAAAATAATGGGAAATAAGGGATAATAATAGCAAATAAGTGGAAAATAAGGGGTAAAGAAAAAGAAAACAAACGGAAATCTTTGTTTTTGATGACGTCATTATTCGTCATCATGACGTTTTTGATAAGATAAAGAAAATACGCGAAAATAACGGAAAAATGAAAAGAAAATAGAGGGAAACTAAAAAGAAACCTTTTTTGGCCACGTCAACAAAAAACTTAAAAACAAAAAAAATTCAAATAAAGTGAAAAAAATTTAAAAATTCGGGAAGATAAGTTAAATAAAAAAAAGAAAAATATGGCGAAAATAAAGAGAAAATAAGCAAAAAATAGGAAGAAAACTCCGCGTTTTGACGACGTCATCATTGAAACATCAGAAAAAAACAAATTCAAATTAGGGAAAACAAGAGGAAAATAAGCAGAAAACAAGGGGAAAAAGTATGCAACAAGGGGAACTATAACAAAACAGGGAGAAAATAAGAGAAAAAATAAAAGAAAAATAACAAGAAATCCCCGTTTTTGATGACGACATCATTCAAGTTTAATAAAAAGTACAAGGGGGCAAAAATGGAAATTAAAAAGGGCAAAAAATGGAAAACAAAAAGAAATAAAGAGAAATAGGGTATGATAAAGAACAAAAATAAGGAAAATAGGGAAATCCCCGTTTTTCGATGATGTCACAATTCCAATAAAAGAGTTAAAAAAGCCAAAAACGGGAAAAATAAGGGCAAAATAACAAAAAAGTAATGGATAATGAAAGGAAGTAAATGGAAAATAAATAAAAAAAACGATAAAAAAAGCAAAATATCCGTGCTTGTTCCTGACGTTATCATTCCAATATGTTAAATGAAAACAAAAAATCCATACAGGGAAAATAATTGAATTAAAAAGGAAAATATTGGAAAATAAAAACAGGGAAACATAAAAGAAAAAAACAATAGACGTTTATTTCATGACGTCATCATTTAAGAATAACGAAAAAACATAGAACTTAGAAACCAAAAAAAATAAGTGCAAAAAAAAGGGAAACAATTGGGTTCTTATAGGTTTTCATAATATCTTATGGGTTTATCTTATGTTTCATAATATCTTATGTTTTCGTGCATTGTTGTAAGTTCTTATGGGTTTTTATGCGATTTTATGAGTTGTTATTGGTTCTAGAGGGTTTTTATGGGTTACTAATGTAAGCACCGTTTTTGTTTTCGCGAACCGTTTACTTTAAAATAACTGCTGCCGACATCTAGTGGGAGTATTGACTTGGCTTCTCTTCCTTGCACGATGTGCTTAACCACTTTTTTCTCAAAATTCTGTGGTACTGATGGCGTTTGGCCCTTATTTTTGTCCTCCTTCGACGTGTTGGCTGGGAGCTATTTTTATTCTTTGTTCGAGCTTTATTGCTTGCCCCATTGGACGTTTTTAATATTGAAGGTTGATTAATTGCGGAATTTGCAATTGTTAGTTTTGGAAAACGTATTCTGGATACTAGATCTTTTATTTCTTTTCACTTTTACCGTTACATCAATGTCCGGTCCGAATCAGGTCCAAGGTAGTTTTTCCAGTTTAAATCGAACTAGTAATAAAATCACTTAGAACCTTATTCAACCGATATATACATTTTTGGCGTAACTCTTATACTCTATTATCTTGGTTGTGATTGGCCGAAAAAGCTCAAATTTGAGTATTTATGTTTGTAAGTTCAAAGATCAAAATCCCTGATGGATGTAGTTCCTCTGTGAGTTATGGACATTTTGATTTTTTCAAAATATTTTCTTGACTTTTTTCACTTCTTGCTCGTTTAAGTCGGCAAACAGAGACATGTTTTTATCCAATCAGGACGCATTAACATCCAGGTAAAGTTCATCATAACTCTGGTATTTTGACTCTTTCTCTCACGAAGTTTACATTTCTCGTTTCAACTGCCTTTTAGCAATTTCTGCCATTCAAATGTGAAAATTCAGAAAAAAAATTTATCAATGAAATGTATTTAACTGCATCCAAAAACATAATCAACTATAGTGAATGACTTGAAAACAAACGGCGAAAAATGCTAAAACTACTTAGGCCTTGTTACGGTGCCCAAAATTGTGTTGTCTCGTGATACCCATCGAGGTACCTCTTGAAAAATTTTTTACAAATAGATTTTTAATGTCTGATTAATGATTGAAATGTCTTCGGTTGCAACCAGGTGCCGTTTTTAAGATATACCGCTTTTAATCGAACGCGGATGAATATTTTAAAATCATACGCTTGAATAATTTTTTTTACTATTAGTGTTGCCGTGAAATAACTCACAAATTTCAACAAGATATTTTTTATATTTCTTTGAATGTAAAAATTCAAAATATGATAAATGTAAACTAAATAATTAATCATGGGTAAATTTTTTGCTAAAAAGTTTGCATAATTAAAGTTTTAGCTTGAGTTTTTTTGTGGTGAATTCTAAAACATGAAAACTTGCTTTGAAGTCACGTGACCGTCGTCACTTGGCAGCTGATCGATATGAATGCAAAAGTTCAAAACAATTTTTCAAGATGAAATACCGGTAACCATTAATAAAGAAATTGTTTCTTGCAAAACGTCGAAAAATAAACGAACTACCTTATGAATTACACTACGTGTTTGTTATGATGATAGTAGCCTACAACAAAAAGTAGCCTAATACAATAACTGCTTCGAAGAATACCGATAAGCTTCGAGGAATATCGATAGCCTACGGCAGTCGGTAGCTATGGATATACCGGTCATCAGTCCATAACGTTTATTCCAATGGAACAAAAGCACATCGTCAATTCTAATAAATCATTCAGCTACAATGTTTTAAGACTACAGTAGTTTACTGCGAAGTTTCAACATAAAGCAATAGGCCTACACTTTCGCAAATATTGCAAAATCAGGCATAAATAAACTGTTCTCCTTCTCACAATTTCATGAGAGTCATCTCTTATTTTGGGTTATTTGTTGGCTTAACTCCGGTGATTGTTTCAAGTGCTTAAGTGTGGCAGAACAGACATTTGAGAGTTGATAAGCCAACAAGCTAGGGCTAGGCTAGTTAGTTTCGAGGAGTGAAAGCTTATCCGTATTTCTCAAAGCAGTTATTGTATTAGGCTACTTTTTGTGGGTAGACTATTATCACAACAGACATATGGTGTAATTCACGAGATACGGTACTTCATTCGCTTTTCGACTTTTAACACGAAATATTTTCTTTATTAATTCTTAAGGATACCGGTA
Organism: Trididemnum nubilum; assembly: GCA_963965965.1. NCBI lineage: Eukaryota > Metazoa > Chordata > Ascidiacea > Aplousobranchia > Didemnidae > Trididemnum > Trididemnum nubilum. The sequence goes on from OZ014484.1 coordinate 20,983,684, forward strand.
TTTAATCGTGAGAAATTATTTCAAAGTTTTGTATTCGTAACGATCAGCTGCCAAGTGACGACGGTCACGTGACTGCAAAGCAAGTTTCCACGTTTGAAATTCAACACAAAAAAACTCAAGCTATAACACTAAATATGCAAACTTTTTAACAAAAACTAACCCATGATTAATTATTTAGTTTACAATTATAGTATTTTGAATTTTTACATTCAAAGAAATATAAAAAATATCTTTGTGGAAATTTGTGAATTATTTCACGGCAACACTAATAGTAAAAAAAATTATTCAAGCGTATGATTTTAAAATATTCATTCAAGCGTATGATTTTAAAAAGTTCGATTAAAAGCGGTATATCTTAAAAACGGCACCTGATTGCAACCGAAGACATTTCAATCATTAATCAGGCATTAAAAATCTATTTGTAAAAAATTTTTCAAGAGGTACCTCGATGAGTATCACGAGATCTCTTTTCTAGACGTTTTTTCTGCTAGCGTAACAAGGCCTAACTAGAAAAAGAAATGCTGAAGATTGAAAACTTTTTTAGATTGTTGTGGTGCAAGGGAATCAAATAAGGTGTTGCACTGTTTCTGTTAAGCAGATGCAGGCAAAAACATAAAATGAAGCACAAGCAACAAGATAACAATGGTTGGAAATCAAAATTAAAAGCTGGAAAATTTATCCAAAACATCGCATTTTAGCTTAAATATTCCATACCTATTTAAAATACAAAAATCACACTTTTTAAACGTGCACAAAAACGAAAAATTTGCGCAACAAAATTCTCGGTTAATGAACATTAAAATAAAATATAGAAGTTATATTTCTATTGGTCTTAGCACTGGCTTTCTTATGTGCCTCATAGTAGATCCCGATTCGCTGGGTTTAAATGGGGCTTGAGCGCCGTAAGGTCTTGGAATAGGTAGTTCATTATCATCATCCGGTATGTATGCATTGGGGCGGGGCTCGGCCGTTGTAGTGGCGCCACCTGGGAGCTGATATTGCGCTTCTTCTTGTTCGGCCTAAAAACAAAAATTAAATTCTATCAAAACGCAAAAGTTTTTGATTACATTTTTAGCCTAAGCCTTAGATTAAAAAAATTCTCAGCGTTTTTAAGCGATAATTAGAAAGCAGTTTATCCCTAGTTACTTAGGTACATAATTGGGACATGACTAGGCCTACCACCCAAAAAAGCTGTCTTGTGGGTTGAATTCAATATATCACATCATAGAACCTAGCTAAAGACTAAAGATTTCAGTAAAAAAATCACGATTTCTAACATAAGAGAATGGAAGGCCGATCACTGCACACAAGGCTACTGCCCATTGATTACTGTAATTCTAGTGTTGAACACTATTTTAAGCTTTTTTTCAATTATAGTCGACAGCGTGGCCGACAGGATTAAGGCACAATTTTTATGACGACCCTGATCGCATGATCTGGGTGCAACCTGCACCCTGATCACGTTGTTGCGTCCTTGGATAAGCGCTTTTAATTGCCTCTGTTTCAGGGATGTAGAAGCGGAAGCTGTAAAAGGTACCGCTTACGCTTCCACTTTGGCCATTCATATCTAACGTCAAAAACTTGAATGTGGTACAATTTTTTGTAAAATATTCGACGAAAACTTAATGTTTAATCGATCATCATTTGCAAAGAAACATTTTTAAAGGCTGGTGGTTCACTTAGATTCAGGGCAACCCCCACCCCTATCAACTCAAAAATAAACCACGTAGCTAACCAACTCATTTTTAAAATTATGTGTTGAAAAATGCTCTACTTGAGTCCTAAAATTTAAAGATTTCCTCAAAAATACTTCGACATGGAACTCTAACCATTTTTTTGAGCCATGCTTGAATAAAACAGCATTCATAAAGTATCCAGTTCCAGCATTTTAATTTCCTTCTCTGCGATAATATATTCTTGAAAAGCAAACAGAGGAGAGCACCAGAACATCTTTCAATCAAAGTTAGTATTGTATGACTTTTAAACGTGATGTTACAGTATAATGCTTGTCTTCATCATTGGAAGTACCGTTTGCGATAAGAATTATTCTAAAATGATACCGTGTATAACCAAAAATAGTATTACTGCATAACTCTTGCAATACTTTTTTTATTCCGCTGTCCTAAAGATACACGTTGCGAAAAAATTTTGGAGCCTACCACATGCACAAACAAGTTATTAAAAAACACAACAAAATTCTGCAAAATGTGGAAGCTTCGCCCCAGGGTTACCTAATTATAACCAAGTACAGATTTGCGCCAAACAGTGCAGATGCAATTGCAATTAGTTATTATTCCAAACGCTTGGAAATCCGTCCCCAGACCCCAAATGATCGTTTATTATTTTAAACTTCTGCGTAAACGTTCAGAGAAATTCGCATCAGCTGAAACATAACGACCATGTGATTAATTGGACTTCTCGCTTCAAGGCTGCTCCAAATCGGAATTCCTGGCTACGGTCATGCACAGATCCTTGCGATGACCTACCACTGAATACAATTATATATTTTTGTTCCATTACGATGATGATAACAAAGCTGTTTTTATTTTGACTTATATGGAAAAAATTTTTCCCCAAAATATTTAAGATGGACAAGTTTTTCAAAAAAATTACGCCATCAAGTGGTGGAAGCGGTGAAAGCGAAAGCGCTAAGGGTGGAAGCGGAAGCGATACAAAAATTGCCGCTTCCACATCCCTGCTCTGCTTGGTGGCTTTGAACAAACAGCTAATTAAGTGGACAAGAATTCGAAGAAATCCACAGGAACGTTGGATCACAGAAAACTCTTAAGCAGGAGCGGATTCCTCCAAGCACGAAATAGTCATTCCAATGAAAAAAATGCGGATCGTCAAATAGTGAGCGTCTTGCGCTCTCCGGTGACAGGAGAACAAATAATTAACTATGCACAAAAACAACAATGCACAACATTTTCAAATCTTACCATTAATCGTTCGGCATCCATTACTTTCTTTATGTCTTTTGCTCTCATACTTTTCTCCCATTCAAGTTCAATTTCATCAGATGGAGGTTCGCCCTAGAAAAACGATATTTTAGAATACCACTGACCGACCTCACACAAAAACAATAATGTATGGGGAGCTCCAGGGTGACGAGAGATCAAAGATTTATGTTTCATTCCAGATCAACAAATTACCGCTCAAACATTTCTAAGCAAAAAAAAGTTTATAGGCAAAACATTTCGGTTGGAAAAGGTAAAAACGAGAAAAAAAAATTGCTTCGTTCTTTTTACACCAGAAACCAAATGCTACCAAAATTTGGTGAAAAGAAAAATCTTCGCTCCAAAAAACCGCATTCGGTATTTCACAAAATCTTCCAAACAGTCGTTCCAGTAGGAGTTGTTTAAATGGCGGTAGAATAATTTAAAATGAAAGAAAGATGCTTTTTCAATGGAATAATTTTTCGATTTTTTATGCTTACCTGTTCCATCCTCGTGTAGCTTTGTTGCAATTCGGACGACATAGATTTACTCTTCTGTTGCAATTGCATTGACTCAGCTTGCTTCATGGCCAGCTCAGCCACCAACCCCATCATTTTTCGCGTCACGTCTTTAATTCTATTCTGGAAACCATTCACCTGCAGTGATATAGCAATGATCAATGTGACGTCTTCTCAGAAACAGACTCCATTCTTATTCATAAAGTAAAGAAATGGTTCAAAGCAAATGAACAATTGTAAATACTACATGAACCGTTTTCAATGCGCATGTACGTTAGTTACTGAGCTATTTATTTAGTTGACCGAAAGCTAAAGCAATTAATAGTTTGCACCATATTATATACATTCTACTTACTTTTTTAGCTAAAGAGAGGGAATCGTCTTTGCCGATTACGACTTTGTTTTCAACTCTCTCTGTGACGCGTGTAACTTGCTCAAACACAAGATCACGCTCCAAAAGATTTTCTTCCTTTTCAGCCAATCTGATTTCCAACTAAGAGCAATTGTTTTTGAGTCAAGCTGACACACGTTTAAGGCTTCACACTGTCTTTTTGCATGCATGTTAATAATTAGGTAACATCAGTTTCAGTTTTTTTTGACCTGCCGATCCCAGTTTCTTAAACAGCAGACATTTTTATCAACTGACTTGCTTATTGTATGACTGCTACGTTTTTTTTACGTCTAATCAAAAGTCTCACTCTTTTTGAACGATTGTGGCTCAAAAATTAAGAATAAAATTTGATTAATCCTAGCCTCGGCATGAAAAACATAATTAAGTACAGAGATCAAATTAAAAAACTCTATTACGTGGTTCGGTATCGTAAAGAATTGACTAGATATTAGCGATCATAGTTAATAGTCTGCACACTTTATAGCTTCGACAATCAACGAAAATAGGCTTTCTTTTGAGAACAAATACATTTGAGAATTTAAGAACTTCAAATAGTGTAACTTCAGGTAGTGTATTCCACTCACATTTTCAACTGTATCTCGCAATTCCGTCGGTAACGGATCGTTACCATCGAGTAAACGGATACGCCCTGGTCGATCTGGATCTTCTAACTCCTTTTCCAGATCAGCCATCCGATCTTGACACTGAGATAACTGAAAATGGAGAATTTTTAACGTTGCTGGCAATCAAGTGATTTAAGTACTTAGATAAAAATCTTACAACAGAGATCTCTCTGCATCAATTTCCCACTGGGGCCAAGCAGTCTACCTGTTGTCGTGGCCCAGCCTGATGAAAGACTTGCAAATAAAAGCCCAAAAAGTGCTCTGTGTTGGTATGATTAGACCAGGCCTGCCCAACCTTTTAACTGCTACGGGCCACTTTTACAGGAGAAAAGTTATTGCGGGCCAGATGCATGTTTACCAAAATTAAATATCAATTTAGGAGCATGGTAATTGGTAAATCGACTTCCTGAACAATTTAATGAAAAACAATACAGCCAAAATACTGTGCAATGCAGCCAAAAATTTTGGCTGTATTGTTTTTGATTAAACACCAATTATTTGCAAGTTTATTTCGATAATATCAATTAAAATCAATCAGTTTAGTGAGCCACATGACGTATTTACGTTTTTAGCTTACGGGTGTGCTCATTTTTGCTAAAGCAATTTTAAATTCTGCATTTAAGTTACCGTTACTGAAACGTAATTACGCGAACAGTTACCCGAGAAAAGTCCCAGAAACCAATATACAATCTACTAGTAACGGTGCAAAAAGTTCCGTTAAAAAATAACCTTTTTGATACTTTGTCTTGTCTGAACACAGGAAACTGTGCGGAAGTGAAAGTGCTCTACTTGCCTTGTTAGGGGTAAGGAGCTGATTAACTTGTACACTGTTTTCTCAGTTTCCAGAGAGCTCAATGGACATGGGCCAGAGCCAATTAGCGGTACAAAAAGATTTTTAACTGAACTTCTTGCACCGTTAATTGGCTATGGCCCATGTCCATTGAGCACTCTGGAAACTGAGAAGGTAGTGTACAAGTTAATTTCCTAGTATTTTTTAAAATTTATGAAAAGTATTTCAAAAACACTAGCAAAATTTATGCTCGTAGCTTGAGAAAATGAGTCTCTGCAGAGGTCAAACATTCGTTTAGTGGCGTAGCTTTGGGGAGGGGGGGGGGTGAGAGGGGGGAGGTGGGGGTTAAAAACCCCTCGTCCATGAGGAAATCGAACCCGCAAAATAGCCCAAATTTATGCGCTTGAAGTGCGGGAAAACCTTTTTTTGTTTTTCACCTATATTGACCGGCAAATTTGTACGACTTAAAGAGCTCCAACAGTCCACCAACTTTGCAAACCCCCATTGCAAGTTCCAGGAATAACTTGATTGGAAACAGCACCTTTGTGCAACCGCAACCCCCTCTCCCCAGAAAAACCCTACCTACGTCACTGCATGCGTTTATGTAAACATTCTTTTGCTTGTTAGCAACTAGTTTATAGTATTTAACAATACCCAAGTCTAACAGTGACATAGCCATAAAACACCGCCTAAAAAAGTCCTCAACGTCTACCGAAGTCTACGTTAGTCAGAACTATTAATGACCTTGTGGAACTAACAACCCTCTTACCTCTGCTACACCTGCAGGATAAGTTTGGGTATCTACTTGACTTTTTACCAGTTTGTAACCTCATTCTGCAACTATCTCCTTCGAGCAAACTTGGCCGATTAAGCGATGTTTTATTATCGTGACGTGACAATAATGTTTTGTCGATCATACTTTTAAAGAAAGCGGCAATTAAAAGGGTTGAAACTTGAAATTTACGAAGAAAATTCTTGATGAAATTAAAGTTTGATTTTTTAAAAATAATATTCATTCATATTGGATGCAAAATATTGGAGGTGCTGCAGCTCTGTAGCTCCTGTGGACGAGCCGCTCGCGCGATTGCGGGCCACATAAAACAACCTCGTGGGCATATGTCGCCAGCAGGCCATGGGTTGGGCATCCCTGGGTTAGACACAGACGCAGAGTGCCTGATTCTTATAAACGAAATAAGGATACACGATGCCGTATTCTGTTTAAACAAGATGCCCGGAATAAATCGAGAAGAATTTAATATTTATTTCAAGGTGGTTCGAGGTCTGTACACCCAACAGATCCAAACCATATTGCTCATGTTAAAATTATTGCCCTATTTGTTTGTCCAACAACTTTGTTTGGTATTGGTTCGATAATTTGGGAAATTCTGACGAGAAAAAGAAACTCAAAGCAAAACAAATATTATGAGACTTGCGAGTTGATACAGTTAAACTAAACTGTTATGAGATTTTCAAGATTCTCGGATTTCCTCTTTAAACGCGATCAAGAATTTTTGATTTATTTACCTGGATTTGTAAAATGACTAATTCATCATTTAAATGTCTAATGTTTGGTTTATTCCTTCGTGCCAAGCTAATTTGACGTTGCTCTTCAACTTGACGCAGCTTTAAAAATCTGAAAAAATATAACATTACTTAACGGGAAAATAAGGCATATCAGATCACAAAATAAAAAAGATAATTCTTCGAAAAGCCTCGAGTTTCGTTGCAAAACACATGCTAATCGTCCAGCACTATTAATTTGCGATCATGGTCCAAATGTTCAGTCAAGACTTCATTATCCAAAAAAGCCAGGGTTACCACACTTCATTCTACTGAAGATCTCTGATGTATATAACCTGAAAAAAGGTAAAAGAAAAAATAGCAACAATTTGTACCTGCAGTACGATTATTTTTTTGATCAGTTAATGGTTAATAACTTAATTATTGTCTGGAACCATTCAAAGCAACCTTCTGTCAAAATGGCTCAAAAAAATGCAATCCTGCTTTTTTCTGCATGCCTAAAACCTCAAAAGATGCTTGCAATTCCAGCAATGACCACAATAAAGTAAAAAAAAATTCAAATATGAACGTAAGTTAAAAAATTCTATGAAAAATAACCCATATTTTTACCGTATTTCTTCATCCATAGCTTGCACAGACACATCTCCGTTTTTGATCATCGTCTCCTGGATATTAAATTTTTCATAGAAGATGCAAACTTCTTCTTCCCTCTCTACTAATTGAACTCCTCTGAAAAAGGTAGTAAAAATGGGAAAAACTCAATATTTAGTGGCAGGTATTTAATCCAAAAGGTGTAGGATACTTGTCCACCGCACTACTACAAGCTATAACTGATCCCAGATAGAAACTCACCTATGAAAAAACGTGGCCGAGTTAAAATCAAATAAAGAGAGAAAAATGACGGGTGTATTGGAACGATCGACGCTCGCGCCGCGTGTTCCTTTGTTTTTACTCGGCCATTTTCCAACTAACGAGTGCGAAATTTCAAGCTTTTGCTTATAACTCGAGAACGGTTTGGTCTAGCTACTTGAAATTTTGACAGCAGCTTGAGATTAATGAGTTATATGTTTGTACCAAATTTCGAGGCAATAGGTCACGTGACTTTGGTTTTACAACCCGAAAACCGCCCCGCAAGTTTGGCGTAAAAAGCGGTCTCAGTCAAAAACGGCTTAAGTACGGCAAAAAATATTTCATATGGTTGTATGTCTTAAGATACCCTTTCATCCCAACCAACCCACTTTTGGCCGCGATGAGGTTTTTTTCCCTTTTTTTCTTCCTAAATTTTGTACGCTCTTCTTCTCTTAAACCACAAAACATCGAAATCTAATTTTTGTGTGAAGTTGTTGAGCTGCAAATGCAATTTCTTCTCCCGAAATTTTTTAGGGCAACTCCCTCGGCAACCACCCCAAAATGGGGCCCCAAAAAGCAATTTTTTTAACGGCTTAAGCAAGAGTGCTAGTTTTTTTTGATATCAGCAGATATTTAACAGACAAATATTTTGACATAGTTTGGGTGTGCCACCCCCCCACCGGAGACCCTTCCAGATGGACCCCCAAAATTCTTTTTTTTGAACGGCTCTAACTAGGGCGCTAGTTTGTTTTGATATCTGCAGAGATTTAACAAACAAATATTTTGGCGTAGTTTGGGGGTGCCCCCCGGGGTCCCCCCAAAATCAATTTTTTGAACGGCTCAGACTAGGGTGCCAGTGTTTTATGATATCAGCAGATATTTAATGGACAAATACTTTGACATAGTTTGGGGGTGCCACCCCCTCGGGGATCCCCCCAAATGGAGCCCCAAAAAATCAATTTTATGAACGGCTTAACTTAGAGTGCCAGTGTTTAATAATATCAGTAGATATTTAACAGACAAATATTTTGACATAGTTTGGGGGTGCGACCCAGGGGACCCCCCAAAAATCAATTTTTTGAACAGCTCAAGCTAGGGTGCCAGTTTGTATTGATATCAGCAGATATTTAACAGACAAATATTTTCGCGTAGTTTGGGGGTGCCACATCCCCCTAAATGCACCCCTCAAAAATGAATTTTTTGAACGGTTTGACTTAGGGTACCAGTGTTCTATGATATCAGCAGATTTTTAACGGACATATATTTTGACATAGTTTGGGGGTAACTCTCCAAGAACTCCCCTCCCCCAAATAAACCCCCCAAAACTCAATTTTTCGAATGGCTGAAGCTGGGAAGCTAATTGTTTTTAATATTATTAAATATTAAACAAATATTTTAACATAGTTTAAGGGTACCACTCCCTAGGAAAACCGAAAATTGGACCACTCCTAAATCAATTTCTTTAAATCACTTGTTAGAGAGCTATTTGTTTTCATTATTAAGTCTCTAAAAAATAAATATTTTGGCATGGTTAAGAGGTGACATCCCTCCCCGGGAACCCCCCAAATACATAGATTCCCCAAATCTTTACTTTTCATTTAAGCTAAAACAGTTTTTTAGAGAAGATATTTGTAAGACAAAAAATTAAAAATACAAATCGTCGTCTGTTCGAGATAGAAGTTTAGAATTGTTGTTATTAAGGCAAAAACATAGATCTGGGACCATTATAATGCAGAGTGTCTTATGTAAATAAATAATATGCACTAGACATTACAAGATAGCTTTGTACGCATTTTGAATTTACGCTTGAGCTACGATACATGTATTTATAGTACTGATGGTGGAAGCTTTAACAGATAAATTGTCGTTAATCACTTGAGATGCTGGTTTAGCTCATAATTTGATAGGATATGATTCCCACTACGCTATTAAGATTTTTCTATTTGTCCAACCTAATACGTTTGGGTAGCGATCCATGCTTTAGAGAAACGCTGGCTTAACCTGACGGGTTATATTTTTTTAGAATCAGAAGCGATGACGTTGATATTTTTTGACATTATTTGGGATTTCTACTTTTCTGGAAGTTCCACAATCAGATATTTTTGAATAATTGCTGATTTTACGGTAGACGAAATGTACTTTTGAGCGTCACAGCATTAGCTATGCGTCAGTCGTTCACTGGGTTTGCTGGCAAACTCCCATCTAGTTATTTACTACGTTGACTTTTCCAGAAGATAAAAGAGATCTTTCATTTTTCGAGTCAAGCTTCCACCTGCCCACCTGTCTACCACAAACAGTGCACACTGACTCATTTATTTCTGAACTTAAAGCAAGGAAGCTGGGAATACCAATGTTTCTAGTCGGTAATTTGACTTGACCCGACCAGAAATGGAACGAAAGTCTACCATTTCAGTATCAGATGATCCACCCACTCGACCACTAATTGGTTAACAATCTCTCATTAAAATACATCCCCTTTAAAATACCTGTCGTTTCTGTGTTGAACTGTGGTTTCATACTTCTTGCGTAGTTGAACCATGCTTTCTTCCGCTTGGTTGTTCAGAGTGTTCAATTTTCCGATTTGCATTTTAAGTTGTTCGCGTTTTTCGTTTAGTTCATCTTCCAGGTGAACGGCCTTGGTCCGCTCATTTCGTAGTGAATCTCTCACCACCAGAGAATTCATATTGCGAAGTCGTGATTTTTGAAGACCCCTGAAATTCGTTAAGAAACATCAGGTCAATTCCGGTAATTTACGATAGCTAAAACTAAAAAAAATTTTTTTAAGTTTTTTGTTTTCATTTTGGGACTGCTGTTGCAAAGATTTTCAACAAATACAAAGCTATATCCCACCACAAAAATTTTTGGAAACCCTGAATCAGTGAATCTGTTCTCTCAGCCTGAACTTCCAGGAAAAAAAGAGAGACTGAATATTTCCATTCCAGTAACATCTCGTGACGTATCCAATTAAGAAAAAACCTCCCCTTTTTTCTAGAAATTCAGGCTGTAAGAACAAACTCAGGATTTCCAAAAACTTTTTACAAGGATATCACTTTGTATTTGTTGAATATCTTTGCAAACGCAGCCCCAAAATGAGAAACAAAGTTCATAAATTACGTTTTGATTTCAGCTATTGTAAACTACCGGAATTAGCAAGATGCTTCACACCCTTTAATGACTTCAATAGACCATATCGGTTATGGCAAATAGCTACTAAGTTTTTATCAGAAACACGAGCCATATTTTAGGTTGCAACATAATTTAAAGTATAAGGCCAATATACTCACAGAAAGGTGATTGAGATTGTGTAGGTAATGAACAGTACACACTTTTGGTATTGTTACTATTCTTGCGCACATACCGAATCTAAATATCATTATTCCGTTCCTAATTTACATGGACACGTTAACCGCACTTTTTTTAGTTCTTTTTCTCATGTACAAAAGTGAAAACGACCCACAAAGCTGGAAAAATAGACATGTAAAATAGAATAAAATAACCAAAACGTTACCCACTTCTCAAAAACTTCAATATATGCCTCTTCTATGTCATCATGTATTTCGTTAAAATGTTCGTTCTCTGCGCAACACTACACTTACTTTTCAATGTTCGAAACTGTGGTTCGAAGAATTTCAATTTCATTCGCAAGGATTCGTATTTTTTCCTTCATTTCAGCAGACTTTTGCTTGCTGGCTTGAATTTGATTCACGCATTTATTACGTTCATTCTAAATGTACAGCACATTCAAAAGGAAACTGTCTATACAAGATAAAAAAAAGATTATCCCGATCAACCTGTTTGTGCCTATTGGTGGGGGAACAGTTACAAAACAATTGTAGCAAAGCTACCCAGCAGTAGAAATGGAAAAACTGCAGTGGACTATAACAGATATGGAGTCCAAAACCAAACCTACCACAAAAAAACTTGAAAGAGTGGCATGATGATATAAAAAAAACAAAAACGAACAAACAAAACAATGATAAGAACACTAATACAAGATATTATGCAGCTGACACTCTGCTACAAAAATTAGATAAAACTACAGTATATACTGTATTCGTATAAACAAAGAAAAACAAAAAAAATCAGGTCAAAAATTGCACGTTTGTAGATAACTTTGCAAAACGGGATTGTCTACTTCAGTGAGGTGACACGGCGGTTCCTGCAGGATGTGGGTAGGTTTGGACTTCTGAACCACAGTCACATGCACTACTTTCGAAACGGCCCCAGCGATGCACGTCGCGGCTGCATAGTCTGTGGAGCTGGATCCATTGCTTGGGTGGAAATTTGCAACAAGAAGATAACTCTTTCTTCAACTGCGGGATAAACTATGTTAGATCTTCAGGAACTGAGTTGTCTGCTACAGAAATTGTTAGGTCGAGGTTTCTCAGTGGATGGCGAGAGCGAGGTCTTGTAAGCTTATGGGAACAGTATACCATCTGATGGAGTGGATGATTCTGATTATTAGCAGGACGATGTAATTTCCAGAGGTGGAGTCGAGGACACAAGGCTCGAGGCCAAGGCCAAAGACACAAAAAAAATACGAGGCCAAGGACAGCCTTTCCGAGGACAGACCCTTTTGAGGCCAAGGACAAAAATGTTCGAGGCCAAGGCCAAGGACCAAGGACACAGCCGCAAGTGTTCTCCAAAAAAAAGGTCTCAAGAAAGTTTTTCAAGCGATCTCCCACTCATAGGCGTAGCCAGAATTTTTGATTGGGGGAGGCCTAAACCACAAATCACATGTTATGACGTCATCAAAAATTTTCAAAAGAGGAAGTTTTTGTGGAACAAAGATGTCGTAGGATGGAAGATCTGAAATCGTTGCCTGTTGGCACTTAACCCGGATTTCGCAAAGGGAGAGGACTTAAATTAATAGTTGAAAAGTACAAGTATCTAACTTTGGAAACGTGTTGAGAAAGCTAGCGTAACTCAAACGTATCACAGACGAGAGTCTGGGGTGGGGGGCCCCCAGCCGCCGGAGGCTTTGGGGGTCTGGGGGCAAAGCCCCCAGCCGTTCTGCCGTTGGGCGATTTTTTGTAATTTTTGGGAAAAAAGCTATTTTAATGCCGTTGAATCACAATTTGCAAGTGTTCAGAGCCATTTGAAAGCAGCAGATTTTAACATTATTGAAAGCCAATTGAAAAACTGAAATCGTTTAATCCTCCTTTTACTCGCAATTTAAGTCCAAAACACGTTTAACATGTTGCATTTTGGAGTTAAATTTTAGTCGTAAGTGATATAGTCCAGGTAGGGGAAAGTAAGGTGCATTGTCTTTTGCAACATTTTAGCAGTAAATAATAATCCACCCAAAGGTTTTTCTTAGAGATCTTTGTTTTGTCATGAAACTAACCAGTTGTAGGGATACATGTTCGGCCAGTGGGCCCAGGCCCCTTAGTTAAAGTTCAATGATTTGTTCAATCGGCATTTTCCACGGCAAATTTTTTTTTAAAGTATTTTGTGCGTAAAAACCGGCAAGGTAGAGGTGAATTACTGAATTGTTATCAAAAAATGGTACAATAGATGGTTACGCCTACTAACCATGTTATTGGCGGGCCGAATTTACATCGCGCTGAGCCCCTGGCATTGGAGATTTTTGCAACATCTTTCTACCAAATATAGGTGAAGACCAAAAAAAGTCTTACGATTTGAGCGCGGGGCCCCAAGCTGGTACTGCGTCATATTATGGTAAATCCGGCCCTGGTTAATGTATTATGTTCATAAAAAGGTTAGATGTGGGCCTAGGATAGCAACTTTTAGGACAAAAACTCTACATTTCTTTCGGGTTATTCGTTTAAATTGGCAGGTAAAAATTGAATTGAGGGGGGCCCGGGGCCCGTGGTCTTCAATATTGTTGTTAGTTACTGTTGTAAGCGAAAAACGCTAAAAAGATACTGAAACTGAAGAAACAATAGACTGTTTTGTCACATTTTTGTCATTGGTGAAATTTCAATTGGGGGGGGGGCCTGGGCCCTCTCTCCTTGGCTACGCCTATGCTCCAATACACAAAAATAAAAAAGTTATTTGCAAATTTTCCGCGAGGTTTCTGGCATTTTTCAACAAAGTTTCAACTGTTCAAAAACTGTGCTGTCCTCGAGCCGAGGGCAGGGCAATTTTCGAGGACTGCAGGCTTCGAGGCCAAGGACTTCAAAATGTGTCCTCGAGGACTCCACCTCTGGTAATTTCTCACAAGCGGAGTGGCAACGGTTTTCAAGAGACTTGATGTCAGCCAAAAACGGAAGAAAACTGACGCAAGTAGGTTTAATGCATCCACTGATGGTATAAAGGGCTTCATTAAAGGGTGTGTTTCGTTTATTAGCATGTGGAAGTTGATTCCAAACAGGGTAGCAGTATTCAGCAGGTGCAACTACTAACGAAAGGGTAGATATACGAAACAAATCAAAGCATGCACCCCCATTGAGACCAGTAAGTCGTTCCACAAAAGCTACTGTAAATGTCATCTTGTTCTTAAATTTTTCAATATTTTGATGGAAGGTTAGTGACCGGCCGAGAGTGACAACAAGGTACCTAGGTGTAGGGTCAAAAGGAATGGAATTACTCGACGTGTGTACTTGTAACTAGTACCGAACTAGATGATTTCTCAGATGAAAAATATGAAAGAAACTGATGTAGTTGTTGAAAGTTTCAAATACCAATTTCGATAATATGCGCTCACGCAGTCCAGATCTTTAGAAATGGTGTGCTCGATCACCGAGATTTGTTTGTCAGAACAAGTTAGTGCCACGTCGTCAGCATACATATACCGTTTGCAAGAAGTTGATGGGAAATCTGAACTACAGATGCTAAAAGCATGGGAGCTGGACTGCTTCCTTAACCTACACCATTTTTAAGTTTATAAGGCTTACTTGCTTTGTCACTTGCAAAGTGGACAAACAAGCGGTTATAAAGGAGATCCATAAATACCAATTTCGATAATATGCGCTCACGCAGTTCAGGTCTTTAGAAATGGTGTGCTCGATCACCGAGATTTGTTTGTCAGAACAAGTTAGTGCCACGTCGTCAGCATACATATACCGTTTGCAAGAAGTTGATGGGAAATCTGAACTACAGATGCTAAAAGCATGGGAGCTGGACTGCTTCCTTAACCTACACCATTTTTAAGTTTATAAGGCTTACTTGCTTTGTCACTTGCAAAGTGGACAAACAAGCGGTTATAAAGGAGATCCATAAATACCAATTTCGATAATATGCGCTCACGCAGTTCAGGTCTTTAGAAATGGTGTGCTCGATCACCGAGATTTGTTTGTCAGAACAAGTTAGTGCCACGTCGTCAGCATACATATACCGTTTGCAAGAAGTTGATGGGAAATCTGAAGTACAGATGCTTAAAGCGTGGGAGCTGGATTGCTTCCTTAACATACACCATTTTTAAGTTTATAAGGCTTACTTGCTTTGTCACTTGCAAAGTGGACAAACAAGCGGTTATAAAGGAGATCCATAATGAGATCAGTAGTTTTTGTTTGGATATAGTTTTAATCGTTTTGCGTGCTTCTGGCCGAAAGACTACCAGCGCGGAAGCCTAGGGAAGAGTCACCAGAAGAGCCTTTAGGCCAAAAGCACGCAAAACGATCAAACATTAAAGAACTCTGGCCTGCAAACGACAAAACATCATAATTAAAGGATATAGCTTTTTGTATTTTAAGTTGTAAACCTGTAAGCCATACTGTGTCGTATGCGGCAATTAGATCCAGAGATACAGCTCCAGTGACTGGTCCCATATCAAAGGATTCCTCGATGTCATCAGTAATTTGGGCTTCTTGATTCAATGTAGAACGGCCTCGCCTAAAGCCGGGTTGTTCAGGAGGCAGAATAGATTCGATAATTGGAGTAATTCGCGTAAGAATAACTCGCTCAAGTAGTTTATAGGGGATGCAAAGTAAAGAGATGGGTCGGTGACTGGTAGGAGAGTTCACATTTTTTTCTGGCTTAAGTATTGCAACAATTGAGGCACGGAGCCATAATTTAGGAATGTGGTTGGTGTTGAAGCACACGCTAAAAGACATGTTATCCATCTTAGTAGTTTTGGACCAAGGTGAGTTAGAAATTCATTATAAATACCATGCGGGCCAGAGGCCTTTTTTGGTTTAGACAAAAAACAAGCTGCTTTGATTTCGTGGATGGAAAAATCTGAACTTAAGTCTTCTTGTTCAGGCAACAGTGGTCTCATCTTCATGTGTGAAACTTCACGTTTCCATTCTTGAGTAAAAGTTTTATCACGTTTCTTGAAATTGTCATTTGCTACTACCTGCTTTGCTATGGCGTTTGGCGAAAGACAATATTTTAGTTAGGTAAAATTTCGGCCAGTAAGTTTGTTGATATTATGTCACGCTTTTCGTGAAGAGTCGGTAAAGTCAATGTGAAAAACTGATTCTTTCCATCTGGCTTGTCGCGTTTGATTTGACTTGTTTACCGGGTTGGTAGCAGAAGTGGAGATATCTTCAGAATCAACTGCCTCTTTATACAAGCCATAGAGATCTTGGCAGTCGTTATCCCATGTTGGAATGTACGACTTTCGAATACGACGAGGGATGCATTTCTTTGCTGCTTCCTTTATTAAACGAGTAAAGGTTCTATATGCGATGTTAAGGTTTTCCTTACAAAGAGTAAGAAGATCTTCAGCAGTTTTTTCAAGTTCTTCAGTAAAAAGTTCCCAATCTGCTTTTCGGAAGTTCTATCGGGGAATAAGAGCTGAACTGGTAAAAAAAATCAATCGAGGGTTGTACTGAGGAAAGGTCTGTACTGTGATCTGGGAAACCTTTCCAATATATAGCGTTCAGGAGTGATTCCGTAGATTTGAGTGCTAAAAGTCAAATCTGGAATAGTTCCTCGTTCCAATCTGCCTAAAATGAAATAGGCAGGTTGCTTGGGGTCATACAGTGTGAGCAAGTTGTTGGTGGTTGCCCAATTAGCACGTTTTTTTTTCTATTGAAACTGGAGCCTGAGTACCCCCAGTTCTCGTGTCTACAGTATAGGTTTCCTGCAGCAATAAAGTTTGCTGTTGATATTGGCAGAGAAATGATGTACAAAGTTGCCGGAGGAGGATGATAAACGTTCACAATAGTTGTGTCTTCTATCTTGGTAGGCATCTATTCGATAGGGACATGATCGTCCAACTTGCCAACATGAGAAAAGATCAAGTTGTTCCTAACAAAGATAGCTATGCCATGATGTGCATTAAGAATACAATCAGCAAGTTGGAATCCATAAAAAAGAAAAAAAAAACTCATACTATTAGATATGGACATTAGTTAGTCAAGTAGGTAATTACACTTCTGTTAGATCAACTGGTTCGACTATTTTAATTAGCACTGTCACGTGGTACCGTATAAGTATCGTTGCTAAATGCTGACTGCTATTTCGTACCTTGATTATATCATATAATTTAGCAAATTCTTGCAATTTGTCTTGGACTTCGGACCATTTTTTCTTGTGGTCGTTGATTGAAAGATTTTTGCCTTTCAGTTCTTGCACGGCTCGCTGATGTCTTTGCTGGTAGAATTAAAAAGTTGTAGTTAGAAGTTAAGGAACAGAATCAGTCAAAAATATCATCAATTGCAGTACATAATCATTTAAATATAAATTGTAACTAAAAAAAACAAAAAACAACTAAGCTCGCCGATGGGGTTCTTGCAGGACGCGTGCCGCTTTGCAACAAGTTTTTGTTTATTCGAAACAGAAGATGAAAGGAATGAATGACTAAACCACGCATAGCACGGTTTCAAATAAATTTGAAAACAGGCGAGCTAAATCAAAACAACAAAGCCCACCTGGCTTACCCAAAAAATGAACGCTAACAAAATGTACCTAACACAAATAACGTCATTTACAACGTCTGACCATCAGGTCATAAAAAAGAAGAATGATTTGAAGAACACTTGCCATCACTAACAACACTCGCAAAGCTTCAATGAAGAAACAAGCTTGATTGCATGCAAATTCAAACACACAAAAATTTGAGCGATTTGTAGCAAGTTTCAAGCTAAATTACGGCAGCTGCAAGAATGCCTTGTAGACTGCACTCTCGCGTGAAGGCAAACAAATCCAAAAATTTGAAAATGCAATACAGCAAAGCAGGATTTCATGCTATGACGTAACATAAATCTCAAATGTTTTCCAGGCAAATTTAAATATTTGATTAAAAACAGTAAAGCCTTATTTAAAATAATAAAATTTTTAAACGCTTCGGGCTTGGCGATGTCCAATTGTCCATCACAAGTAAAAAGTAAAATCTAAAACAGTAAAAAATGTAAAAAACAAGTCTCGAATGAAAGTAACCACATTTCAGTACAAGCTGTTACGTAGCGCTGCAAATACGTAAAACCTGCTAATGTAAAGAAGCTGCTGTGCCACTGCTACACACACTAAGTATTTCTGCGATACTAGCGCCGTGCACTGAATGAAAAAAGATGAACAAAAGCAGTATCACGTGTTGAACAGAAACAACGTTATCGATGACTGATCAACGTTTATGTCCGGTTTTAGTTTTTCGATGCTTAAAGTTTCCAAAATGAAGAGCTTAGTTCGGTTCCTGGCAGTTTCAAGTATTTTAGGTTTGGCTAAGTCAATTTTAGGGTCGGAATTTTCGTAGAGATGGTTGGTAACGTCAGTGTTTTTACATTTTTCGGAGCTGGGGTTGTGTTTGTAGAGTCGTGTAAGCAAATTTATGGCAGTCTCACCTATGTAGTTGCTGCTGCATGAGCAATGAATATGATGGACAACATTTGACCGATGTAGTAGTGTTTAACCTTCTTTGATTCAAAAAAAAACTTTTCAATTTGAATGCGTCATGAATTACTCCAACTTTGATTTTCCCATTTGTATTTTTTTGCAAGAAAGTTGCCGATTTCAAGCTGTACTTGCGTCGAGATCGGTCCCAGAATGGGAAGCCTGCAAGTCAAATGCTTTTGAGTAGTAGTTTGGTTTGTTGTCTAAGTATTCGTGAGTTTGGAGTTTAAAAAACTTCAAATAAAACTGTCAACAAATGTTCTAGGGCATACATTTTTTGCCAGCATATCGTTAATTCTCATAAAATTGTTGTGAATGAGTTTGTACGAAGATCCAATTTTGTAGGCCCGTTGTAGTAGTGAGTGTACTAAATTGCGTTTGTATCGGTACGGGACAAAACTGGTCGACTTCAAATATAGTGCGGTATGAGTTTTCTTTCTGAAGGCAGATGTTTGTGCTACATTTCCGGTAATTCTTGAAACGAGTACATCAAGAAAGGCAAGTTGTCCGTTGCACTCCTGTTCCTGTGTAAAATTTATAGATTTATGAATGCAATTTATAACGGCAAAGAAAGATTGAGCTTCCACATCACTAGGAAATACCAAAAATGAATCGTCCAGGTATCCCAGCAGTACCGTCTGCCAGTTTGCAGAGAGAGCCTCTTCTCTCATAAATACGTCTGCAAGCATTGGGGCAAAGGGAGACCCCATTGCCACCCCATTTACTTGTTTGTAGTAGTTCACTTGAAATAGTAAAGTTGTGCTTGATGCTGCCCAACTGAGTAAGGTTTTTAATCTTCGTTTGTTCAGGTTGTGAAAGGTCTCCAGATTGTCTTTGAAAATTGTATCCAAAATTAATTGCATGGCACACTGGTGGGATATTGGCAAAAAGCATAGGTGGGCACAAGTCCGTTAATCGTTAATCCGTTAATAACGAAGCTAACTTTGTCATTAACTCGTTAAAAGGTTTTTTCATGTTAACGGAATAAATTAACTTCCGTTAAGTGCTGTTAACGAACTAAAGCAACTTCCGTTAAGTTCTGTTAACTTCCGTTCAGGTTTTTATCGTTAATATCTTGCAGCTTTGTTGTGCATTTGAACTTGTTTTTATCTTGAAATTATATTAGACTGTAAAATGTAAGTTTCAAAACACAAAAAGACCACCATAGCAATAAACATTTTCTTACAATCAGCTCAACAGTGTCAATACGTGTTATACAAGCGAGTGAATAAAACGAAATGTAAATTACACGCAAAATGTTAACGGATTAACGGACTTTATTAACTTCCGTTAATTAAAGCTGAAAATAACAGATTAACGTTAACGGAGGTGTGAAGTTTGTTAACGGAGTAGTGGTTAACGAAGCTAACGTTTTGCATTAACTTGCCCACCTACGGTAAAAAGGCTAACTACGTCGAAAGAGCACATAAGAGAATCATTAGGGGGAGATTTTTTACCTTATCAATAGAGGAAAAAGTGTCCATTAAGTTTGTTAAATGGGAGTGCTATGGGCTGAAGATGTCCGAAAGGCATTTGGCACACTCATAATTGAATAACCAAGTGAAAGCCAGAATTGGTCTAAGGTATGTTCCATCTTTATGTACCTCTGGTAACCGATACATAGTTGGTGTTGCAGCTGAGGTAGGATAAATTCGTTGGTAATTGCGCCTTTTCCTTTTACGTAGCAGATACGTCTTTAAAATTGATCCAGTTCGTGACGATTATCAGCTTTTCAACGGGAACGAATTTGGTGCGATCATTTAGTATCTTTAGTATTTTTTCTTCGTAATCTGAAGTGCTTAATATCGCAAAACCCTTTTCTTTCTCAAATTTACTAACAACGATACTTTGATCTTTCCCTAAATTTTTTAAGCTATTTACCTCAGTGAGGAAAAGAGCATGAATGTTAGTCGTATGTTCATAAAAAAAAGTTGAGGAATATTTTGCAAAAAGACTCATCAATGTTTGCTTGAGTTTGAGACGTTGTTCTACTTTCAGATAGCTTCGAGACTGCTGGTATAGTAGCTCGAATTCTGCCTGAACATCCGGTAAGTTAAGCTTATTCGGAAAAATGCTGTGGTTTAGTAAATGCAGCTGATTAGGCTTTACAATTCCATCTGAGAAATTGCGCAACACCATGGGATTTTCCAGATCCGATAATTCCAAGGCTCGCAATTTACTAAGTTTTTTTCGAGTCAAGGAACGTCAGGCACTAGTACACCCGTCAGATGTGGTCTATCATACTCATTGCTCATGCAGTAGCAACTACTTTGATGAGACTGCCATAAATTTGCTTACACGACTCTACAAACACAACCCCAGCTCCGAAAAATGTAAAAACACTGATGTTACCAACCATCTCTACGAAAATTCCGACCCTAAAATTGACTTAGCCAAACCTAAAATACTTGAAACTGCCAGGAACCGAACTAAGCTCTTCATTTTGGAAACTTTAAGCATCGAAAAACTAAAACCGGACATAAACGTTGATCAGTCATCGATAACGTTGTTTCTGTTCAACACGTGATACTGCTTTTGTTCATCTTTTTTCATTCAGTGCACGGCGCTAGTATCGCAGAAATACTTAGTGTGTGTAGCAGTGGCACAGCAGCTTCTTTACATTAGCAGGTTTTACGTATTTGCAGCGCTACGTAACAGCTTGTACTGAAATGTGGTTACTTTCATTCGAGACTTGTTTTTTACATTTTTTACTGTTTTAGATTTTACTTTTTACTTGTGATGGACAATTGGACATAGCCAAGTCCAAACCGTTTAAAAATTTTATTATTTTAAACAAAGCTTTACTGTTTTTATTCAAATTAAATAAAACCGCCGTGCAATCAGTACTGAAAATTTTAATGTGGTTTACACAGTGAAGGTCAAAAGAGGCCATGGTAAAGAACAGCTTTTCTTTTAACTCCAAGCTACTTAATGTTTCTCATTGCTTTGTTTTAGTAGAAAACTAAAAGCAATTTTCCCACATTTGCGATGAAACCCCAAAACTAGCACCCATAAGTAAATAAAATCACTACATAAAACAACCCAAACTCACTTCCGCTCTCATGAAGTCACGTGATTTCTGCTCCCTCTCGTCTGCCTTGATTTGTGCGAGTCGGGTCAAATCGATCACGGCAGCTCTGATTTCCTCCTGATCTTTGATCAACCTCTCTTCCTCCAGGACACAATCTTCTATCTTCACTTGTTCAATGGCAGTCAAAGCGTTCTGGATGAGAAGTTTTTCGTTAAGTTTTGAAGTTCACTAATCTCAAAAAAATTCTCGTGCTCCTGCAAGGCATCCTCAGCAAAATCACAGAAAAACCAATTACAGTTTTTAAGGCAAATTTTAAATTTTACCAAAAATCTCGTTGAAAGATGGGCTGATAAGTTTTGAGGAATTTACAGTAAATTTTCACTGAGGTTTCGACTATTTCAAACCCAATATAGGAGGTTAGCGCTCTTCCGTCTACAGTAGAGTAATTCAACTAGGTTTAGTTTGAGCTTTAAGCATTCTTGGGTTAAACCCATCTTGATTTGGGTTAAACGTTTAAATTCTTTTGCTTTGAGTAATTGTTTAAATGTGCAGGCCATTTTAAACGGCGATAACTGCTCAATTATACCAAGCTCCGTGTAAGGTATTTCATAAAATTTGCAGGAGAATCAGTTACTGAGCAATCCGCAAAACCTTCAACTTATGCAAAAATATCAATGGATACGTGACTCACTTGCTGTCCCAACTTTCGCTTTGAGTCATCTACTTCACATTGAAGTTGCTTTCTTCTTTCAATCAGCGCATCGTCACGGGGATAAAGCAACGCCTAAAGCAAAAACCAACATCAATTATGCATCAAATACTGAACAATTTCAACAAAAAACTTACGACTGTTTACTGCAAAATTGGGAAGAGGCTTTATGCCTATCTGAAGATATACGTAAAGGGTATTACAGAACACAAATTAAAATAAAACTAGAAAAAATCTCGTTATGCAACAAAAATATTCATGCAGAGCTGGACAGCGCTGTTTTGAGCTTTTAGCTCTCATCGGCAGCCCTCTGCTTCTCTAATGTCAGGAGTATATTAAAAATATTCATGTCATTAGTCTGAATAAGGAGGACACTAATTGTCCCCTCTATGGGATAAAGATGATTCATAAAATATGATTTCAGCTAAGTTAACTATAACAACGCGACTAATAGAATTGTCCAACAGCTGCTGCAACCAAACCCCAACCAACTGAATAAACCAAATTGACTGCTTTTGCATGTTGACGATGCTTCGCCAAATTGCTGAAACGTCAAAATTTTGCTATGGGTTGCACCTGGTCTTTGGTCTTGTCGAATATGACTTGCTGGTGGGCCAGAGCGTCGTTAGCAATTTTTAAATGTTGTTCCAGCTTCTTGAGTTGTCGCAAATCCCGGTCTTTTTCACGTTGCTTTCTGGTAAGTGTGTCTTGTCCAGTTTTCTTTTCAAGTTGAACGTGGCGCAATGATAAATCAAGCGCCGCTCTAAAAAAATTAAAAATTGAAACGCTCTACTTTGGGTAAGATGGCTAAAGCAAGAAGTATGTGATGGTACGATCACGTTTTGAGGAAAGAAGATGAAAATGAAACAAACGTGGAAAAAACAAGCAAAAAATGAAATGTAGAAAAATGGACAGGTGAAAGAGCATCCATACGAAATCCTGCCAACTCCGTCGACGAGGAAGAACCCTGAACAGAATGAAATGATGATGGTGAAACACGGTACATATAGTGCTGCCATTTGCCTTAATCAGAAAGAAGTGGAAGAATTTTTATCAAGAGGAATCGCAGGAATTCTTATTAGTAGAAAGCGAAAAACTTTTTTGCCTTAAAGTCGAACCACCATCATGCCTTACGATCTAAATAATACTCATGTTGAAAGCTTTACAACTGTTTTTCATTGCTAAACGTTTTGCTTTAACTGGACTGGCAATCGAACCCAAGTCTACTTTTTTAGAAACAGACTCTATTGGATCTAACTCTGAACCATTGATAGGATAGTTCGGCAGCAATTCGGGTTCAGTATTTTATAGGATGCAATTTTAAAGTCAAGATCTAAATTCTAAAGTACCACAAAAACACTTTTCTGCAAAATCAAACGCAAAAAATATTTTTCAATCAGTTCGAAACAGTGCGCGCACCAGAGAAAAATCGCACCTTACATGGTTCCACACAACCTTGATTTATAATCTAAAGGACAACTCACCGATCTCCAAGCAAAACTGCTTCTCTTTCTTTTTCGAAGTCGAAATCCTTCATCAATTTATTGTATTCGCGTTCTTTTCCTTCCAAAATCTCTCGCTGGTAATCCAGTTCTTCTTCGACCTACCAGAAAAATGATGACGTCATAATAACGTTGCACTGTACATTCGAATACAACTATACTCAGTACTTAAATTGTAGGGGGGACGCGTCCCCCAATCAAGATTTAGGCATCCTCCCATCGAGGGTTGAGTGCTGGATGATCAGACAAAAAATAGCCAGCCAGGACGAAAAGATCGTACAAAATTCCTGCCGAAAATGGTCGCAAATCGCGGTGAAGACCTTTTTTTTTTATATCTTAGCCTTCCCCTAATTTTGTGAAGAAAACACTATAATTTTCGGCGAAGACCTTTTTTTTGGTCTTCACCTAAGTTTGTGGAAAAAATACTACATTTTCGGCGAAGACCTTTTTCTTATTTTTGGTCTACATTCAATTTCGGCGATGGAAACACATCATTTTCATTAAAGGTTTTGTAAAGTTGGTCAAGGCTGCAAAAGCGTCCCCCCATGCAAAACTTTACAATTTAAGTACTGACTATACCAGTACAGTCAAAATAAACCAGTTCAAAAATGAAAACGACAGACTATTAAAGTGCAGTCTTGCACTACAATAAAGTATAAAGAGTGTTGTTTGCAGGCTAGACAAGATTTTTATTGTCATGTATTACCTCGTTTCTTTCGTCTTCGATTTTCACTCTTGTTCCATCGTACACTCTCATTTCACCTTCCAGTTCGCTGCACACTTTTTGTAATTCCATCTTTGTTTTCGCTACCTCTCTAAAATACCAAATTTGACTACGAAACACCCTAAAACTAAAAGATGCACAACATAGTGCGTTTTTAGGGTGCTCATTTTTCTAGAATACAAAAAGCTAGAAAATTTAGCGAAAGGCCTAAGACGGTAAACGGCGTTTTAGGTGGGCTGGTAAACGGCGTTTTAGTTTGCTTCCTACATCATTTCATAAAAATATACGTAATTCTTACAACTTTTGCTTGAAAAACTTGTCGACTTCTTTAGCGATTTGAGTGGGGACGCCGTGGGTCTGAACCAGGCTGTTTTTAAACGCCTCCTGTTCTTCTAGCTTCTCCTCCAGATCTTTCATCAGCAGGACATTTTGCCTCTGTTTTGACTCTACATCTTCCTGCGAGAACAGTGACAGTTGGTCTTTTTTCTGCATTAGTAGATTGAAAGTAATCAAATCGTTCACTTATTCGCTAAGAAATAGCAATGAGATGTCCACAGCCAGTGACCACTTTACGTGACTAGCGTCTGGGCAACAAATTCCAATTGCAAAGATATGTTGCATCGGTGGCAATTCGATGACAACACAATATTCAATTAGACCGCCCAGGCCACAGTAACTAAATCCCAGGCGTTTAACTGTGAACTAATCATGGTATTCGTCTATGCCAACTGGCTCCAAGATAGAAAATACGCAAACATTTGTTCTACTACTATCAGTTTTCTTTTACTGATCTTCTCAAGTAAGGCTTCCCAAAGATGGATTTCGAAGAGATTCGAAGCTTCAAGTTCAGCTAAAAAAAAAAGGAACGGTGTGAAGCCTCCACCATGCGTGGTAGACATGTGGGCAGGTAATAACTTCACTCGTTGAATAAAAGGCCTCTTTGCTGACTCCTGGCACAGACAACTTGGTGAATAAAATGTGGTTAGAATTACAATATATCTAACTACTAAACCATACATTGTGAAAAGCCTATCTATGAAAATTAATCGTCGACAAAGCAATACTTTGAGATTTTTGATTTCTAGTATTCTTTGAGTGTTTTCTTTTTTAGTCTGTTCAATTTGACTTTCAAGTTCTCGTTTTTTAGCGTCTAATTCGTCTTGTTTAGGAATCCTTTCGTACTCTCGTTTCCAAAGCCGAAGTTCTTCTTTAAGCCTAAAATATAAAACGTTTAAGTGAAAGACTTTTTGCTGACAAATTCCAAACCTGCAAACAAAACTAAAAAGTAAAAATAAGGACAGTACAAAGCCTTAACCATGTGTGGTAGGCAGGAGGACTTGAGACAGTTTGACTCGAAGACTGAAAGATCCTTTGCTGTCTCCTGGCCAAGACAACTTGATGAATGAAGATGTAATTACGGGTACAAAATAAGCAATGAGTAACTCTAATCCATTTTATCCGAGATTACGCAATTTTTCGATCTTTTAAAATGAATGAAACAACAATCTACGATATACCTTTTTTTTTTTAAGTCAAATTTCGTTAATTTTTCCACGTATAGCTAAAACTGCATTATCCCAACTGAAATTTTTACCGGAGCAATTCGCTACTTACGCGGTAACTTTGTAATTAAGTTCGTATTCCCTTTCTTCAATTTGCTGGATTTCATTGTTTCGTTTTAAAAATTCCTGACGAAGTTTGCCAACCTCACTGTCTATGTTTTCGGGAAAATGATCAGCCTAATAATTAGTAATCGGTAAATTACTAAAGACGATGCCTAAAAACCAGAAAAAATGCATAGTACTGGTAATGAAAAGATTCAGTCTCTTAGTGGCTAAGCACCAAGAAAAAATAAATTACAAAGTAAAGCAGTTAATGCTAAAACAATTGTTCTTGGATAAGCTTCAATCAATAGCACTTTTTGCGTATAGTTGTTATCAAGTATCGGTGAAAATTTAAATTAAGGCAAATTTTTGATTTGAATTAATTTAACAATTAAAGTATATTGTGATTACATAGTTTTCATTTTTGATTACTTTATAACCGCCCCACACTAGACAAAAACAAGAGAAAAAGCAACCGTTTATTTGTAGCGAGATGCTAAAAAAGCATTCAAGTCAAAAAAATTTTTGCTAGGCTATATCCCAAAAATTTAGAAATCTGAAAACCAACTTCACCAAATTTGAGCTTTCTAAGACTTTCCGTTTGCGAGATATAGCACCTTAGATTTCCCCTCAGAAATTCTGCAAGGGTTGCCAATTAAAAACAAAATTTCAAAAAGTTACTGCATATTCTTGATTTTCAATGAGTTTTTTGCAGCAAAGCTGTTGTACTCTAATTTTAGCGCATATTTATCCTCCTGTCACCAGATAGCGCCAGATGCTAGCTACTGGACGATCCGCACCTACTTAGAAGTTTCCAGAGATTTTTTTTTGAATTCCTGCGGATTTCTTGTACAGTTACTTATATTAATACAGATTACTTATACTAATACAGTTTCTTATACTATAATGATACGGATTTCTTCTTACTAATACAGTTCAAAAGGCTGCAAAACTAGGAAATTGATAGTGTTCAAAACAAATACTCGGATTTTGGTATATCTATTTCATAAAATCGCTACTATCACAGACGACAAAATCAGAAAACAGCTCTTAATATGGCATATTACCATACCTTTTCAAGCTCCATTCTTTGTTTTTCTAATTCAATAGTAAATCGCTTGGCATCTTTTAAAAGTCGACTTTCTGATTCCCTCGTTCTGGAAAATCAACAATATTTTAAAAGCTGATTGGTGGTACAGAACTTGGGAAATTGTTTACTTCCGATATTTCCTCAAAGGCAGAAAGTTCACTATCATAACAGACCACAAACCTTTGATCTTTGCTGCTCCCATGAACAACGCTTCATCGAGACAAATACGGCAGTTGAATTACATCAGCGAGCTCTTTACCGACATCAAACGCATCGAAGAAGACAATGCCGTAGCTGATTGCCTAAGCGGGACAGTGGACACCTCCGCCCTCTTCCAAGAGCTTGACACAATCGATTAAGCACAAATGAGCTTTGACCGGGAAAACGATCTTGCGCTCAACCATCTAGTTTCTAGTAAAGACACTAATATAGTCCTTGCTCTTGCTCCAGTCCCTCAAACTGACCAGACACTCAAAGGAGACATTGTTACCAATCAATTTCGAGTTATGGTACCAAAGATCCACACTAAGCAAGTTTTTGAGGTGATGCATTCTCTATTATACTCCGGCATTAAAGCTAGCCACAAGCTAATCTCTGAGCATTTCATTTGGCCCAAAATAAAAAACGACATTCAGCTTCTTGTCCGAAATTGCTTTGCATGCCAACATTAAAAAATTCAGCAACACAATCGCCCACCACTAAAAAACTTCGAGACCTCTTCTGAAAGATTCCAACATATTTACATTGATTTAGTAGGTCTCCTGCCACCGTCTAACAACTATTCTTTATCTTCTACCAGTAATCGACAGGTTCAGTAGACACTTCGAGGCTATTCCCTAGCAGAATGTGAAAGCGAAGACGGTCGCCGACAATTTCGTTCTACACTTGGTGGCACGACATGGCTGCCCCGTGGATGCAACAACAGACGCCACAGTATACCTCAAACCTCTGGACTAAAATGTGCAAATTTTTGGGTGTCAAAATTCATTTCTCGACGAGCTGCCACCCCATGTCAAATGGTGAAGTGGAACGTCTACACAGGACACTAAAAACTGCCCTGAAAAGCCAGAATAATCCTTCCGACTTGTACACAAATCAGGGACTGCTATGCATTGGTTTAAAGGGGGCCTTCATTTGAAATAGGCTATTATTTAAATAATCCGGAATATTTTTCTGAACACGTTATCGAAAGTTCCGTCCAGAAATTCCTCACCGTTCTTGAGATATCCTCTAAAATCCGCTAATACTCCGCTAATCCGTGACGTCACTTGCCCGAGTTTGTATGGGCTGTGTAAGGTATAGAGTAGGTAGGCAACATGTTTATCCTTGTCTAAATTAAGTGAATTATACCCTATTTTATTCAAAACTGTTGCCTACCTACTCTATACCTTACACAGCCCATACAAACTCAGCCAAACTCGGGCAAGTGACGTCACGGATTAGCGGAGTATTAGCGGATTTTAGAGGATATCTCAAGAATGGTGAGGAATTTCTGGACGGAACTTTCGATAACGTGTTCAGAAAAATATTCCGGATTATTTAAATAATAGCCTATTTCAAATGAAGGCCCCCTTTAAGGTCTTCCATAAAGGAAGATATAGGTCGGTCTTCAGCAAAACTGATTTATGGCCAAACGTTGCGAATCCCTAGCCAATTCTTCGACAATACTGGAGCCGACTTTACAACTCAATTTGATTATCAGAAAGAACTAATCTCGTTCATGAACTACATAAAAGTAACGCCACCACGCGATTCGATTTCACAAAAACTCTATCCAGACAAGCACCTCAAAAACTGCTTGCCCGTATTCGCACGCAATGAAAAGTCAAGCCATCCTTTAGAGCAGCCCTATTCTGGCCCACATCAAGGTTTAAAGTATTTCGTTCTAAATATGCTGAGCAGAGAAGATTCGGTCAGTGAGGACCGAATAAAAGCAGCTTCCTTTCTATTAAACAATGAATCTCTAACGGACGAACATGATGACATACCCCTTTTGAATGAAGAGAAATCTCTTAAGCCGTTGGAAACGGATTATCACTCTACAACTTCTGACAAAAAACTCCCAGTTCTTTAAAGAAAGATCTATCTTTTGACGAACTCCCAGCAGAACACTTTACGCGACACGAGAGATGGGTGATTCCTCAGGTTAGGTATTAAGTTCGACACTAAAAAAATAAACACGAACATCTCACATATCCGAGAATGTATATATTTTTTTCTCGTTTCTGCCGCAAAATTATATACACAAATAAATAAATAACAAAATCAAGGTGCCTTCAATATTTAGGACAACACCACAAACACAGTACGCTGAACTTTTAAAGTTTTGAATTACTTCCTTTTTGGCTTTACAGCCTAACACGTAAAATCAAAATGACAAATTCATCCTAATAAAGCATTATATTTTCAACGGCGTTTTAGCTAAACTAAAGAAATCAAGCAAGACGTATAACATTACAAAATCTAAACGAAGATCTTATGCTGTAATTACATCCACATGAATACTATTGCTCAAAACCATCAAAATGGTAAGAAGCTTAATTACAAGACGGTTAATGTTGTATTTGTCGCTTGCAATTTTCTTTCCTTTTCTGAACTAACCCATTAAAATGAAAGTGAGGGAAAATGACCTGTGAAGGCACAGGCATATCAAAACATCACTGTTTTTCTAGAGTAACATCTTTCTTCCATCTCCTTTCCTCTTCCGCCAGATTGGCGATAGACTAGATTTTGAAGCAAATAATTTCGTCTGGAGTCTTGGCTTGCAGCGGCGAGACAGGAGCCAGATCAACCCTCGCTCGGCGGTCGACCGAGACCCTATCTCCACAGCTATATGAAGGCCCTTAAGAGCGTGTTGAGTCCGCAATGAGCACGTTTTCAGGTCAACCCCGTATGTTGTCCATCGTTAAATGGTAGGACATTTAGAAAAAAAATACAAATCATAAGTGGGGGAGTGATCTTCCCTGCGTTTGAGCATACGATTTTTTGCGGCAATGGACCGCAGGTACACGTTTTGCCAGTGGAGCAATGGTACCAAAGGTACTTTGCTTTTATTCTTTAATTAATCAATGTTTACTTGATTAACTTTTAATGCCCAAGGTGCCGCCTTTCCCACAGTTGTTTAGTACGAACATAATCCATGTTGCAACGCTTTTTAGAAAACGCTAGCTCGCTCGAAAGTAGTGCAGCACGATTCATTTCTACAACATCAAATACTTCTTGGGTAGATTTTTCCAGGACACGAGCTTGCCTCGAATTTTGCAAAGTCTGCAAAACGCCGCATTTCAAGCTCATCTTTCACATGAAAAAACTGACACTTTGCTTCCACATATGTTTTCTATTCATATATATTACATTACATTCACTTTAAATCATTCTGCATCTTCCTCATAGTTACCTAATAGGCCTACACACAAAAAAACTGCACGAATAAAACATATAACGAATGGAATTAATACATTACTGGTCCTGAGTACGACCAAAAACTGCACCTTATTAATCATAACGCTTTTTAGAAAACGCTAGCTCGCTCGAAAGTAGTGCAGCACGATTCATTTCTACAACATCAAATACTTCTTGGGTAGATTTTTCCAGGACACGAGCTTGCCTCGAATTTTGCAAAGTCTGCAAAACGCCGCATTTCAAGCTCATCTTTCACATGAAAAAACTGACACTTTGCTTCCACATATGTTTTCTATTCATATATATTACATTACATTCACTTTAAATCATTCTGCATCTTCCTCATAGTTACCTAATAGGCCTACACACAAAAAAACTGCACGAATAAAACATATAACGAATGGAATTAATACATTACTGGTCCTGAGTACGACCAAAAACTGCACCTTATTAATCATAATTTGCGGCAATACTGGCTTGGCCGTTTCTGACATATCCATTGCGGCAGGAGATACTTGCGTACCTACATTCCGAATCAACACATACTTCAATTATTTTCTCCACCTCTATCAAAATAATTACCGTGACAAACATTCTGCTCTGGTTAGAGATACTGAACAAAGATATAATGGATTGATAGTTTTTTTAACATGGTGTCGCAACATCCAAGTTTGCCTGACAGGTATCGCCTAACCAGGATGGCAGTACGGTACGCCTCAATTTTTGCTAAGAAGTACGGTACGTTGGTACGCTGTTTGAATTTACCTACTAAATGTTTTATGTGCAAATTACCTACTAAACGTTTTATCGATTTCTCGGGGTTTTTGGACGAAGGTATAAATTGTGGTGGTCTGGAAACAGCTCTGGTATCAGAGTGGTTGGAATTTTGGCAAAAGAAGAGCTATGTGAGAAAGTGGTAGATGTCCGGAGAAAAAGTGACAGAGTTATGGTGGTAGTGTTAGCGTCTGGAAAGCAAGTGATACGAGTAATATCAGCGAATGGACCACAAGTAGGGATGCCGCTTGAAGAAAAGCGCAGGTTCTATGACGAATTGGCAGGCGAATATGAGCTATAAAATCCTAGTGAAGTGGTATTCAGACTGGGAGATTTTAATGGACATGTTGGTGAAGAGATAGAAGGCTTTGAGGGTGTTCATGGTGGAAACAGAATAGGTTAGAGAAATGCTGAAGGAAGAATGCTACTTGAGTTTTGTGACGAAAGAGAATTATGTGTGGTAAACACGTGGTTTAAGAAGACGGACAAAAGAAAGATAACGTTTAAATCTGGCAATAATAAATCTGAAATTGATTTTATTTTAGTTAGTAAAGAAAACAGAAAATTTTTGAAAGACGTAAAGGTAATTCTATGGGAATTGCAACATCGACTGCTGGTTGCCGATGTGGATAAAAGAAAACTGAATAAAGTTGTCACGAAAGAATCAAGGGTAAAGCGCATGGTTTGGAAATTAAAAGAAAGGGAAATGCAAGAAAAATTTGAAAGAAGAGTTGAGGAGTTAGTTAATGTTGAAACAACAAATTTGTGGGAATCTTAGAGATGGAGTTCTGACGGCATGTGATGATCTACGTGGGAAGAAAAAAGTCAGAAAGAATGGAGGAAATAAATGGTGGTGGAATGAAGAAGTGAGGAATGCTACAGCAAGGAAGAAGGAAGCATTCAAAATGTTTTGCAAAACTGGGCTGGAAGAACACAAAATATTCTATAGGAAAATGAGAAATCAAACCAAGAAAGTGATTGCTAAAGCAATGAGACGGAAGCTGAAAAGGAAATGGAAGAATTACGTGAGAAACCAAACAAGATTTTCAAATTTGTAAAATTTATGAAAAGGGATGGAAAAGATGTTGAAGGAGGAAAATGGATTAAGGGTAGAGATGGAAGAATTGATTTCAGTCAAGAAGATCGATGTAACATATGGAAGGAACATATGGGGAGAATTATGAATGAGGAAAATGCTTGGGACCACAAGGTGGACGCTGCTATGGTTGAGGGGCCAGTAAAGAAAGTTTCTCGCAAGGAAGTGAGAGAAGCGATCAAGAAAATGAAACAGGGAAAGGCAGCAGGGGTCTCTGAGGTAACAATGGAAATGATTGTAGCAGGCGGCTGAATTGCAGAGGAAGTGATGTTACAGCTTTGCCAACAAGTTTTGGATGGAAAGGGAATCCCGGATGAATGGAAAACCAGCGTTGTGGTGCCAATTTTTAAGGGAAAAGGAGATGTGATGAACTGTGGTTCGTATAGAGGAGTGAAGTTGCTTGAACATAGCATGAAGATTATTGAAAGAGTGTTGCAAAGAAGAATACGAGCATTAGTTGATTTTGATGAAGCACAGTTTGGTTTTATGCCTAGAAAGGTAACAATTGATGCCTTATTCTTAGTACGACAGTTGCAAGAAGAACATCGAGCGAAAGACAAAAGAATGTATATGTGTTTTGCTGATTTGGAAAAGGGATTTGACAAAGTACCTAGAAGAGGGATGGAATGGGCAATGAGAAAGAAAGGTTTGCCTGAAATCCTGGTGAAGGCGATGATGAGTCTTTAAGAAGGAGCAGAAACGAAAGTTAGAGTTGGATCGGGTTTGCCGGAAGAATTTTCTGTGAAAGTTGGTGTACACTAAGGTTCTGTGTTGTCACCTTTGTTGTTTGCAATGGTGATAGATGAAGTAACAGAAAATACAAGGAAAGGCTGGATGAAGCAAATTCTTGATGCAGACGATTTGGTCCTAACGGGGGGAAACTACGGAAGAATTGAAAGAGAACTTTGATGAATGGAGAGAGGCGTTTGAAACCAAAGGGATGAGAGTCAATCTTGGA
Source organism: Trididemnum nubilum (assembly GCA_963965965.1). Taxonomy (NCBI): domain Eukaryota; kingdom Metazoa; phylum Chordata; class Ascidiacea; order Aplousobranchia; family Didemnidae; genus Trididemnum; species Trididemnum nubilum. Next base: position 21,016,942 of record OZ014484.1, read on the forward strand.
AAGACAAAGTTGATGGTGAGTGGGATGGAGGAAGAAGCGTTCGACAGTAAGATAGATCCTTGTGGCGTGTGTGGAACACGAGATAACTCGGTGTTATGTACAGCATGTGGTAAGTGGGTCCACGCAAGATGCATGGATAAGAAGAAAGTTTCAGTTTATGTGAACAAAAACTTTGTTTGTAAGAAATGTAGAAGCGTGGTAAAGAACTTCAAGGGATCAGCAGATGAAAAATTGTGTGATGGTGTGGAAACTGTAAGCAAGTTTACTTCTCTAGGTGACAGATTGAATGCAACTGGTGGGTGTGAAACGGCGGTAACAGCTAGATCAAGAATTGGTTGGATGAAGTTCAGGGAATGCAGCGAAATACTTAAGGCAGAAGGTTTTCATTAAAGATGAAAGGAAGGATTTACAAAAGTTGTGTAAGATCAGCTATGTTGTATGGAAGTGAAGCATGGTGCTTGAGAGTAAAAGAGATGACAATTTCGAGAAGAACAGAAAGAGCTATGATTCGAGCGATGTGTGGTGTGACGCTATTAGATTGAAGAAACAGCGAGGAGTTGATGGACATGTTGGGCATAAAAGAGTCTTTAGATAGGATGGCTAAAGCAAGCAGTATATGGTGGTATGGTCATGTTTTGAGGAAAGAAGATGAAAATGTGATAGTGAAGGCTTTGAAATTTGAAGTGAGTGGTAGTAGAGGAAGAGGAAGACCGAAACAAACGTGGAAAAAGCAAGTAGAGAATGCGATGAAGAAAAATGGACTGGGGAGAGAGGATGCATGTGATCGAATAAAATGGCAAGGCGTGGTAAAGAAAATGACCATACGAAATCCGGCCAACTCCGTCGACAGGACAATACCGGATCCAGCTAGATCAATAATGTGATGTGTGTGGTCATCAATGAAAATTCGTGCGACCGTACTCGGCGTGCACATAACCTAAGCTATTCTCAAGTAATCATTATAGCTTACTAATTTGTCATTGCAATAGTATTATGATTTCACAATTAAGTCTCAGTTACAAGTATTGCCAATTGTGATGCCATAACTATTGCCTTTAGATGCTAGGAGCTTAGGACCATCGTGGCATGCCATATACTGAAGAAAAATTTGAACAGAAACACTTGCGACGCTTTAGCTGAATACGCAGTAGTTTAAAAAGCCCGGACTATTCGCACACTGCACCGACTTTTAGTATGCAGAGGCAAAGGCAGCTGAAGCCGACGCTAAATGTGTGAATTGAGATCACTGATTTATAGGCTTGTGACTTCAAAGTCAGTTAAAGTTGCGAGTAGGTAAAAGCAAGAATGGCAGAACGGTACATAGATACAGTACCCCTCAAGTTTTGCCAAGAAGTACAATACGCTGGTACAATACGCCTTTTTTGTACTAGTATGGGTACAGTACTTTAGTACGATACGCTTCAAAAATTAAACTGAAGTACAGCATGTTGGTGCGGTACGATTCAAGGTGCGAGGTCTGTAGTACTGCACCAACGTCCTGCCACCTCAACGTGGTGGTGCAGTCCCCTCTCCAATGGGGATGGGTCGAAATGGCAGGACAGATCTCCCGAGGGGCTCGATCGAAAGGTCGCCCCCATTGTCTCGGACTGTTTTTTCGCTGGGCCGCCCATTGACCGGTCACAACTGGGCGGCTCCTCTTCTTCTTATTGACCGGACCCCCTTTCGGCATCTCCTTATCCTGGCATTGCTGCTTATTAGTGGTAATGTCCATTTTAACCCAGGCCCCATCAGCAACCATCCTCACCCCAGGTACCCCTGCTCCATCTGCCATCTGGATGTGGGCAGAGATTCTCTTCAATGCTCTGCTTGCCTCAAGTGGGTGCATTTCCTGTGCTCCTCCCTTACCCGTGCTGACTTTCACACAATCGGTGCAACTGGCACTGCAGTGGGCTGGCGATGCCCAGCATGCCATCCCCAAAGGAAAACTGGCTCCCCCACTCCGACCCGTCTCCTTGTTACGCCGCCTGCATCCCCTCCACCCCCTCCCCCAGGGTTCCCCCCACTATCGCCTGGTTTTTATCAATCATGTCCGCCTCGGGGCCTCCCACGTACCCTTGCTCCATTTGCTCTCTCGAGGTAGGTAAGGATTCTTTAAAGTGCTCCACCTGCTCCAAGTGGGTGCACTTCTCCTGCTCCTCTCTGACCCGGGCAGACTTTCGCAAAATCTGCGCGGCCCGCTCCCCCATGGGTTGGAATTGCCCTGCTTGTCTCAATAGGGACCTTGCTTCTCCCACCTACCTGCCAGCGTCTCCCCACCCCGTCTCTCCAGCTCTGTCCCCACCCACACCCCCTCCATTTACTTGCTCAGATCTCATGGAATCATCCCTACCTCTCCCCTCACATCCTCTCCTCCTTAACACCTACCCTCCTTCCGCCTTCACCCTTCCTGCCTCATCACCACCACCCACAAGTTCACAACCAATCCACAACTTGCCACCCCACCCTCAAAGAAATCCACGCCTCTCACACAATCTCAGAATTCTGCAATGGAATGCCGGCGGTCTTTCCTCCTCCCGCCGTGCTGAACTAATCGCCTTTCTTTCTGGCAACCAGTATGACCTCATTTTCCTCCAAGAAACCCATCTTTTGTCAACCAAAAAGTTTCAAATCCCTGGTTATTATACCCTCCGCACGGATCGAACATTCGGTAGACAAGGCCCTGTTTCCTCCGATACTCATAACACTGGTGGTGGTGTCCTCACTCTCATCCACTCTGACCTGGCTTTCTCTCCTGTTTCTGTCTCCTCTCTGTCTTCCCAGGACTCCTACTCAGACTACACCTGTGTTAAAGTCTTTCTCTCCAACCACTCTCCTCTTCAATTTCCTAACCTCTACTCCCCTCCCATCAGAAACACTCCTTCTGACTCTCGCACCAGGACCTTCTATCCTGACATCCTTCCTAACTCCCCTGACACTTTTATCCTCGGAGACTTCAATGCTCACCACCCAACATGGGACAGACTCATTCCCCCTAACCCGCTCGGAAATGACCTGTTTCGCTGGATCACTTCCTCCGGTTTGGAAATTCTGAACGACGTCGCCTCTCCCACGCTCCTTCACCATTCCACTGGGAGCTGTTCTTCCCCTGATATCTCGTTAGCTCCTGCATCTCTCGCTCCCCACTGTGAGTGGCGCACTCTCCCTGGCCTTGGCTCAGACCATCTCTCCATTGAAATTGTCCTTCCCCTCTTTCCAGTTCGTCAACCAAACACTCGTCCCCCCAAATTCAACTACAAAAAGGCTAATTGGGATGTTTACCAATCGTATATTGCTGAGCACCTTCCCTCTCTTGATTTTGATGCACTCAACATCCACCAGGCTGCCCACTCCTTTTCCCTCCTCTTAGTCGAAGCTGCCAAAGGCCTCTATCCCCTTTGGCTGCCTTGGTCGTTCCCCCAAAGCCTGGTGGTCCCATGAAGCGGAATCTGCAGTGCGGGAACAACAGAGGGCCCGCTCCGTAGCACACCGATCTGAGTCGCACCGCCTCAGATACATAGATGCTTCTCGTAGGGCGTCCTCAGTCATTTCTAGAGCCAAATCTGCAACCTGGCAAGCCACCTGTTCTAACCTGTCTCCCCGTTCTGATCCTCGTGCTGTCTTCAGGCTTCTCAATGCTACCTCGGGCAAAAAGAACACCTCCCAAGACCCTTCTTTTACCGATTGCACTTCCCCTCTTGACACTGCCAACCACTATGCCTCTTATCTTCACTCACATCTATCTCAAGCGACACCCCGTTCCTCGCGCAGAGCCGAACGACAGTTCATGAATGAACTCCGGAAAGCTAGCTGTGAGGATGCTTCTTCCCTCCATAATTCTTTCTGCTCCCCCTTCTCCTTGACTGAACTCTCCACTGCCATCAGCAATCTCTCCTCTTCCACTGCGTCTGGCCCTGACCAGATTGCCTATCCTTTACTAAAGCACCTGCCTGAGCCAGCACAACTCCTCCTTCTTTCTCTTTTTAACAGGTCCTGGCACTCTCACACCTTCCCCTCTTGTTGGAAACCTACCACTATCATCCCCATTCATAAACCTGGAAAACCCACTTCCTCTCCGTCCTCTTTCCGCCCCATTTCCCTCACCTCCTGCATTTCCAAACTTTTTGAACGCTTGATTCTTTCTCGCCTAACTTTTCACCTTGAATCGAATCATCTCCTCTCCACTTGCCAGGCCGGCTTTCGTCCTGGTAGGTCACCCCTTGACCAAATTCTAACTCTGTCTCAATCAATCTGGGTTGGCTTCCAAAAGAAAAAACCTCCAGACCGAACCAATTTGGCTTCTGTTGACTTCTCCAAGGCTTTCGACTCGGTCTGGCACTCTGCTCTTTTTCACAAACTCCTCTCGCTCAAACTCCCCCCTTGCTTCGTTCTTTGGGTGCGCTCCTTCCTTTCTGATCGTAGAGCTAAAGTCCAGGTTGGTGGTTCCCACAGCTGCTCCTTCCGCATCAGACATGGGGTCCCCCAGGACTCGGTACTTGGTCCAGTCCTCTTCGTTCTGTTTGTTGAATGCATCACTAAGGATTTACCTCGGGGTGCCCATGCCTCCCTGTATGCTGACGATCTGGCCATTTGGTCCTCCTCCCCAGACCCGCTCCAAGCCTCCTCTGTTGTCCAATCCTCCCTCGCTGTCCTAGAAACATGGTCCAACTTATGGAGACTTCCACTCAATCCAAAGAAACGTGAGTCCTCCTTTTTCTCTACAGATCCCCATCAAGCCACTTTCTAACCCCGGCTGAACCTCTTGGGCTTCCCTCTTTTGTTCAATCCCACCCCTAAATTCCTTGGTGTAACCTTTGATCGGACTCTATCCTTTGGGGCCCATGTCCAATCCCTGTGTTCCAAATTCTATCCACGCCACAAAGCCCTTCGCTCAATTGCCACTGCCTCTTGGGGTGCCACAAAAGAATCTCTCTCCCTACTCTACAAAGCCTTTGTCCGTCCGGTGCTCACATATGCCTCTCCTGGATGGTTCCCATTCCTCTGCAACACTGCAACCAATCACCTGGAAGTTCTACACAGAGCTGCATGCAGGGTCATTACTGGATGCATCTCTTCCACCCCCTCCTCACTACTCCTTCTCGAGGCCCAACTCCCTCCTCTAAAGCTGACTCTAGAGCATCAGACCCTCTACTCTTTTGAACGTGCTCTGCGCCTTCCCCCCGACTTCTCCAGCCTTTACGCCCTGGCAATTAAAAACGTTCCCTGCCGACTATAGAAGAAACCCTCCTGGAGATCATTCTGTTCTTCAGCCACACAACCACTCCCATCCCCACGTGAGACGCTGATCACGTGCCCCCCTTTTCCCCCATGGTCCACAACCCACTTCACTGTTTCCCCCTTCATTCCCGACTGCATAGGCAACAGTACAGCCCGTCTCCAAACTGCTTCAAGCAGACTATCCTCCCTCCCCCCGTCTGATATCAAAGTATGGACTGACGGATCTGTCCCCTCCCTTTTTGGTCCTGGTGGTGCTGGAGTGTATGTAACATGCTCCAAATGCAACACATCCAACTCCTTATCCTTTTCCTCTGGTCCAATTGCCTCCAGCTTCACAGCTGACACCTTTGCCCTCAAGCAAGGTCTTGCTTGGTGTACTAGCCATTCGATGACCTGCAAATTCCAGTCAGTCCTTTTCCTAACCGACTCTCAATCAGCCCTCTCTATCCTTTCTTCAGCCCCCTCTTATCTCCTGCCTGAGTCCCTCTGGAATGTTTGGTCACTTGCCTCCTCCCTCTCCAACAATACCACTTTGAGCTTCCAATGGGTCCCCGGACACACAGGTCTCCCCAGAAATGAAAAAGCGGATTTACTTGCCAAAACTGGTGCCTCTCTGCCCACTGATGCGATCCCAAGCCCTCTCCCCCCAGTTATTGCCAAAGTCCGTCATTCCCAATACCGCAATTGGAGACGTCACATCTCCCACTCCCATCTGAACTTCCAAGTCCCCAAAGTCTCTTCGGAAGAACTCCTTCTTTCTCGCTCCATTCGCAGTGAGCTCTCCCGTCTTCGCTGCCATGGCCACAGTCTTTTTATATCTTCATATCTTCACAGGATCAGTCGGAAGGAGAATTCTGCTAGTAGTGCCTGTGGACACTCTCTACAGGACCTCAATCATCTCCTCCTCGACTGTCCTGCTTCTGAACCCCTTCGCAAATCTATCTTTGGCTCCTCTCTCTCTATTCTCGATCTATGGTCCAGACCTTGGGGTGTGGCCCGACTGTTGGGTCTCCGCGGAGTTCCTCCGTGCCCCATCCCTCGGAAGGGGTCGGGTAGTACCACCACCACCACCAGGTCTGTAGTACGCAAATTCTGAATGTATCGTACTGCCATTCTTGCGTCTAATGAAATAGATATTTAATGAACAAATTACTTAACATGTTTTTCGATTTTTCCTTTCCAGGGTTTGCCTCATTGGTACAGCCATACGTGGAGCAGTACCACGGTACTTTCTTGGTACCAGTACTGTCGGTACTTTTGTGGTACTGGTACCGCGATACTTTACTATTTTTTGGCAATACCGGTACTTTAGTTTTAACCCTTTGCAGTCCAAGTGCATCCCTGGGATGATATCAGTATTTTTCATCTTTGCCAAGTCCAAACTCATCCTAGGAATGATAAAAGGTTGAAACATGTTTACTGGTGGTCCTATTGCCATAAATAAACGGTAAGATGAACTATATTCACTATATGACAATAGCTTGCTTCCAGTATAGTCTACACTTTAGCAGGCCCGACGCCAGAGTTGTGTGACTGGAGGGGAGGCACCAGAGGTGGAGTCAAGGACACAAGGATCGACGCCAAGGCCAAGGACACAAAAAAAATCCGAGGCCAAGGCCAAGGACAGCCTTTCCGAGGACAGACCCTCTCGAGGCCAAGGACAGGAATGCTCAAGGCCAAGGCCAGGAATGCTCAAGGCCAAGGCCAAGGACCAAGGACACGACTGCAAGTGTTCTCCAAAAAAAAAGCTTTTCATAAAAGTTTTTCAGGCAATCTCCAATTTATAGGCGTCGCCAGAATTTTTGATTGGGGAGGCCTAAACCACAAATCACATGCAATGACGTCATCAAAAATTTGCCTGTTGGCACTTAACCAGGATTTTGCAAAGGGAGAGGGCTTAAACTAATATACTTAAAAAGTGCGAAGCCCCCAGCTGTTGGGCGATTTTTTGTAATTTTTTGAAAGAAAAAGCTATTTTAATGCCATTGACTCACATTTTGCATATGTTTAGAGCCATTTGAAAGCACTAGATTTTTGACATTTGAAAGCCAATTAAAAAAATTAAATTGTTTAATCCTCCTTTTAGTAGCAATTTAAGTCCAAAACACGTTTAACATCTTGCATTTTGGCGTTACAGTTTAATTGTACGTAATTTGGTCCAGGTAGTGGGAAGTAAGGTGCATTGTCTCGTGCCACATTTTAGCAGTAAATGAAAGCCCACTCAAAGATTTTCCTTCAAGATTTTTGTTTTGTCATGAAAATAACCAATTTATAGAAGTGCATGATAGACCCGGGGACCCAGGCCCCCTCAATTGAAGTTCAACGATTTGTTCAATCAGCATTTTCCATGGCTAATTTTTTTAAAAAGTATTTTGTGCGTAAAAACTGGCGAGGTGGAGGTGAATTAATGAATTGTTACTGAAAAATAGTACAATAGATGGTTACGCTTACTAACCATGTTATTGCCGAGCCGGATTTACATTGCGCTGGGCCCGTGGCACTTTGGAGATTTTTGCAACATCTTTCTACCAAATGCAGGTGAAGACCATAAAAAGTCTTGATTTGAGCGCAGGGCCCTTAGCTGGTACTGCGCCATATTGTGGTAAATCCGGCCTTGGTTAATGCAATATGTTCATAAAAAGGCTAGATGTGATCCTGAGATAAACTATCCATTTCTTCCAGGTTTACGGTTAAATTGGCTGGCAAAAATTGATTTTAGGGGGTCCCGGGGCCCCTGGTCTTCAATCTTGTTGTTTGCTACTGGTGTAAGCGAAAAATGCTAAAAAGAAACTGAAACTGAAGAAACATAGGCTTTTATGTCACATTTTTGTCATTAGTGAAATTTCAATTGGGGGGGGAGGCTCGCTTGGTTAAGCCTATGCTCCAATTGCGGAAAACAAAAAAAGATATTTTTATATTTTCTGCAAGGTTTCTGGCGTTTTCCAACAAAATTTCAACGGTTCAAAAAAATAGTGCTGTCCTAAAGCCGAGAACAGGGCAATTTTTGAGGACCTAAGTCTTCGAGGCCAAGGACTTGAGGCTTCAAGGCCAAGGCCAAGGACTTCAAAATGTGTCCTCGAGACCAAGGACGTCCTCGAGGACTCCACCTCTGGGAGGCACAAACACGGTTTTCACTTGGGGGTACGGTTCTCGCCTGTGGGGGGTAAGAAGAGATTCTGTGGTGCGAATCTCGATTCTTGCCCACAGATTCAGGGGTGAGGACCAAAGAAAAAAAAAGATCTTCAACCTAAATTGCGACTGGATCTTGTGGTGTGGATGTCGGTTCCTGCCCACAGATTCAGGGGTGAAAACCCAAAAAAAGGTCTTCTTTGCAAAAGCTAAGGCTTTGCCACGACGTTTGCTCGTATTTTTGTCCTAGAACGGAAGTTTGCTTACGCTAGAGGGGCACAATCAGTATTTTTGGGGGGCACAGGCCTTGAAATGTGCTCTACTAGCCCGGGGCTTCTACTTTATTTTGGTGCAAAATCTTCGTTTGGGGAGCACAATTCTCGCTTGGAGGGAGTCACATGCAGTGATGTAGGAGGGGGGGGCGGTACAAACCGAAAATTACCGCATGGCACCAGGCCTACTCTTTACATCCTTGCAAACCCCATAGTGATGCAATTATCCAGGAGGGTGCTTCAAAAAATATCACACTCTGAAAAACTGTGTGAAATGTGGGGTAAATTTTTACATTGTAGACTGCTTTTTAGTATTTTGGTTACTTGCTAGGTTGAAAATTACCTAATTATATTTACACTGATAACTGTTTCCTTGTAAGAATAAAAAATTACCGACCGAACTTGCATTGTGAATTGTTTTTGATTGTATGCTCAAAAATCCTCCTTGGGATGACTTAGGACTAAGGATTATTTAAGGCTTCACAAATATATTTCTTGAAAATTTTTGAGTGCATTATGACAACTTGGTAATGTTTTGTTTGATGTTGCTTTTGTGCTGCAAATAAATTTTCTTTTTTGCTTTAAAAAAAAACAAATATTTTGATCATCCATGGGATGAGTTTTGACTCACAAAAAATGAAGAAAAAAAATTTCAAGGTGTTTTGGAAATTTGCAATCAAACGTAATAAAATCCGTTTTTGTGCATAAAAATCTACCATAAACTGCAAAAAGAAAAAATTGGACCTGGTGAGCAAGTTTGAGGAAAATATATTGGACCACAAAGGGATTTTAAGTTAATGATTAGCAGGGATTTTAAGTTAACGAAGAAGTTAAATTTGCAAATGAACCGGACAAGCAGCGAATCCTTGTTTTTAACTTAGCGTTTATGGTTTAACTGTTGGTCTTACTTGCTACTACCACCACAGACACTTAACGTTAGCAGTTTGCTGGACCATTTGGAAAACTGACGTTTTCTTGCAATGGCACAATGATGCATTACCAGTATCTCTGCACAAGCGAAACAAAAGTAAAATCGCTAAAGAAATAGTAAAAGACGACTTTGCCTAAAGTGCAATTTATCCACTAGTGTCTACATTTTGAGTAAATGTCACTTGCGCGATAATTGGGAGCTGATTTATCATCAAAGTAGCCTACAGAGTCAACTTACGCACGTGATGCACTAGAGATGACTGCTGTTTGTTATTGCTGGTACGAATACTCTAGTGCAATATGTAGCCCAGTAACCACAGTCGTTAAGTATCGGTACTTTATTGACTCAACTCCATCATTAGTTAGTACTTTGTATTCACTATATTAGTATTACTAATACTACAACTACTTACCATTCTACTGCAAAACTTCTCTAAAACGAACTGTATGTCTACACAGTTCAAACTAGTCGCGGAAATGAACCAAATCGCTTAAAAAGATGATTTACAATCCCATAAACGAGGTTGATCAGTCATTTTTTTTTCTTTAATTTCTTAAAAAAGTACTAAAAAGTACCGCGGTACTTTTAATTTGAAAGTACCAGTCCTGCGGTACTAATTTTAGCAAAGTACCTAGTACCGATACTGCGGTACGTTTGAAAAGTACTGTGCCCAACTATAGTTACAACTGATGATTTGTTTCGCCATCCTGATATTTTGCTATTCGAAACCCCTACAGCTTTAGCTTTCCCATCGAAGCCAGCACTCTGGACAATTTTTCATTCCTAAACCTATCCACTGCCGACGGCAAAATGAATCAAAAATAAAACAATGCAATATCTGAGTCCATTACCCGTCCAAAGACTATCTTCTCCTCACAGTTTATTGCTGCACCGTTAACCAGATCAGATAGCAGATAGTCTTTTACTTTTTTGGCTCTGAAACCTCAAAACAACATACCTTTTTATCCGACCCATCATCTCACAACCTTTGCAACGACTGGAGACAAAACTTAAATGCCCATGGAATTGGCAAATTCAACAAGTTCTCCCACAACTTCTGGCAAACAAATAACAAGCCTCAATTGCTTTACAATTGGCCTACAGGCTCTTGTGGACATACGGGTAACGCACAACTTACAAAAATCGCTGTGACTTATGACCACGTTCACGACAAGATAATTTGTCCTAAACACGATATGTCATTATGCCCTTTGAAACGCGGTTACTGCAAAATAAATGATAGCATATTGATATGGAAGGTTCCAAAAACCTTCAGATACCCTTTCTCAATCCCACAATAGACCAATCTAGCCTTACTACATTACAATCAAAACCATCAGCTATATCGCTTAGAAATGCATAATATGGGTATCAGTATCCACAGCCAAGTACCCTGCCTTTATAAAATCAATGCATGCTTCCAGCCGTCACTGATATGCGATACCTCGGAACTAGTCATTGAACCACTCAACTGCAGAAAACTCTTGTCCCTACCTATGGCCTGGCGTGATACCACAAATCCTGTCATTCCTTCGTTTTCTAAATTTATTGCCTCACATGCAGACGAGTTTTCGATTGAGAATCACTGAGCCGTTCCAACGACTAAACATCGAACTAGAATATATACATTGCAAAGTGTAGTGACTCTTAGCGACTACATACAATATAATCGAAAGACTATACCAAGGTGAAATTCTTTCAGAGCTACTCTCCACACCCACTTCTGCAATTACAATGGGCGACACCTTACTGAGGTTGTTCTGTGAACCAACCAATGCAACGTTAATCACATCCCTGTTTTATGATCAAAAGTATTCTACTCGACCTTTGGTAAATTTTACTACTGCCGGGGGAAACCCCCAGGTAGGTCAAATCTATCGTGATGGTTTTGTATACCCAGAAATATCACTGAATGAAAAATTTAAATGACATAACGTGATGACATTCCGATTCACGGATGTTTATGCATTCCAGAATTACTCCCTGACTCATTCAGACCACAAGGTTGAATTGCTACGCCCTTCCTTGACTTTATTCGTGTGCAAACAAGTGATATTAATTATAACAATTTAGTAACTTTATATTCCGAATTAGGAAAAGATTTCAAAGATTCAAATTCTATCCTTCAAACCATTAGCCAGAACCGCTGATTTCATGATCAATCGAAGGAAAACTTGCTGGCGCCCAATTCCAATGAAGCAGTAGACTCGACTGCTATAGTCGCCGGCATACATTCGGCATTACAAAATAGTTTTCTACAACTATCATGTGGGTCATTCCATGTCAAAACAGCAAATTTTCAGAAAAATTCCCACTTAACCCTCTCAGATTTTGCTGAAACTTCATCAAAATGGGTTTTTCGATGAATGATGAAGATTTGCAAAGTTTTAGCTTCGGGTCATTTTTTGTTCAAAAAATATGCCCCCCCCCAGCTGCAAAATTTTTTTTGCATTTTCGCCCAACTTCGAGTCCTCATATCTTTGGATTGAAGTTACTCAGATTGCTCAAACTTGGAATTTTTACAGACATTTTCCCACTAATTTCAAATATGGTTTTGAATTTTTGATATCGTGTTTAAATTTTGAGTTACAGACCTTCAAAAATGCTCGTTTTTTCAAAAACTTACTTTTTTACCCTTTTTTTGAGGGGCTATATCTTACATCGCAAATATTACAGCCTCATCAAACTTGCAATGCTCCTTAAGTATATATATGAGACTGTCATAAAACAATATGAAGGGGTAGCTGCAACAGATTTTGGGTAATTATGAATCAAATACGGCCCATTTTCCGAAAAAATCGAAATTGCGCCATCTTGTGAGCCCTGGTTGACAATGTGGGCAACATTTTAGAAATCTGAAATTTTGCACAAAGTTTGCTCACAGCCACAACTATATCATACGTGAATTTCAAGAATGTGTCTCAACTATAAAGTAATACTCTAAGGTGGTAAACATTCACCTATTTCACTAAATTTGCTTGTGTAATTTCCCTAGCAACGACCATAGCAACCATTTTTTCTGTGCATTAAGACGCTCTAAATTGACAAAAAAGTTATTTTTAATGAAAAATAGCAACTTCTGCAATGAAAACGTACAGTTTTCAATCAATTCTGATATTTAAATCTGTGTTCAATAGCAGAAAAATTCAGTGAATAGAACACCAAGGTAACATATTTTGCTCAAAAATTGCCTTTATCACTGTTTATTCAAAACACCAAGCCAACATTTCAACATTAGTCATGTTTCAGAGAGCGCACAGTACAGAACACATTGTACAGCAAAATATACTTGTATGCAATGTTTCAAAGCCTTGAAAAGCATCAAATTTCATACGATATGTATTTGCAATAAAAAGCAAATACCGCAACTAACAGATTTGAAGTTCTGCAGCTTTGAAGGCTCATACACTGTACAACAACGTATTCACTAAAATGTATAAAACGATTTTGTCAGTATTATGGTTAGTTAACATTGCAGTTTATCATCAGCGATCATTGCATGTCAAGACGTTGCAGCACTTTTCATTTCAGCTAAAAAAATTCAAAAATACTGTGTATACTGGTATCCAGATAGTCTTGTATTAGACTTCTTTTTTTATAACAACAGTTTCATAAGAATACAAATTAAGAGCAATGCCAGGCTCAGCATCAAAAAATTAATCCAGAACAAGTGCTAGCACAACGTATTTGTGTAACCAGCAGTGTTTTCTTCGGCTTTTTTTGCCATTGTTGATTTGTGAAACAGTAGTCATGATCTATAACTACAGACAGAGTTCTTTTAACCAAGCGAGAATAAGTTTGAGTCAAGCACAAATAAAGCTGAAAACTTGCGAACATTTAAGAACAGTCATCCGCACCTAAAAATCCACAGGTTCTTATTAAAAAAATGTGTAATACCCCAAACACCATCACTTTAGAGATACTGATCCTTTTCATTCAAAGCAGGAATGAAGAACAGCTAACAAATTAAATTTGGACTGAGAGTTTCTAAGTCTGTTGAGCAATAAGCATGAGACTTAATACCATTAAAAAGAGGAAACTTCTTGAAAGGATAAAAATTACAGGGCATTGAAAAGAAAAATAATGCAATTCAGATCTGAAGAACTTAGTTTATAGTATCATTTACTCTAATTTTGAAGAACAGGCGCATCTACAACACACAAGATATCTTGAAATGGAACCCAGCACTCGTTTCTTGCATCGTATTGCCATGATAAAGTGCGATTTTGATTGCAATGCATGAATTTAACGTAAACATCTTTCTGCTAATCGCATCATTCCATGGTAATCCAAACATACCACTGTTGATCGAAATTGCATGCTATCTAGTGACCAAGTTGGAATTGTGCATCATTTTGAATTCGTACAATCTGAAAACAGTAAGGCGCATGTTTTTCAAATCCAAAAGAAAATTGGTTGCCAACAACATCCGAAGAAAGCCTTTTCATTTCCAGGACAGTTTCAGAAATAGGTATGAAACTGTGATGTGATCGAGTACCTGGGATAGTTTTACACCTGGCATAGCGCTCTTCATGTGCAAAATCTTGAAAATTCTTGGCAATATCCTGTTCATTGATGTACAGATATTTTATGCCAGCAATAGCCAAAGCAAACATGTGTTGTGGAGTTAAAATTTGACTTGTTACAGTTGCTTGTAAGCTTGTTTTCGTTACTGGACCATTTTCCATGGCTAGTAACAAAAAATGCCACTCAGCATCAAGGTCATGATCTCTTCTATGGTGGTACAAATTCACCAATTTCTTGAAGTTATTGTATTGGCTTGCAGCGCCATCACTGAAATATACTACTGTACTTTGGAAACTGTTGGAAGCTTTTCTCGTATATAGATGAGCACACTGTGGATAAATGTATGAACCGTTATGCTTCATGCTATCAGATATGATGCAGATACTTAAACACTTGACTTCACCAACATCATTCTTGAAGTAAACAGAAAATGGGCAGAGGGTAGCTTGGCTGTTTTCCCAATGATATCCTTGGACAGCGTCTTGAACCAGAAAGCTATAACTTTCAGCAAAATCAAGAAGAACAATAATTTCATTGCCATTGATTTGTTCTTTTATTGTTTCAAAAACGCTGATTGAGATTATACTGACGCTGTCTCAACAAACCAAAATTTTCACAAGTGGTTTCAATAAACTCAGCTACAGTATACTGCAAATCCAAAAGTTTTGTCTTATCCGTGTAAACCACTGACTGACGATAATAGTATCTTCCAGGTCGACATCATTTTGATCAAAGGTCTGTTTCAATACATCCTTAAGTTCATCTTTTCCAGGCCATTGCAAACATTGCTGCATCATGTTGTTTCAATTTTACACACTGCAAACCATGTGCATTAGAAAGTCTCGAAATGAAAATTTTTCAGGAAGACCACCGCGAAGAAGCTTTGCATTCTGATTGTTCTTACAAACACACACAGAATGCATACCCTTAGAGTTAATGGTTACACACCATTTGGTCGAAGTTCACAAAACTTTGAAAACCCAATTGAACCACTGTTGTTCTGTTGAAATTGTTCGTAAAGTTCTTTTACGTTAACTAACAGAAGATGGTTTTGTTTTGGAATTTTTTCACTTCCATATTGAATTGATACAAACTCTTTACATCTTGATATGCAATGATCACTGATGATAAACTGCAATGCTAACTAACCATAATACTGCCAAGATCGTTTTATGCATTTTAGTGAATACGTTGTTGTGCAGTGTATGAGCCTTCAAAGCTGCAGAACTTCAAATCTGTTAGTTGCGGTATTTGCTTTTTATTGCAAATACATATCGTATGAAATTTGATGCTTTTCAAGGCTTTGAAACATTGCATACAAGTATATTTTGCTGTACAATGTGTTCTGTACTGTGCGCTCTCTGAAACATGACTAATGTTGAAATGTTGGCTTGGTGTCTTGAATAAACAGTGATAAAGGCAATTTTTGAGCAAAATATGTTACCTTGGTGTTCTATTCACTGAATTTTTCTGCTATTGAACACAGATTTAAATATCAGAATTGATTGAAAACTGTACGTTTTCATTGCAGAAGTTGCTATTTTTCATTAAAAATAACTTTTTTGTCAATTTAGAGCGTCTTAATGCACAGAAAAAATGGTTGCTATGGTCGTTGCTAGGGAAATTACACAAGCAAATTTAGTGAAATAGGTGAATGTTTACCACCTTAGAGTATTACTTTATAGTTGAGACACATTCTTGAAATTCACGTATGATATAGTTGTGGCTGTGAGCAAACTTTGTGCAAAATTTCAGATTTCTTAAAATGTTGCCCACATTGTCAACCAGGGCTCACAAGATGGCGCGATTTCGATTTTTTCGGAAAATGGGCTGTATTTGATTCATAATTACCCAAAATCTGTTGCAGCTACCCCTTCATATTGTTTTATGACAGTCTCATATATATACTTAAGGAGCATTGCAAGTTTGATGAGGCTGTAATATTTGCGATGTAAGATATAGCCCCTCAAAAAAAGGGTAAAAAAGTAAGTTTTTGAAAAAACGAGCATTTTTGAAGGTCTGTAACTCAAAATTTAAACACGATATCAAAAATTCAAAACCATATTTGAAATTAGTGGGAAAATGTCTGTAAAAATTCCAAGTTTGAGCAATCTGAGTAACTTCAATCCAAAGATATGAGGACTCGAAGTTGGGCGAAAATGCAAAAAAAATTTTGCAGCTGGGGGGGGGGCATATTTTTTGAACAAAAAATGACCCGAAGCTAAAACTTTGCAAATCTTCATTATTCATCGAAAAACCCATTTTGATGAAGTTTCAGCAAAATCTGAGAGGGTCAAGTGGGAATTTTTCTGAAAATTTGCTGTTTTGACATGGAATGACCCATGTAGCATTACGTCACCGATACTATCCATTCTGATTTCAGTGCTTGTTTTTACTCAGTCTGATTTGGTCTGCAATTTTGACAGCCCTAACATTAAAATACTTGTGTGCTATTAGAATGTCCTACCAGAGGAGAGCGGCCCTCGAAATCATTCTGCCCGAGAATCGACTAAATGACTATGCTCTAACCCCCTTTAGTGCTGTTTTTTTCATGAATGTTGTTGTGTGGTATGATCAATGAAATGTTGTACTTAACATTATTATTCAGAAATTCCTATAATTCGAAATGCTACCAGATCTTTGTTCTTGTATTGCAGTTTCAAGCTTTGCTGAATATTTCAACCGGATGCCACCACACACACCACTCTAAGACAATATTGCCTCATAGAGATTCACTTCCACTCTGCGTATCTTCATGACTCTGTCGAGAAAAATGTGTAACTACCACGTTATGAGAACGTTAGTTCCCCCTTCATGCTCAAGCTATCCAACCTGCCTCAGCACATGCTTTCTTGGCACAATGTTATAGAAGATGAACTGTTGTGTTCAATTTTATGTTTCACATGTGACTGTATTTTTCATCCTGCTCTAGCTCTTGCCTTTTACGCATTCAAAATGTCACTTCCTATCCAATTTTCCAATGTGACGCCTTTTCAGTTCCAACGTGACAGATCGATTTAACGTTCATACAAGTACCACTTTAGTTAATTTGATTGCCTATATTTTTACTGCAGCAATGCTAGCTAAAGTTTCTCCCGAGCTAGCTAAAGCTTGATTAAACAACACTGTAGTTTTTTTGTTACCAAATATGAGCAGAGCAGATGTTTTGTGAAACTTTCGTGTACCATATAATTATAGCTGAGGCAGAATCAGTATGCTAAGTTAGTATGTGTACTGTGTGTTGGCGTCTTTCTAAATTAACTGCTAATCTTTGGGTTTTATTTTGCATTCTATTTGAATAAGATACGATTAAAAGAATTGTAATCTGTCGGTAATTTGAGGTGATAACTCAAGCCAGAAAAACTGAGCCGAGTTCGGAGTTAACGGACCATCTTGAACTTTCTGTGCTATCGTAGGCTTTACATCGTGGATCTGAATATTGTCCCAGTAGGGAAGCCACTCAAAAAATACCCATTTTATTTATGATTTTATGACAAAGAGGGCAAAAGAATTATGATTTTTTATGAAAATATACACTGGTTTTTTATAAAATTTTTCGACAGTTTTTATTAAATTTTATAACACTTATTGTCAGTCAAAAGAACAATACAGAGACATGCAAAAATAATGATTATATAACTACCAAACAATAAATCGACGTTTATTGTTTATTTCATCGGATATTCGACTTCTTTTCAAATTATACTGATTGCTCCAGATACGACCCATATACAGACAGAAAGACCGCAGCGGAGGACAACCTCTCTGATCTACCCCCTGCCGATCTTTGTGTCTGAACTGATGGTTCCGTCCTGACGAATTTTGGACTCGGTGACACAGGAGTCTAATTCTATGCGACATCTGCAAGGACTCAACATCACTTTTGTTCCCCGACAGTCCAATTTTATCCAGTTTCACCGCAGAGATCACAGCCCTCCGTCATGCCATTGGATGGTGCCTCCAACATCACTCCACTTGCCCATTCATCTCCCTGGCTGTGTACAAACTCCCAGTCCTCCCCCCTAACCTCTGCCTTTAACCTCCTTGCCCCGAATGCTACGTGGACAATCTATTCCTCTATTATTGCCTATCTGATTTGGCCCATCTGTCCTTCCATAGGATCCCTGGCCACTGCGATATATGTCCCAATGAGATCACAAACCTGCTAGCCAAGACCGGCGATGTCATCCCCTACTCGCTGCCCCTGTGTTCGCTTGTCGACATGTACCAGTAACTTTCTCTTCTTCTCATGTAGACGCTCTCTCAAGCTAGGCAAAGACCTCCTACTATTCCAAGTTCCTGATGTCTCTGCTGAGGAACTGGTACTCCCTCATAACGTACATTGTACCCTCTCTCACCTTCGCTGCAATAGGCATAGTCTTATTTATTATCGATAAACCAAACGAAAAGTGCTCTAAAACATCTGAAACAAATAACCAAAGTTTAACGTATATATGTTGGGCTAATTACTGCTTGCATAAACAAATTTTTCTTATGGTACTGCAAACTGAACCAAATTCAACTAGCAACAAATTCAACAAAAGAATGCTATTAAGCAAGAAAGGAATTAACGACTAAAACTCCCTAACTTGGCTACTGTAACACCAAAGCTTGCAGGAGCTTTTTTAATAGCACTAGACAGCCAACCTAGGTTTTTTTTTCGATCATTTGTCGGTCATTGATCGATTTTTTTGCGCAAGAACCGAAATATTTTTGGTCTGTTCAGTCATAATGACCGAAACCTTTTTCACCACTGCCAACACAGAATTGCAGGTTCGTAGCACTACAAGCGATTGTCAAGATATAAAACTAGCTGTTGTTCGATCTTTTCTCTTAACAAGTATTGCTTTGAAGCACTTTTCTTATCTGTGCATGCCGCAAATGTCGGAATTGATGTGGTAGGCTCACACGTTGAAAGAGCAGAAATTAAAATAAAAAACGTACGATTTTCACAGAAAAACTGTTATTAGTTTATCACACACGGTAATGAATAAGCAAAACGTTATCTGCCAAGTGAATTGCTACATAAAGGTAAGTGACAAAACAAAAAATAATACCCAACCCTGCAGCGGTCGATAAAAATATTAGCGCTGAGTTTATTCAGATCAGTTCACTCTATTTAGTCTTAAAAGTCAGAACAAGATTGCATCTCAACTGACAGGAGTATGCTGAGTGGTTCCTAGTAAAAGAGAGCAGCTAGAGCCCAGAAAGATGAAAACAAAATTTTGCAGTAAGCAGTCGAATTTGAGTTTATTTTTTAAGTCACCTAGTAGCAAAGATGCCGTAGAAGCCAAATCTAGTTTGTCTTCAAGTTTAACGCTGTGCGATGTGGAAGACGATAGCAATTTGATTTTAATGGTCACTCTAGATCAGTGGTTCTTAAAGTATGGGTCGCGAAGACTTAAAAAATGGGTCGCGTGATTCAAATCCGTCAAAACAATTTTTTGCAAGACTACAATTTTCAAACTCTGCAGAAGAATTTTTTTTCTTTCGTTTATTAAGTCTTTCAAAATTATTGCATCATACACATTTAGTTGGCTTAATCTTAATAAAATAAGATTATTGCATCATAAGTAGTTTTCTAAAAGTTTTAGCGGTATACCAGCTACTGCACAGCTAGCGAAAATTACTTTTTATAGTAGTGGAGCAGTTTAAAACAATTTCCTAAAGTAACAGATTAAATTACAGATTAAACACATCAAATTGCAGGTATATTTTGTTAAAAATTAGCACTACACTGTAATTAGCGTTTTAAGAATGAGTAAGTATTCATACAAGCAAGAATTTTTGGACTTGGGATTGACTTCTATCAAAGATCATGGTTCTGAAAAGCCGATATGTGTACTGTGTTACAAAGTGCTATTCAACGAATCTCTGAAGAAAAATAAATTGAAGAGACATTTGGAAACGCAGCACCCACAATATGTGAAAAAGAATCGCATCTTTTTTCAGCACCAAGAAACGGAATTGATACGAAGCAGAATGAGCTCAGAAACAAATCCACCGCTCTGCGCATCCAAGCAAGCCACGCTGGCATCGTATGTATGTTGTCTCGCTACTAATAGGTAGAGAAATGAAACCCCATACAATTGGAAAAAGACTCGAAAAGCCTGCAGCCATTGACATGGCCAGACTCATGTGCGGCAACAATGCAGCCTCAAAACTGCAGTCTGTCTCCCTATCGAGCGACACAGTCAAAAGTCGCATTGAAGACTTCATTGAACATAAAAAACCAATAGTTGCTCAAATGAAGAAGGTGGGAAAGTGGAGCTACCAACTTGATCAGCCAACCTACACAGGAAAAAATGCGCAGCTAATGGTTTATGTGAGGTACTAAGGTGACATGGACTCGAAGAAGAATTTCTATTTTGCACACCGCTAACAACAACGGCAACTGGTGCCGACATCGTTAACGTTGTTGACAACTTCCAACAACAAGAAGGCATTAACTGGGAAAACTGTGTCAGCTTATGCACTGAAGGCGCTCCCGCAATGCTTGGTGCTCGACACGAGTTTACTGCACAAGTCAGCCAAAACAATCTTAGTGTCCAAGTCGTCCACTGTCTTCTGCACCGTGGAAACCTTGCTGCGCAACATTTCTCTGTGGATCTTTCTGCAGTGATGAAGGAGGTTGTAGATGTAGTCAACTTTGTCAAAGCCAGTGCAGTTAACTCTCGTCTTTTCGAGCAGTTGTGTGTTGACCACGGGTCTCAATTCCAACATCTATTTTAGTCTAATGTTAGATGGCTTTCGCGTTGTAAACTCTTGCACAGTCTTATAGATCTACGAACAGCAGTGCAGGTCTTTCTCAATGAAAAAAATTATAGACATGCCATTCGGTTTCAAGATAAAGAGTGGATACTCAAAGTATGTTACCTAAACGACATCTTCACCACACTGAACGAGATTAACACATCAATGCAAGGCAGAAATCAAAACATCATCACTCTCTCTGAGAAACTGCATGCCTTCAAAGAAAAGCTACAACTCTAGAAGAATACACTGGAGTGTGGACGAACAGCAGCCTTTATATCCATGAACGAGTATCTGGAGGAATGGAATCAGACTGATAGTAGCAGATTTGATGTCATCAAACCTATTCTAGTGGAGCATTTGGAAAACTTAATCACGGAGTTCGATCGCTACCTTCTCGACATAAATTTGGAAGCTGAGCTGTGGGTCAGAAATCCGTTTCTGGCAAAGATTGACAACTTATCGCAAAATGTTGCAGGGTTACAAGGAGAGCTTATTGACTTGCACCATGACCGGTTCCATCGACAACTTTTATCCACGGCATCCCTAGGAGAGTTCTGGACCTCAATTAAAAGGGAAAAGCCAATAATTGGTGACGAAGCAATGACTTTTCTGCTCCCATTTTCGACCACGTATCTCGGCGAACAAGGATTTTCGGCATTAACAGTTGTTAAAACCAAGGTTCGCAATCGCCTCAGTCCTGATAACGATTTGCGCGTTGCGCTCAGTAAAATAGAGCCATGCATTGAAGAAATTATGAAAGCGAAATATCAGTTTCATCAATCACACTGAACCAATGATCTGTTCTTAATTTAATTCTTGCGTCAAAATACTGTGTACTATAACTGGTTGTCTTATAGCAGACTGGCAGAGTGCCAACATTAAAAAACTTCTTTTTCTACGTTTAACGTTTGGGTCGCAAAATAATCACAAAACTCAGATTTGGGTCGCACTCAAAAAAGTTTAAGAACCACTGCTCTAGATGATGAAGAAATGGAGCAAGCTTTGTCATAAGTAAATTCTTTAAAATTCTTGTTCAGGTTGTGAATCGCGCACTTAACAATGAAATAAGCTAATACCGCTGCAAAATGCATTGCAGAAAAATAATATCATGCAGTAACAAAGGCTACAAACTCATTTGATTTTTTATGCGAGTTCAGGTTCTGAGTTTCTTTTTTTTTTTCTTTGAGATCGGCAAAAATGTCGAATTTTTTCGAGTTCAATTAAGCTTTGTTAAAAACAAGCATCAAACTAAATTCAGCTGGCATGAAGAAAATTTGCAAAGGAAGTCATTGCCCTAGTTAAGTTTTACAAAATTAGCCCTGACCCTTATTGAAACCCGAAGCGCTAGAAGACGAATGGCACAATTTTAAGTTTGAAGTTTTACGGAATTGTCGTCATGCTGATGACAATTGGCGAACAGTTTTGACAATCGCTGCAAAATGGGAATCGGATTGGCCCACTCTCTCCACGATCGCCAGAGCAAAATTTAGTTTCAATGCTGAAAACAAAACTGTGGAACGAGGTTTTAGACTTTTGGCTAAACTGAAAACGCCCACAAGAAATCGCCTACTACCACTCACTTGTGACAAATTGATGTGACTACGTTTGAATGCAGAATCGTACAAAACTTATGATTACAGTTTGACATAAACCACTGATTACAATCTAAAAAGCGGTCCAGGTGCAATGCAAAGAGCAGGGGTTCCAGCGCTTTTTCTTCACAGCCCAACATGCCAACTGTTAAATTTTGTGAGAAGAGTTTTGTGTAGGGTTGTTTTTTCTCTGTTTGTTAAAGTCTAAAGTTTTTTTAAAGTCGTGATTTTGTCTTGCAAATTTTTACCCGCCAATGAGATTAAGTTTGTTGTAATAATTTAAAAAAATTACGACTACAAGTAATGTTTTTTTAGTTGTTCTCGCATTGTGAAAGAGCACAACTATGACCTTGCGTCGTTCATCCCAAGTCGTTTTTATTATAGGTTAGTTTTAGTTAAAGATGGATAGATGGATCATTCTGTGATCATTAAATCACAATATCTCGGAGTTACTTAGTGACTCTTGTAACTTGATTATAAATGCTATCTATCGCATTTTTCTTTGAAGCCTTTTGCATCATTGCAGTGGCTGTTTTATATCATAAACGCTGCAGAGCACAGCATCAATTTAGCTGAGAATGCTTGAAGTAATTTGACCTAAAATGCTTTGTTTTTATGGTTTTGCCTTGCAAGTTTCGAAACGTGTTCAAATTTTTTTAATAACAACTAAATAAATCGAAACATTGTACATTTTACTTTGATAAGAAAATGACCAAAAAAATATCTGGCAAATCGGTCAAATGACCGAGTATAGATTTTGAAAAAAAAACCCATCCTGGTTAGTATAATTTGGTCACTGAGTGAAGTAAGAAAACAAAGCATGTAGCTAAACAATCTAAAATCACGAGTGTCTGTAAGCTACTAGGTAAGTACAAAAAAGGTGAAGGGCAACAGGGTTTTTATCATACTCTTCCTATGCTACAATACTACAAATGCGTTCTTATGGTAATAAATTTTTCAACAATACATCAAGGTTGCTTCTTTTTCATGTCGTATATTAAACTTTGGCTCTTTCACTAGCACACTTGCTTAGGCCAGTAGGCCATAACAAACCAATGACGACAACTATGACACATAAAAGGCATAGCATTAAGTTCCCCACACTGGCATAATTGTTTTAAAAAATACTGTAGCTATTACAGAAACCGTTGACACATCACACTCTTTTCGTTTTTCTACTGGTAAAATTATGCGTTTTTTCTGTTTGGAAAGCAAGACATAACTTCATCGGCCTACTGATTCTGCGGCAAATTTCATATGGTTCCTCATTTACATAATATATAGTAAAATTGATCCGTAAAAGAATAAAGAAGCGTAAAAAGCTACTGAATTCTTAAATATGCCCAAATTCAATAACAGCTACATAATCAGTAGGCTAACCTACGGTAGCCCTATATTGCAGAAATATCCAGTACATGGTACTATTGTACTGTGGAACTTTTTCAGAACCGGTACCATTGTTACTTTTACAAATCATACCTTAGTACCAGCAACACAGTATTTTTTTCAGCTTAATTCGGTACTTTCAGTTTCAGAAGGAAAACAACAATGCAAAACTCCGTATAACGTTCAATTGCGCGATGACGATAGTTTGAACCAAGAAACTCAGGTCCTTTCAACCACTTGTGTCAGTGGCCACTTTTGCAAACTCGAACTCGCAGAACTCTTTGTCTTTTCACCAATTCAAAAAAGCTACCATAACCTTTTCAGCAAACAAAGAATCATAACTTTTAGATAAAAGTTGAGTTCAGCCTATTTTTCTAGTACCATATCGAGCTCGGTAGGCTACGATGGTAGCCTACTTTTTGCAAAAGTATATGTACCAGTATCGACTTAAAATCAGAGTGAAGTAATGGAATATGCTATAAAAAGGGCAATGACACAAAAAGTTGCCACAAAAATGTAATGGAGAGTATAGTTTAACCAAGTTAAATTATACAGCACATAGCAAACAAAAATAAATTTAGCTCATTGTGAATAAACGCAGAATGCAACTTAAAATAACAAGTTTTTATGACAGCATTGCATTTTATGACTTTTTTATGATTTTTTGAAAGTTTTGAATTTTTTTTTATGAAATTTTATGATAGTGGCAGCCAAGTCAGTAGTGTCCTGATCGGTTGGTTCGCATCAGCCGATCCCATATACATCCAACGATCTCATAAGATTCGCCACAAGATCCACACTGAGCATAAAATTTTGAGCCTACCTGCTTGATTATCCTTGGTTTATTTGAAACAAAATTCCATATAGCATTAGCGGCGTAGAAGCTGCCAGTTTGTTTAAAATAAACTACGGATATACTCGTATGCATACGATCAGTGGTATAACCAGGGAGGGCTAATTGGGTTTTAACTCACTCTGTTAGTTAAGTTACTTACAAAATTTAACCACAAAATGCATGTGTTTTAAATTGTTTTGGTCTTGACCTCTAAGTCAAATGGACTGAAGAGGCTGGGTAATAAAATTCTACAATATCTTCACCTGGCTTTTAAATTTTAGCAGTTTAATTTTTTCCAAATGGCTGATAAAAATGAACAAAAAGAGATTTTTTTGAAAAATTACAAAAATTGCTCAGCAGCTGGGGTTCCGTCCACAAACCCCATGGCTCTCGTCTACGATATGCTTAAGTTGAGCCAGTTTGCTTAACGCCTCAAATTGAAACGTTTTTTGAACAAAAAATATAAGGTTGTGTTCAAACCTTCTTAGCAAAATCTTGGTGGCAGCATGGTACTTATACGATTCTATGCTCATATTCCCATAATCTAAAGAATATTTTTAAAACAAAATCTACATATTTTTGTAATTTATGATCTGGGGTGCTAAGGTCCCATCCCTCAGAAAATGCAAGTTGTGCTGAGTATATTCATCCCCTGTTATCAAAAACAAACCAGGCGATTGCTACGCAGTGTACATTTTGCTAGCTTTATGAAAAACAACAACAAAAGTCATTGAAGTCACACCCAGATAAATCACTTCGAACTGCCATAAATACTAAAATGCCAAAAACATGAGCACTTTTTAAGGACCAAGTTGTTAGGTAAAATTTATTCCGGCCCACCGAGACCATGCTTGATTTGTTTTCGGCCCGCAACTACGAAAAGGTTGTCGACCCCTGTAATGATGCATTTGTAGTGACCTAGCGACTATATGTCGTGTGAAGTGTTTGGTCATGGGAACCTAAGCCGTTGTTATCCAGTGAATCATGTACTTCCTTGGCTCACACAGATAACATCGAGATGGTATCGTTTGGCTGAATATCTTACGCGGCCTACGTGCTATTTTTGTTTGTGCTTTAGTATATAAATGCTGCTTTCGTATAATAAACATTCTCACTAATTCATAACTAAAAAATCTCTGCTTGATGTACGATTCCAGGACTCACGTGCGCTCCTACACATTATTATTACCGACATTAAAATATATAATACTAGAAGCAAGTGGGATAAATATTATCAAATAAGACAACTAGCTAAACGTCAACCAAAGAAAAGTTGTTGGCAGCAATCATTGAAAAATTATAATTTTCCCCAAACAGTGGCTAGAAAGCACATAGTGACACAACCATGTACACGTGCGGAAACAAAATATTTTGTTTCGAAAGTTCAAAAATGTTGGGATTGGTTTCCAATTTTTGTATCCAGTTGATCCACTAGATGTTACCCCAAAGCCATAAAGATAACAGACGAATTGAATAGACTTTGAAATTCACTATCCAGCAGATGGCGCACGCTAATACTTCTTTCCCAGATGTGGTTGGCCTCGGGTAATACAATATTTTGGGGCGAAAAAAGGGCGAGTGGGGGGGAAGGAGTCGGGCAGAGGCTCAGAGAATAAGAACATATAGAACACTTAAAACAATTGGAACACCGGGAACGCTTGGAACATTTTTAACACTAATAACATGTAGAAAAATTGGAACACTTCCAACATGTGGAAGACTTAGAATTCTTACAGCACTTGGAACATTTTGAATTTTTACAACAGCCACAACACTTGGAATGTTTGGAACACTTACAACACTTGGAACACATGCATCACTTCCAACACTTGGAACACTTCCAACACGTGAAACAATTACAACACTTTGGACACTAGAAACACTTGGCAAACTTACAACAGTTAGAACATACAACATTTACAATGTTTTGAACACTTGGAACACTTACAAAACTTGCAAAATATGCAACACTTGGAACTCTTTCAACACTAACAACACTTGGAACAATTGGAACACTTCCAACACATGGAATACTTGGAACGATTTGAACTAGGAACTATTTCAAGAAACCAAATCAAAACAAACATAGCTTCAACAAAAAAGTTTGTTTCTAAAAGTTTAAAGAGAAACAAAAGGATATATCTTCTAAGTTGCTTGCAAAAATGCTGCAAAAGCGTTTTAGTTGACCGAAGAATTTTAATAATTTTAATTGGCAATTTCAAGTAGCTGAATGTTTCATTTTTCGAACCCTATAACGCGCCTACCATACGTCATAAGGGAGGTGATGCTAGGTAACTGTCCGGCAGATAAGATATAGCCTACTGTGGCTCTATTACAAGCAGCATTGTGCAGACGCTCAACAGTTTTGGCCTTGTGGACTGTAATACTGTGGTTAAGGTAAAGGGAAACAGTGAGAGAGAGGCATTGATCAGTCTGTCAGTCAGCAGGTGAGTAGGTGCATGTCATTGTTGAGGAGCGAGGACTGGTCTAATGAAAGCTTTGTACAAAGCAGAGAATTGTCCAAATCCGTTGAGAACCAAATGGGGGGCGGGGGTTGGATTGGGTGAGCTTTAGATTAATACTTTTGAACAGCTAAGTTCGGCTGCAAAAGGAGTTTGTCGGAATGTTGAAACAAATTTGGCATTTGAGCCAGGTTGTAAATATAGATTGCTCCTAATGAAACAGTTAGGAGGCCCATAAAACACATTGTATTGCCTCCAGTTGTGCGCTGCCGCTACTATCATTGTGATGGATGAAGGATGTATATTGTATACGTATCATCATATCACATGTTGGATCCGGTATTGTCCTGTCGACAGAGTTGGCCGGATTTCATATGGTCATTTTCTTTACTGGTACCACGCTTCGCCATTTTGTTCGATCACATGCATCCTCTCTCCCCAGTCCATTTTTCTTCATCGCATTCTCTACTTTCTTTTTCCATGTTTGTTTCGGTCTTCCTCTTCCTCTACTACCACTCACTTCAAATTTCAAAGCCTTCACTATCACATTTTCATCTTCTTTCCTCAAAACATGACCGTACCATCGTATACTGCTTGCTTTAGCCATCCTATCTAAAGACTCTTTTATGCCCAACATATCCATCAACTAACTCCTTGCTGTTTCTTCAATCTAATAGCGTCACACCACACATCGCTCGAATCATAGCTCTTTCTGTTCTTCTCAAAATTGTCATCTCTTTTACTCTCAAGCACCATGCTTCACTTCCATACAACATAGCTGATCTTACACAACTTTTGTAAATCCTTCCTTTCATCTTTAATGAAAACCTTCTGCCTTTAAGTATTTCGCTGCATTCCCTGAACTTCATCCAACCAATTCTTGATCTAGCTGTTACCGATGTTTCACACCCACCAGATGTATTCAATCTGTCACCTAGAGAAGTAAACTTGCTTACAGTTTCCACACCATTACACAATTTTTCATCTGCTGATCCCTTGAAGTTCTTTACCACGCTTCTACATTTCTTACAAACAAAGTTTTTGTTCACATAAACTGAAACTTTCTTCTTATCCGTGCATCTTGCGTGGACCCACTTACCACATGCTGTACATAACACCGAGTTATCTCGTGTTCCACACACGCCACAAGGATCTATCTTACTGTCGAACGCTTCTTCCTCCATCCCACTCACCATCAACTTTGTCTTTCCAAGATTGACTCTCATCCCTTTGGTTTCAAACGCCTCTCTCCATTCATCAAAGTTCTCTTTCAATTCTTCCGTAGTTTCCCCCCATTAGGACCAAATCGTCTGCATAAAGAATTTCGGACCATACATTTTTGGAACAAAATTTCTATGGAGAGCATGCCCTTGCTTACCTCCGACCTCAGTTTTAAAACATGAATGGTCTCAAGACGCAAGTCTCTCCCACAGTTTTCTAACGTTTCTAAGACCTCCCGCTCCAGAGACAAACACGTATGTGTATATGATGGATGAATCGTAGCTGTAACTCTTTAGCACGTATATGTATGTATATTGTATATGATGGATGAATCGTACCTGTAACTTTTTAGCACGTCTTAAAGGCGGTGAATCATCCAGCCAATTTCAGTGGTTTACAATAGCTAAAATTGAACTATAATTTTTGATATTTTTAGTTTTAATTTTGGGACTGCGGTTGCAAAGATATTCAACAAATACAAAAACATGTCCCCCAAAAAAAGTTTTTGGAAACTCTGAGTTTTGATCTTACAGCCAAAAAAACAGTAGGCCTAATGGTTTAGAGAACTGTGGTAGGCCAAATAGTTTAGAGATAGTTTATTTCCAAATAGTTTAGGCCTAATTAGGCCTAACTATCTCTAAACTATTAGGCCTAATAGTTTAGAGATAGTTAGGCCTAATAGTTTATTAAGATTACAGTAGGTCTAATAGTTTAGAGAACTGTGGTTTTGGCGGGAAGATCAAAACTTAGAGTTTCCAAAAACATTTTTCGGGGGACATCTTTTTGTATTTGTTGAATATCTTTGCAAACGCAGCCCCGAAATCAAAACAAAAAATATCAAAAATTTTAGTTCAATTTTAGCTATTGCAAACCACTGAAATTGGCTGGATGATTCACCGCCTTTAAATGCCTTTTATGGATGACGCGCTACTGCCATCGTGCTTCAATGTTTGTTAGTATTGGAAATGAGATCCAAGTGTTCAAATCATATCTTTCATTACACTCGCTGTAATTTGTCGAAGCGTGTAACAAGTTGGCGAGGGCCATTTCCGCGTCATTGCGCCTGCAGGTAACACGGCTCCTTTCAAAGAAATGCTGCAGCAGTGGCAAGCTGTTGGCAGCAATGTGTCCGATTTGACCAGCATGAGATTTGAACCTCAGACCTTCCGCTCCAGAGACAAACGCGTTACCGCTCGACCAACTGGCTGGTAGATCCAAGTGTAATCTTCGAATATTTATAATGTTTGCTGGAACAACCGATGTTCACATCGTGTGTCACTCTTTTTTACTAGGAGATTTTCAAACTAACAAATGCGAAGTTTCAGATTTTTGCTTATAACTCGAGAGCAGTTAAGCTGTTAAGTCTACACGGAATTTTGACAGCAGTTTGAGATTAATGAATTGTATGTTTGTACTAAATTTCGAGGCAATCGGTCACATGACTTTGTTTGTGGGACCTGAAAACTACCCCGAAAGTATGGCGGAAAAAGCAGTCTCATTCAAAAGCAGCTTAAAAACAGCAAAAAATATTTTACAGTGTTATTTGTCATAAGATGCCCTTTCATCTTAACCAACCTTTATTTATTCTTTGAGGTTTTTCTTCCTAAATCTTGTACGCTCTTCTAAACCACAAAACTTCAAAATTTGATTTTTGTACAAAGTTGTTGAGCTGCTAATGCACTTTTGTCTCCCAAAATTTTTCGGGGCCATTCCCGGGGAACCCAAAAAAGATTCAATTTTTTGAATGGTTTAAGCTAGGAGTCTAGTTTTTTTGATATAAGTAGATATTTTGAGTGACAAAGATTTTGACTTGGTTTGAGGGTACCACCGCATGGGGATGACCCCAAATGAACCCCTAAAAGTCTTTTTTTGAATGGCTTAACCTAGAGAGTCAGTGTTTTTTGATATCTGTAGATATTTGAAAGACAAATATTTTGACATCGTTTGATCTTCGAGAATGCCCCAAATGGACACCCCTAAAATTAATGTTTTGAACTACTTAATCGGGAGTGCCAATGTTTTTTGATATCAGTAGATGTTTACGAAACAAATATTTTGATTAAGTTTGTTAGAACCATTTTGACAAAAACCTAAATGGACCCTTTCAAAGTCAATGTTTTAAATGCTTAAACTAGGGGTGTTAGTTTTTTTGAAATCTGTTGATATTTGCGTTGATTGTTCAAGCAAGCTCTCATCCAAATATGTTGATGTTTTCTTACTTTTCTTGGCTTACTTTTTGATAACTCGTAGAAAATAAGCATTCGAAACAAACGAAAACTGCTCAGGAATGCTTTTTCAGGCGTGAATACTAGATACATTCGCCCCCCCAGACGTTGATAGCATATTCTCAAAATAATCACCGATTTTTCATAAGCCGATTGCATCACTGGTTTTCAAATGATTTTAACCTCGAAAAAATTGATTTTGAGTTTTCTATCCCTTTCAAGTGCATTTTACTCCATAAACAAATTTTCGTTGTAGAAGTGATGTTTTGAAACAAACATTTTGATTTTGTTTCTTGAAACAAAATTAGATATATAACATATTTTTTGTGTCTTGAAATGATATTGAAAAGTTATAAATTAATTATTTGAAGCTTAAGGATATTGTAGGATTTCTTGTTTCCAGAAATCGAAAAGGAAGTGCTTATTAGTTTGCTAGCGTACAAATAACTTATGTATACGCATTACGCCAGTTGTACGTTCATAGGTGTTAACACATCAATCAAAAGTACGGTACACTTGTGTGACGATGCTTCACTGCTTCAGTTTAACAATGTCTTTTTTCTACTTGCTGACAGCTGCTGCTGTGGCGCAATCGTTTAGACGTTTGCCTTGAGACCATGAGGTTTCAGACTGGTTTTATTTTTGGCAGAGTTGATAATTTTATATTTTTTTTAAAGATTGAATCTACAGTAGTCATATCTTCTGCAGCAGTCTACAACTTTTAGGCGCAAACGTTTCGTTTTTCTACTTGCTGGCAGCTGCTGGTGTTGCACAATCGTTTAGACGTTTGCCTTGAGACCATGAGGTCTCAGATTGGTTTCATTTTTTGCAGAGTTGCCAATTTTTTATTTTTATCAAGATTGAATCTACAGTAGTCGTATCTTCTACAGTGGTATACGACTTTTAGGCGTGAATGTTTAAGTGCAGGATGTTTAGGCACCAGGACTTTATGTGCCAAGACTATTACGTGCCATGTCTTTTATGCGCCATAAGTAAAAAAAAAATATGTGCCTCCATGTGTATGTTGATGGGTGTGATTACGTAGGCTTACACTGTGAGCAACCATGCAAATAAAAATCGCTTGTTGTCTACAATATTCTCTGCATGTTTTGACGTCCGACGTTGTGTCGTTACTTCCTTTTCCTCACTCTCCGTGTGTAGCGCCGTTTTCTCTGCTTTATTCAAGATTCAAACCCAAACTCATTTATTGATCATTTATGTGCGATGTTTTATGTACCTTGGTTTACTCGTTTTATTTATACACGTAATCATTGCTAAATTTGGACAATTTAATTTGTGCAAAGCACACTATTTGATTTCCAGCTGCTTTTCAAATTCTTTAAATCCGATTGCTTAATATCACTTGTTTATTCCTTTATGATGTAAAATAGTATGCAAATTCGTTGGTCTTGCCAGCTGCAAGCTTGTGATGTCAAATCACTCAGGATTTTAGTGCCATCGAGAGAAGAAGAAATTTTAGATTTCCAGAGAAGCAGGCAAAAAGACCCAATAGCAAATCAGCAGTTGCTGTTCTACTTTTTTTGGACTGAGAAATTGTCCTTCCCAGAGCCTATATAGCTCAATTTTGGAGCTTCTATTGCTCGGCAACTTCAGAGCCGTTTGCATTAGTCTGCCGATTAGGCAACCCTTGTACAGCAAGCAGTTGAGACCCCGGTGTCTTTCCTACTTTCGGGCCTTTTTCTTCCCTCTCTCTCTTGAGTGATTTGACAACCAAGTTTCAATAGCAAGACCAGAATATTCTTAATTGGATTCAGCGTCTACATCCGATACTCATTGGAGAGTTAATTAATAGTTATTGCATTTGGTTTCTCCATACTAAATTACTACTGAATGTTAATGCTAAATTACTACTGATTATGTAAATGTTACCGTTAAATACGATTTGCTTAAGTTGCTTGAGCTAAACTTTATTTACAGTTTAAAATGTTACGTGTCTTACTTGCTTTGGGTAATATTTTACGCGTTCACGAGTGTTGTGTTTTGCATAATGTTGGTATTTATTGTTTGCGTTTTTTAGAAACCGCTTACCGCTTATTGGACCAATTTGGATTGCATTGGATTAAATTTTTTAATTGGCTATTACAAGCGTGTTACGATTTGCGAGTAGACGCTGTAAATCAAATCGTTAACACTATGCTTTTATTTGTTTTTCTGTGCATTAGACATTGTGGTGGTGGTCAAGATTAAAAAAGAATGAATGAATTTTTCCAATTTTTTTCCAAAAAAAAAGAAAAACGTATTTTGTCCAAAAAATTTTTGTTTCAAATAACATTTCTTTATTCAAAAAAAGTTAAAAAAAATTTTTTTTCAGATAAAAGTTTTTTCCCAATAAAACGCTTTTTAAGCAAAGAAATTTTCCATTTCTTCCTAATTGTTTTCAATAAAAAAATGTTGTTTTTTGACTACGTGTTTCCAAAGTTTTCTTTCCTAAACCGGACGTACGCAATATCCAGCCAACGGTCTTAAATTCTCCTGCACACAAGCACAAGTTGCTTGAGTATTGTGTAATCATGGCACATGCAGCAAGCTGCATGACGTTTCATGATTATTTTTAGTTTACCAAACAACAAAGTACTGAGAATTCATCTCTCTGCAGATTCCTATTTATGATTGTTAACACCTTGTTGTAAGTATAACAAAAACAATGTTTAAATGAATATTTTTTAGTTTAATCGTTACATCTTATTGTAAATACCTTGTAGTGAAAACGATGTTAAATTATTGCACTTTTGTAACTTCTTCAGAATTGCATAAAAAACTTTTGAAGTTGTGCAAGATTGTATGCTGCTTCAAAGTATTGTTTTACTTTCGAATTATTTTTGTAATTCGAGTTGAATTAGAAGTGGCTGCAGACTCGACAACCATTTTTCACTGTTCTTTTTTTAAATTGTTGCATGCAAGTGCTCTATAGTTTAAATTTATCGCGCTCACTGCATTTCCTTCAATTAGAATTTGGTATCATTTTACTCATGATGATTGTTCTGCACCCCACAATTCAATTAGCGATTAAGTTATATTTTGGTTTGGCTTTCCACAAACAAATTCTGGTTGAGTAGCAGACAAGACCAGCCAGCAAACTGAGTTTGCCCTTGACTAAAGCTAATTTTATTTGTACTTTAAAACTGATTGCTTATGCTAGTTGAGCTCAAATTTTGTTCCGGGATGCAGGACGAGGATACTTATTCACCAGAGATGGGCACAAGTAACATTATATCAAAAGCGCAATGCAACAAAGTGCAATGATCTTTTCAACAAGTAAAAGCGCAGCGCAAAATGCACAATTTAATTTTTTTAATTTCTGAAGCGCAGCGCAACTTCCGCAATGAACTTTTTGATTCAGTTGAAGCACAGCACAATTCCACAATTGTGGAACGGTATTTTCGTACCAAGATAAAGCGCAATCGAACTTCCGCAATTGAAATGTCACAACACAATGCAAATACAGCAATTTTTGCGATTTGAGACAAAAAAAGAGCAAATAATTGCTAAGGTCGACATTTATCAATATTGCGATCGAAATGGAACAAAATTAAGTTCAATGTATAGAATTGCGCTATTAACCAAAAAAAATTTGAAAGTGCAGCGCAATTAAAGCGCAACAAATTTTAAAGACTTTAGGCCGCAACGCAACTTCCGCAATGTTTCAAAATAAAAAATCAAAGCGCAACACAACTTCCGCAATTGCAGAGGTTGCGGAAGTTGCGCTTTGTGCTTCTGATTGCACTTTGCCCACCTCTGTTATTCACACCCAAATAGCGACTTTTTCGTGTTATTTTTCTCCCAAATGTAAGTAAGCTAAAAACAAACAAAAATAATAAAATCATTTGTTCTTTAATGCTTCAACGGAGCTCCGCTTTTCAACATTTCGAAGTACTAACACTTCGAAGATCCAATATCAAGCAGTTGAAATTAAGTTATCAATTTTTAAGTCCAGTTGAGTTGCTGTACACGGGTAATTGTACCCCCACACAACGACCCTTTTTGGCTATGTCAGCGAAATGTTTTAGAAGACACAAATTAAACAAGTTTTATTAACAAGAATGAAAAGAAATAAGCGTCTGATTTAAAAGAGCAAAACAACAAAAACCCAACAAGAACAAGACGAGAAAAAAAGCTCAAAAATGCCGTTGTAGCTACATTAAGAATAAGAAAATTTCTGAAGTTCTTCTGGTGTTGTAGGCTAACTTCGAGAAATCACTGAGGTGCTACTCAAAGGACTAATTTTATTGGTAAAGTTTCGTTAGTTAGACTCAACTAGCTTCATCAGAGCAATGCTATCAGTAGTGATAGCAAATCGCCATCACTACTGATAGCAAAAACAGAAAAACGATCCCACACATTGCTGTAATAGAATAACTAGCAAAAAAAAAATTCAAAATAGGGCTCCGAAAAATTCATTGTCTTTTTAAAAATTTATTTTACTGAAAGTTGGTTTATTAATCAAAAGCCTCAAGTGCTCAACAGAAATGATGGGTTAGCATTTCTTGCTGTTAGTAGAAAGTAGCTTAATTCCCTGTGTTGAATTTCTGGTTTAATCTTTTTTAGTGTTAGTTTTACTGTAATTTGCTGCGATGTTAATTTAGATATATTATTTTAATGCAAATTGCTTTCATTTGATTTTGTACACACCTTTATATTTATCTGTATGATGTAGCCTTTTGTAACAATAATTTTTTCAGAGCCTTGCTTTGATTTTTTTTTCGCTTGTAATTCTACAACGGCAATGTGTGGGATCATTTTTCTGGTTTTGCTATCAGTAGTTGATGGCGATTTGCTATTACTACTAAACTGATAGCATTGCTCTGATGAAGCTAGTTGAGTCTAACTAACAAAACGTTAGCAATAAAGTTAGTCTTTTGAATAGCACCTGAGTGATTTCTCAAAGCTAGCCTACAACACCAGAAGAACTTCAAAAATTTTCTTATTTGAAATGCCTGGTGTACAATTTCATTACATTAAGGATGAATGTTCAAACTGCTTACGACTAGGGTTGGATTGAATTTGAATCCGCTCACGAATTATTGATGAATTTGAATTCGACTTTTGCAAAATCAATGAATTTGAATTTAGTTTTTTCAAAGTCAATGAATTTGAATTTAGTTTTTTCACAGTCAATGAATTGGAATTTAAAAATTAAAAACAAAATGAATGGATCCAAACAGTGCCGTCGCAAGGGGGGCAGAGGGGGCCATACCCTCCGACGGCCGCTTGTGCCCCCATTTTGGTTTACTAAAAATACTGCTATTGAGCATCACGCAACGACAAGACAGCCGACAATGATGGAAAAAGGAATAATTACGTTTAAACATAATTATCCTTTGATGTTTTTTCGATTCTTTGCCACATTGCTGGCAACTAACTGCTGTACATTAATCTGACGCAATATTCCGTCTTATTGACACGCCTGTACGGATGTGTTGCAAAATTACAGAAGAGACATGTAAGCATGCAGAATTGTTACCGGTACTTCGTTAGTGATTATGACATGAAACAATGCGTGAAAAATTGTTTTCAAAGACCAGCTGTTTTGATTTTTAGAACACACTCAACATTTTGAGGTCACAGTCAGTGGCGAAATTGATTTTTTTTTGCTTCAAAATTGCCCAGCGGCTGGGGGCACTAGCTCAGGCCCCATACACATTTATTTAGTATCTATGTCCGTCTGTGAAACGCTTGAGTTGCATCAGTTTGTTCAGTACAGGGGCTAAATTAGGTAGTTTTTGTGCAAAAAAAAAACAACTTTTGTTTCACCTCTCTTAGCAAAATCCTGGTTGCAGGTCTGGTAGCATTCACTGCTATGGATAGATTTTTCTAGCGATTAATGTCCACAGACGAAACGAGCTAAGAAACGCGGCCGGCCTTATTTTAAATATGCGCAAAATTGTAGCCGTACAAGATCTGAAGATCAGTTTTTACATGCAAATTTTAGGGCCTCCCCCACATTTGGTTAGTGCCCCCTCACTTCGTTTGTTCTGGCGACGGTACTGGATCCAATTCTGGATTCAAGCAACTTGAGTTGTTGGTAAATTACGCACCTGCGATCAGGGCCTCAGAGAGAAAATTTTCCAAAGGGTACGAAGGTCGATACCAGATTCCCAAATCGTATTGGGCTCCCCCAAGCCTTATCGGGGCCCATGCCGTTAAATCATTTTTTGTCAGATGGGTGTAGATCTTTATTTAAAAGTGAGGGGACAACGATATATTGCATACAGTTCGGACCTATGAAAAACACAACTAGACAAAAATTGGTTTAAATCCAGCTAGGGGGTGTGGGGGAGCTTTGTGAGCTCTGGCAGAGCCCCGGAAGCTTTAGCACTTTTTATGTTTCTCGAATGCAAAATACAGCATTTGACCAACATCCCAGCACCAAACTTGCTTAAAATGACGAACAGAAAAACTTGATATACATAAAAGAAAATATGTGTAATGGGGATGATGACATTGACACAATATTATACAATATAGTGACTTTAATACTGCAAATCCAAACATTTTACTGATAAAAGTTTTAAGAAGTCATCTGCAATCATATACTTCAAAAACTCAAATATCTATGAAATTTATACAAACAGAGTGAGCTACTTAATAATAGTAGTATAATATGTCAACTTTGACTTCGCTTTCTGAGGTTGAAATGCTTTTGGATCTCTGGAAATGTGGGCCCTCATACTTTGTTATACCGTAGAATTAATTAAGGCTTTCAAGTCAGAGAAATGCAACAAAACGTTAAGTTTGGTCCAAGTGTATGACTTTTGATACATTTTCCTCTTTTTTTAATCAAATCGGCCACAATTGGATGCCCTAAAGGCTGTGCACCAAAAAGATCGACCAATTACCAGTAGTGAATAGGCTGACTGATATTTTTGCTGTAGGCAAGTTTGATTATGGTGTTATGGTGCGATACTAAAATTTAACGTAGAAACCTGAATTCTTTTGGGCCCCTTGAGCCCGGGTAAGATGTACCTCCTGAACCCCCCTCTTGCAGGCCCTGCCTGTGATGCGCTAATACACATCTGCGACTGCGAGACTGCGACTTGCTAGGTGCAAACTGCAAAATTCCCTTTGAATCTTTGGTGTAAAAAGTGGGGGTTGGATTGAATTTGAATCCACTCACGAGTTATTGATGAATTTGAATTCGACTTTTGCAAAGTCAATGAATTTGAATTTAAATTTTTCAAAGTCAATGAATTTTAATTTAAAAATTAAAAAAAAAATGAATGGATCCAACCCTGCTTACGACCTCATTCAAGTGAAGTGAGCTAATAATGACAGGAGTGGCGTCTCGAATGTAAAGATGTGCTCCTGCGAGGGTACAATCATGGGCAAGAAACAAAGCGGACAACAACAGCAAAAGATGACAAAGATAGAAAAAAGATGTAATAACTGTAAAGAA
This sequence comes from Trididemnum nubilum, assembly GCA_963965965.1. Lineage (NCBI taxonomy): Eukaryota > Metazoa > Chordata > Ascidiacea > Aplousobranchia > Didemnidae > Trididemnum > Trididemnum nubilum. The sequence continues at coordinate 21,054,927 of OZ014484.1, forward strand.
GAAGAGGTCTATCAATACTGCACAGTGCACAGCACAGTACTTTGAAACTAATTGATAATAAAATAACAATAATAAATAAAACAATAGCAACTCTTTACAAGCACTATCTATTTTTACTTTGCTTTAAAATACCATGATATTTAAGTGGCGATAATTTCTTTTTCTGCTTTTGTTCATAAAAATACAGTATAGCACTGCTCCCTTGCTTTTGCAAATTGTGCCAGTGAACAGATGTTAGATTTTTTTGATGTTTTTTTGTGACAAATAACGATGATAAAAGAAGCGACATAAAATGATAAAATCAAACTCAAAAACAAGCGAGAACGCACTGCAGAACTAAAAAAGATCAATGCAGAGGAAAGTGACGGATCTGCAGCGAAAAAAGATGAAACTTGCATGATCAAAAATTTTTTTCCTAGACTGAGCTCCAATTGCAGCCCACAACTGGTCTCGAAATTTTCAGGTTTCTTTTGATGCATAAATTTTCTAACTAAAATGTTTTTTTTGTCAAATTTGTTGACGCTAGTTTTTTCAAACATTTATTTACGTTGTGGATTAAAAAGTAGCGATAGTTCACAAAATTTACTCAAATACAATTTTTTTAAAGAACCAGTAAATTTTGATTTAAGGCTGACTGTTTTTAATTTTTGCCAATTTTAGCCTTGTTTGTTTTTAGATTTTGAAAGCATCGATGTCAATTACCATGTTTGTAAAACTGTTTTATTCCCAACGCTCTGTTTGCTTGAGTAAAAACTTTTTTGCTGATTTTGAAGCATTGTAAAATCGCAACAGCGTAAAAGTGAGCAATTCGTTTAAACAAGAGCCAAAACAATTTTTAATAACCTGCACATTCTTCAACAGCACACTGTAGGCTCAGAATCGTTGCAATTTTGTTTGTAAATGCCAGAAAATCACTCAAATTTCATCGCTTTGAATCAGTACATAATTTAGCTTCTTTTGCTTGGGAGTTACTGTTTTTTGAGTTCTTACATTTTTTCAGTTTGCTAGGGCTGGCCTTGTTCTTATATTTTGAGTCATGGTTCGATTATTTGCAATAGGTAAATTACGATTACCACCCTTTGGAACTGATTTCTGATTACGTTACTTGAAAATGGCGTAGACGATTACCAATTACGATTATATTTGAAACCATCTCTGGTGGTACCACGTACAGAATAAGCTAAGTTGGAAAGAAAACTTAACATTTCCGCGGTGGCGCAAAAACGAATTTTTTGGACAGAAAGGGCTACTATGTCAGTAATCATTAGGGTGCACAGTAATGCCTATTCAGCTAGACGTTCTTTGCAGTATATATAACAATTACAAAGAGCAATGGTAATCTCGACAGCACACAAATAATAGTAATTCATGCAATATTATTCTACATTCAAGATTAATCTTTGCAGCGAGCAGTGGTGTTGCTATTACTCGGATTCAACTTTAGCATCTACATATAGATTGTAGGAACTAATTTCCAAAAAGTTTTTCGTTCGGCTTGCCCAGCGGCTTTGAACTTCGGCATACGTGATCGTTTTTTTATCAAAAATGCCCCAGGCAAACGATCAGTGACATAAACATGACGCTTTGCTTGGGAATCATCATTCACGCTGGAATTGAATGGATGTGACAACTTTGCTGTGGCATCATATGTTTTAAGATTTTTGCTTAAACGAAAGATTTTAGCTTTATCTATGGCACTGGTGGGTTTTACAATAATTGGCCTGCACTTCCGCTGTCTGTTCCGAATCACAGTTTGCTGAGGAAAACCATGAATGTCGGCAATAGAAGCTCCTCTGGTTTAATTTGCAGACCTTCTCTCGGAAATTTCTTAAATATCTAGTGTGGTTTGTTGTTTCTCCCAAACAGTTGATTCATCTTCGGGTAGCCCATGTATTAAAATATTTAACCTTTGGTATAACTTTCTTTCATTCAGACATCTTTACTTGAGGATGCTGTTAGGGAGTTTAGTTTAGCTTCTACTTCGTTGATTCTTTTTGCCAGGAGTTGGCAAGATGTAGTGGAAGTTTTAAAGCACAATTTACTCTCAACTTCATCGAATTTTCTTTTTCGAGCAAAATTAGTTTTCGCTAATGTGGTCGATTTTAACATTTAGCTAAAATCGACAACACTATGTTGTCGTTCGACAAAGCATGTTGTCGGATAAAGGTTGTTGTCTGACATATGTAGTTGTCGGATATAAGTATGTTGTCCAACAAAGTTTTCATGCACGTCAGAATTTCCGATAATTGTTCATTTATTGGTATTGGCTCCACTGCCTCGGACTCGGTCGATTTTAAAAAATTATACAAGCTGGCTATTTCTGATATTCAGCTGACATGTTTTTGCTTTACCTAGCAGCTGTTCTGCAAAAAACTACCGCATGCCAGAACTGCTTTTTGCAGAATGAGAATGAAAGTAAAACACTAATTTGAAGCAGCATACAATCTTGTACAACTTCAAAAGTTCTTTATGCTATTCTGAAGAAGTTAAGTGCAGTATTTAAACATTGTTTTCACTACAAGTTAATTACAACAAGATGTAACAATTGAAGTTAAAAATATCCATTTGAACATTGTTTTAATTATACTAATATCAAGGTGTAACGATCATAAATAGGAATCTGCAGGAAGAAGAATTTTTAGCTCCTGAAAAACTTTGTACTTTGTTGTTTGGCAAACTAAAAATAACCATGAAACGTCATGCGGCTTGCTGCATGTACCATGATTACACAATATGGTGGTCCTTAAATGTATAGAAAAAAATAAACAACTAAAAATACCATGAGAACCAAGGTAAATGTGTTCCTTTCTGGCTAAAACCATCGTGAGTAAAAAATTTCCAAGATAGAAAAACATTTAGAGGTTGTACATGAGCACTAAAGTTTTTCACATATAATTACATATGAAGAGCCCATTTCCAAAACCCCGTAGGCGCCATGTTACGAAAAAATTCGTTACATGCTTCATCCAGTTGTACTTTGTCATATACATCTAACATCCTATGTGTTGTTTCCAAAACCCTGTTTATCCGGTTCAAAATGAACAACAAATGTTACGTTTATTTCCAAAACCCTTTGTATCCACGATGACCAATAACATTTAGCGTTTTCATCACGTGATATGTTACGTCATAGCTAAAGCATTGTGATGCAGACTTATGCAGATTCAGTAGTTTGCCAGTTATTAGTGTAGGTTGAGATGTGGTTGAGGAAAGCAGCGTTTTTGGAGCAGTAGGCCTAATAGTTATAATGAATGTCGACGATGATGAATTTGTTGTGGTCAACCTGCAAAATCCCAGAAAAAGGAAAAGAAATGAAGCTGCGTGGCAGAAAAACAGGGCCAAGCATGTTCGTTATTCTGGAGAAGGTAAGCCCTATACCGTAGGCTACCGTACTTACAGCCATTTTATATTTTGATGTAGTGGAAGCTTTGTCAATAGGCAAATATAATGTCATGTAATCGTGTTTTGGAAAAGGTTAACAAGTTCAAGTTTATTTATTTTTGCCACAAAATTCACATAATATAAACAAACGATTAAAGTTAAAGAATTAATTTGGCAAGGGAGACTGCGAGTTGACCTCTCGGTCTTCAAAGTCTGCAGCCACCCCGATTACCAGTTGAAATGATATAAGTAAACCAAAAACATATCGTTGTCATGAAGCAAGTGACGAATTTCACCCAAATTGCAATGCCAATGTTTTATGCTGTATATTAAAGTTTCTGTAATACGTACCAGTACATATTCAATAGATAATTTTTGTATGATACTTTAAAGCTTTTAAAAGATTGTTTGGTTTTAATGCTTGTTGGAATTTTGTTCCATATTTTAACACCTTGGTACCTGATGCTTTTTTGAAGTCTGGTTGTTTTGTAAAGAGGAATGTATAAGGTAGGATTGTTGGCAGTGCTTGATGAACGTGTACACTTTAGAGAAACTTGGTTAGTTTTAATGTAAAGGTTTGACAGTAAAGGTGGGAGACGTTGATGATAATGGTGAAATACCAGTTTTGCAACTTCATGCTTATACAATTCAGGAATTTTTAGGATTTTTAGTTTAGAGTAAAATGGTGTAGCATGGTCCATATATTTGCTGCCGCCGATAATTTTTACAGCTTTGTTTTGAAGTGTCTGCAATTTTGATAGGTAGGATTTGTGGGTACAACCCCAAATGGATAAACCATACAACAAATGAGGATGAATGAAAGCATAGTATAGTTTGAGAAGTGAATTAGAAGGAAGAAAATGTTTCAATTTTGAAAGAATGCCCACCGACCTAGCAACCTTATTTTCGACACTTTTAATGTGGGAATGGAAGTTTAACCGTGAATCAATAAAAACTCCCAAATATTTTGCTTTATCGCGCGATAATATTGGTAAGTTATTAACAATTAAGGTGACATGGGGACTTAGTATATTTTGTTTGGGGGAAATAATAAGATGGTTTGATTTTGATGGGTTTAGACTTAATTTGTTAGCAATGGACCAATTGTAAACGTTTGCTAAATCCTTATTCATTTCAGTTTCTAATGATGCTAGATTTGGGCTATCTATTATGAGGCAAGTATCGTCAGCAAACAATCGTGGAAGACAATTGACGGAATTGTTTAGATCATTGATGTACAGTAGAAAAAGAAGTGGACCAAGTATTGACCCTTGAGCTACACCATAAGTTATAGATTCAATTTCAGATTGTATACCGTCAACTGAAACGTATTGTTTTCGATGTAAGAAAGAACAAATAAGTTTATGAGCGGGTCCTCGAATGCCATAATGATCAAGTTTTTTAAGCAAAATATTATGTGAGACTGTATCGAAAGCTTTTTGAAGATCTAAAAAGATAAGTCCTGTATATTTTCTTTGATTGATGTTATCAAGAGTAGTTGTTACAATGTCAAGGCAGGCATGGTTAGGAGCTATGTGTTTCTGAAATCCGTATTGTGATTTATGAATAACGTTATGTTTTTTGAAAAATTCCAGAAATCTATTATACGTTAGACGTTCAAGAATTTTAGAAAAACAAGTTAGTATTGAAATGGGTCGATAGTTGCTTGGGTTTGTTTTATTTCCTTTTTTGTGAAGAGGTATGATTTTAGCAAGTGAACAGTTTTCAGGAAATATGCCATTAATAAAGGAAAATTCAAAAAAGCATTGTAAGTATGGTGCGATGATGGTTGAGGCAACTTTGAGAAAATAAGCAGAAATGTCATCATGACCAACAGCTTTGTTCGTGTTAAGTGAAAGAATAACATTTGATATTTCTGTGGTGCTGGGTGATTTCAAAAAAATTGAATCAGAAACACGATTGGGTAAATAATTTGAGAAGTGTTGAATGGCATCAGATTGAGGGATATCATCAGCAAGATTTTTGCCTATAGTGCAAAAGAATTTATTAAAGGAGTTTAGAATTGATTTAGGGTCAGTGGGTGTGTTTACAATTTTTTCTGTATCAAAACAATCAAAAAATGAAGAAGTGCTTTTCGATTTCGAGGGAAGTACAGATCGTATTATTTCCCAAACCTTTTTCTGGTTATTTTTGTTTTGATTTAACACTGAGGAATAATACAATTTTTTGGCAAGAGCTATTATCTTAGTAAGTTTGTTTGAATATTTTCGAAAAAAAGATTTTTGGCCGTCATTGCCTAGTAGAAAATGGGATTTGAACATAAAACGTCGTTTACGAATTGACATCAAAATGCCTTTGGTCAACCAAGGTTTATTTTGTAATCTTTGTTGTCTGCGAGATAATTTCTTCTTTGGGGCATGAATATCAATAGTTGAAAGGATTGTCTGTGAAAATCCGTCAAAAATTGTATTATAATTACCAGTATTCAAAGCTGGTAGCTTTTCAAAATAAATAGATAAATTAGTTGCTAAATCTTCACAGAATAGTTCAGAATTTAAGGCTGATTTATCTCTAACATATAATTCTTGTTTCTTTTTTAACGGAGGTTTAGAGAAGTCATTTATGCAACAGCCTACAACATAATGATCTGATAAATCATCTCGTACAGGTATTACAAAAGGTATTATATTGTGGTTGACGTCATTAGTTATGATATGGTCAATAATACTCGAAGATCTGGAAGTTACTCTTGTTGGTAATGTAATTATTGGTATTACATTATAACTGAGCATCTCGTTAATATAATCATTTGCTGTTTTTGTTCTGCTTGATCTGTCAATATTGATGTTTATATCACCTGCCAAATACAACGTTTTGTCACCAGAAGTGGCTTCATTCAAGCAAGAAGAAAAGTCACCTAAGAATTTCTCGATATTAGTTGTGGAGGGATGACGATATATAACTGCAAGTATTATTGGTGACTTATTTTCATGATGGTGCAAATTTAACCAAATAGATTCAGAATTATGTAACTGATATTGATTATCGTCTAAGGAAAATTTTAGATTTAGCGATACATAAACTGCAACACCACCAGCATTACTTTGAGGCGGAGTATGAACAAAGCTGTAATTGGGGAGATTTATGTTGGCCAGAGGTTGATCTTTAACTCGTGTTTCAGTTAAGCATATCACATCAGGTTTAAAAAGTAGAGACTGAAGAAATAAGCACAAGGAATCAAAATGTTTGTAAAGAGAGCGAATGTTTAAATGTACTAGATTAAGAGAATTAGAAAAATTAAAATTGGTTTTAGGCGAAACAACATCAAAATACATACAAGAATTTATTTTTGAGGTCAAAATTTGGAGAATCTCGTCACATGACTCATTATTACTTTCTTGGACACAAGGTGGTGTGGCTGCTAGACTTGGAGTAATGAAATCAATTAAGTCAACTTCATCAAAAGTCAAAAGCGCCATTACACAACAGCAATGAACGAAGCGGTCAAACAGCACCATGACGGCGGTGGCGTTAGTGGTAAAAAAAAAAAAAAAAAATACTGTACAAGTAATGCAAATCAGAGGTAACCAAATTGATTGTGGATCAGTTTGTAAAATTTCTGAAAAGGGAAGCTATTTATGTAGATCATATCACATAAAACAATATCGCAGAATAACCATCAACAAAAAACCGAAACTAAAAATTTAACACAAATAATAAACGTAAACAAAATATGGAGCTATTTAATAGTGAAGCCAAACTTCAAAAATACTTTTCTAAAGAGAAAAAATGTTATGAGTATAATAATGATTTGAGTGGTTTAAGCATGTTACAACTTAGAGCAACTCACTAGTTTCTCAATTATACTCTTTTCCTAGCTAATTTGATTTCAGTACCGTAGAAAGAGGAGTGGGGGCTATAGCTTGCCCATTGGCTAGCCGACCAAAATGGAGAATAAAGAGAATATACGTTTTTAGTACTTTTGAGACTTTCTTCTGCACCGGACTAAAAAAAAAAAAAAAAATTTATTTAAAGTATATTTTAAACGTTTATTTGAGAAAAGGGGAGGCCAATTTGGCAAAGCAAAACTCAAAAATCCGAGAAAACCCCCAAAAATGGCTGAAAACTTGCAATAAAATTGATCGCTCATTGAAACATGCCCAACACAGGTCCCATCAAAAAATATTTTAGCTCAAGAATGGGAGGAGGGCTAGTCAGTAGCCAATTACCAATCACCTTTCTCCAACCTCCTCCCACCAACCCCCCTAATTATACCTTTCTCTATAAAATTTATACTACCGGTATAGGATTTTATGATTTACCCAATTGTAAATAAAGAGAACTGAAGTTTTAGCAACAACTACCTCCCACGTAGCCCATGATTTATGCAACTAGCATAATCATATTTTTGCAAAGCTAACCTTCATGCCACGTTTTAATAGCACCAATTTTTATCAAAATAGGCCCAAATTTGAGTTGTTATTGCTAATACAAACATTTCAAGCGCTAGGGGTTCGCCCCCAGACCCCCACAACAGTTCCCCCATTGCAGATTTCTGGTTACACTTCTGCTTGATTAGATAAATAAATTAGAGATTTCAGCATAAAACACTAGCGGTCTATTTCCAAGTCGCTCCTTTCAGTAAATAAATAGAACAGTAACAGTTAATTAAAAAAACAGTAAGTTAGTTAAATCAAAACAGTTACTTTTAATCAGCTCTTGCCAAGTCACAGATTCTTAGGCCTAGTAAGCGGCTAGATCGAGTGTTAGTAATGTTCAGTTATTGGTTCATGACTCTCTTGCCATCTACGTACAGACAGAATTCGCCATTTTGGATACACCAACTGGCTCTTTTGTTTTCAAATCTTGCCTTCTTGTAAAACGGTAGCAATTGTTTTTTCTGTAGATAAAGGGGTTTGGGAAGATGTTCGCTAACATAGATTTTAGTTGCATCAGGATTATCGTTTAACCTGGCTTCATTGTAAACCTTAAGATGTTTCAGACTGTTCATCACCAATTGTTTGTCATAGTTGCTTGCAAGTTTGAAAATAATAGGTCTATTCACTTTAGTATTGTTGCGGTATAATGGGTGTTGAGGGAGTCTGTGCAGGTCAAGAATTTGTAAATCATCTACATTTTCAATATTTAGGCCTTCGATTAAAAATTTCTTTAGTTTAGTTTCAGTGGTAGATCTAGTTTCCCAAGCGTTGTTTTCTTCTTCATCAATACCATGAACAAGCAAATTAAAACGCTTACTGTACGCTTCTCTGCTTAGCTGTTCACGTTTAACAAGTTGAAGATAGCCTTCTACTTGCCCTGTTAGCCTAGTGATTTCAGATTGTTGACTATTGATCAACTTACGATCAGCAGCTTTCTCTTGTTGTAAAATTTCAAATTGATGTTTTAAATCAATAAATTCAGCATTTTCAGTTTTGTTCATGAGGTTTTGCTCTATTACTTCGCATCTTTCAGATAGCTTACCATCTATTTCTTCAACCAGTGCTTGGGTGCTAGTTAACGCTTTTTCCAAATTGCCAACTCTCATCTTTAGGTCATTAAGGACCTCCAAAATTTGGTCTAACTTGGCTTCCACTCTGTCTTCCTTCATATTTATGAAATGTTTGCTAAGTATCTTTAAAAGGTTTACCAATGACTTAAAATTAACCACTAGACGCCACACTTAACCACTCTTTACAGAGCCTGACAAACACGTCCGTCGTCCATAAAAGACAATGGGAGAATGTTGAGTATTGGGTGATACTGGGGAAAAAATTGTGGCAGGTTGAAAAAATTTAGGGAAATCCTTCCAGAAAAAATGATGGACAACAGAGGCTCAGGTGGCATTTGAATATTTGGGGGGTTGCAGGATGACTCCCAGCCAAGGCGGGAGTGCACCTTAGAAAAACTTTGCCTCCAGTTGAAAATTGATATGCATTTTGCTATTTTTGCCACTCTAAAAATTGTGTAGAACCCCACTAGTAACTATTTTGAGGTTGTGGACCTGCATTTAGGCCAAGAATAATAAAACCCAAATGGGCCGTTTTGAAACTGTTCTATATTCTAGAAAAAGGATGTAAATTGTCTAATTTGGGATTGTTTGCAGGAAAGAGCGGTTCCAAAAGCTGCAAGCACCAAGGTCATAGTTATTGCAAGCAGGAAAAATTGGATCCCTTGACCACAAGCGAACGTTCTAAAGAATTTTATGCAGATTCAAGCAAGCAGCGTCACGACCAATATGTTCTGAATTCAATCGTCCTGATGCCAATTAAACACAGAAGAGTTTCCATTGAACATAGAAAAAGAAAAGTTCAATACAACATACACTAATATGTAAGTACATGCATTGCAAAATACAATAATGTATGGACCCAAACCTGCATACTTTTACTGACCAGACCAACTCCTTAATCACTGTGGTTTTGCTAAAAAAAAAACAGCTCAAATTTTACGACTCGGTAATGCTATATTGAATAAGAAAAATACTTTAATAACATTACTAACTTAATGCAGACTCGCAAGACAGCGTTAAGGTTTATAAAATTAATTATTGTATAGGTAAAAGATAAAGATGGGAATCAGCATGAGGTCTGCAGTAAAACGTTCTTATCCGTTTATTGCATCACTGCAGAACGTGTTCGATCCCTTGCTGCTCATAAATGGCAAACAGACAATCCTAGAGGTGAACAACGTGGAGGCAAGAGGCCAAAAGCCGGATATGAAGATCTAAAGGAAGAAATCAAACGGCACATCAGTCGCAATCGCTGTGTTTCATCCCACTATGGTAGAAACAAAATGCCCCACAAGAAATATCTGCCAAGTACTCTTAATGTTTTAAAAATGTACCGTGAATTTTTGCAACAATATTCAGGAACGCAAACTGTAAAGTATTCACTTTATCGCAAAGTATTCGTGACTTCTTTTAATTTGGGGTTTGGAAACCCTAGAACTGATGTGTGTTCGACTTGCGTGAAGCTAAAATCTACAATTAGTGCTACAGAAGATTCTGAGAAAAAGATTTAGTAACTGAGCTACTTGTGCATAAAATGCGTGCGAAGAAGTTTTATAGCCTGCTGAAAGAAGAGCATGATGACTCTGTACTAACTGTTTGCTTTGATCTTATGCAAAACCAGCCTCATCCAAGGTCACCAATAGGCGAAGCTTACTATTCTCGCCAGCTGTGGAAGTTTTTTTTGGGCGTGCTTGTTCACCAACCTGGAAAACAAGACAAAGATGATGTGTCATTTTATACTTGGGGTGAGCACGAGCAAGGCAGAGGAGCAAACTCTGTTGCAAGCGCACTCACCCACTTTATTGAAGATCAACTGACCATTCCCCATCACAACATTAAACTTATTCGTTTGTTTAGTGACTCTTGCGTTGGCCAAAATAAAAATTTTGCTGTTTTGCTTGCTTTGCACATGCTGGCTGCGAAATATAAAGTAAAATTTAAGCATTATTTCCCTGTTCGCAGCCATTCTTTCATGCCTCCTGATCGAGCTTTCGGAAGAGTGGAGAAACTATTTTGACGCAAAGAAACCATTTTGATGCCATGTGAATACTTTGCAGTTTTTAGTGAAGTTGGCAATGTTCTTCGATACGGCGATGACTGGAAAGTTTTTGATTTTAAAGCATTGGCTAAAACCGTTGTCAAAAACCAGCCTGGATTTCGTATTACTGATGCAAAAGTGTTGGAAGTAGTGCCTGAATCATCGCAAATGACTGTAAAAAACTTTTATGCTTCAGCAGGTTGTCAACATTCAATCTTAAAAAGAGGATCTCGCTTGAGCTCGTTAGTTGCCAAAGAACTTCCTCCAATAAACACTGTAAAAGCTGTAAAAAAAACGAGACGTTTTACAGCTTTTGCAAGCAATGGGACAAAATGAAGTCATGCACGTTATGAACTTTTATCGATCCGTTTGCGAGGAAAGTGACAACACTGCTGATGAAAGTGATAACGATGAGGCCATTATGGTTAGAAATGAAGATAATTGGTAGAAATCTCGGCATTTTGTTTTAATCAAAGGTGTAGCCAGAAAAAAATTCTAGGATGCGAGGCAAAACGCGATCAAAGGCGTAAAAAACAAAAAAGGTAAAAAGATGCCTGCCTAAATTTGAACCGATTTCTCGACCGAAAAAAGTGAAAAGCAAAAATGTGTTTTTGCCTGAATTCGACAAAGTTATCCACCAAAGTTGCATGGGAAGCTATGTAAATTTGCACCAAAATTTTTCAAAAATTCTTTGAGGAAGGAGGAATAACTATTTCCGAAAAGCAGTGCGTAAATTTGGAAGGCTTTCGGCAAGTTTTTCTCCAAACAAAAACTCTTAGAAACATTCGGAAAATTTGCTCCTTTGGCTACACCCTTTTTGCGATTACTTTTGATTTGTTCAATCTTGTATGATATTGCCAAGGATTTTTTTCGTTGCATAATAAACTTATTGCATTAACATTTCTTGCATGCACAGTTTTTGCTTATTTGCTTACAAAACCCCGTACATTCAAGTTTTTAAATTTATAAAAAATAAATTAATTAACTTACGGTTGTCAGCAGATTTCAGCAAACATGCCATTTTTGATGAATAAACATAAAAGAATCTTTACAAAGTAAACGTTCATGAAATCTAACAAACAAAAATGTCCTATTAGTTTTTTGCGATTTTCTCAAAAGTAATCAAAGTGGATACACGGGGTTTTGGAAATGAGCTCTTCATATGTCAGCATCTGCGCGCAGGTATTGGTGTTTAGAGACAAAAGTATCAAAGTGTCACCGTGAGTAGTAGAGAAGGGTTGATTTCAGCGCATTGAAGAATGAGGAAAAGGAAGATTGCAAAGTGAGGAGTGATTTGAATGCAGTGGGGGATTCACATAATGGGGCGGATCCACAAAATGTGGACTACTACTTTAGCGAAGGAATGCGGTCAAAACCCAACCCCTAACATTCAAAAGTTGACTTGCGTGGGAACCTTCTTTCTTCTTCTTTCTTCATTGCCCGCTTTTCCGTGAGGGTTGCGGGGGCAGTAGCTCAAGATTGAGCCGCCACACCTCACGGTCTTCCATCACCTCCATCCTTTCGCTTGGGCGAAGTCCCAAGCGATTCCATCCAAGATCCTCAATGTAATCGGTCCATCTAGTTCTAGGTCGTCCGAATGGTCTTCTCCCATTTGCTTTGGCATGTAAAGCTTGTTTGGGGAGTCTTTCCTGAGGCATTCTGCTTACATGGCCAAACCATCTAAGCTGTGATCTTTCAATTCGGAGAAGTAACGGCTCGATGTTGAGAGATTTTCGAATTTCAGAGCTACGCACCTTGTTAAACAGTGTAACTCCTTTGATTCTTCGTAAAAACCTCATTTCGGACGCTTGCACTTGTGATCGCATTCTTTTGGTCATTACCCAAGATTCATGACCATAAGTGAGAATGGGGACAAAAACTGCTTTGAAAATTGAGAGTTTTGCCTTTTTCGACAATTCTCGTTTCATGACAACCGAGTAGTGCAACCGAACCACCGAAAGTGGTGAGTCTAAAATTAGTAAAACTTACCTAAGAACTGAACCACCGAAGGTGGTGAGTCTAAAATTAGTAAGGCTTACTTGGGAACCGAACCACCAAACGTGGTGAGTTTAAAGTTTGCCGAACCACCGAAGGTGGTGAGTTTGAAATTAGTAAATCTTACCTAAGAACCGAACCACCGAAGGTGTTGAGTCTAAAATTAGTAAGGCTGACCTGGGAACCGAACCAGCGAAGGTGGTGAGTCTAAAATTAGTAAAACTTACCTAAGAACCGAACCACCGAAGGTGGTGAGTCTAATATTTTGTAAGACTTGCCTAACAACCGAACCACCGAAGGTAATGAGTCTAAAGTTTTAAAAATTTACTAGGTTTGTCTGAGAACCGAACTACCGAAGGTAGCAAGTCTAAAGTTTGAAATTTGTAAGGCTTACTTAGGAATCGAACCAGTGTAGGTGCAAATACAACCAACGAAGGTGGTAAGTCTTAAGTTTGAAATTGACTAGACATGCCTGAGAATCGAATCACAGGTGGTTAGTTAAAGTCTAAAGTTTAAAATTTATACTAAAGTTTAAAGGTCCTGGACCATTCTTTGGACTGGCGGCTAGCTGTCGCAAAACCGCTTTGAAGTTTGCAAGGTTCCAACAATTCGATACTTTCAATCTAAAAACATTAAAAATTATGAAAACTAAATTTGAAGGCATTTAGTCGATAACGTAGAAATATGTCTAAAATATGGCTGTATATTGCTGTAATTCTGGAGTCTGAATAACTACGGTATTATGCTTTAACAAGAAAATGGCGAACTTGAATACAAGTTGGTCGGTATTATCCTTTGACTTTCGCATTAAAATATTGCAACAGTGACTGCTAGAATATCATTCGAGTCGATACGGAAAGGTGGTATTATCTTTGACTTTTGCATTAAAATAGCGAGAGGCTTGTCGTTAGTTGTTGCAGACACATCTGTAGACCTCAGATGGTCTGTCGCAAATTCGTCTTCAAAAAATCTTTTCAACTGTTTTCACTCACCAGACTAAAACTTGTTAACGCTGTTTTGCTTGCATGACGTAGTATAATCTAATTTGTTTAATTTCCGATCACCTTGGTGTCACAAGGACTAGCAAGTTTGTTAGCTGCGACACATACTCGAGAGTTTTAACGCTCTAGTCATTCTATCAAAGTGAACGTTTGTACGTACCTATTGTCAGAAAACCTTTACTCGAAATGCTGCTATGCTACGTCACAAAAGAGAAGTGCATGAACGGTTTTGAAATTAGAGTGCGAAAATGTAACAGAAAATTTAAAAGCAAACCAGCCCCTGATCGACATTACGCACCCGTCGCCGCTACTTCCAGTGTCATGTTCAATTTCACTCTATTGAGGAGAAAAATAATCATTTATGCAAACCCTCATACAAAAAATTGCGAATGATAAACTTAAACAAACACGCAGTACCAGTTTAATGCCCAGGACAAGCGGTTTAATCCCCAGCAGAACAACAGCCACCAAAGCCTCAACCGACCAAGATTAAAAGTCTGGAATGTCTTTTTCAATATTGCTCCCAAAAGGAAACCTAAGGTTTTTAGAAGAAAAAAAGTTTGAAAATTTATTTGACCAAAATTAAAAGCATGGAACGCCTTTTTTGATATTGCTTCCAAAAAGAACTCTAAGTTTAAAAAAAAACTTTGCAAATTTATTTGACCAAAAGTAAAAGTGTAGAACGCCACAGACGTTTTCAATATTGTTTTTGAAGGAAACCCCATGTTTAAAAAAAAAAAAGTTTGTTTATTTGACCAAAGTTAAAAGCATGGAACGCCGTTTTTGATGTTGCTCCCAAAAGGAACCCTAAGTTTTAAAACAACTTTGTAACTTTATTTGACCAAAAGTAAAAGTCTGGAACGTCTTTTTCAATATTGCTCCCAAAGAGAACCCTAAGTTTTAAAAAAGCTTGTAAAATTATTTGACCAAAATTAAAAGTGTGGAACGACTTTGTCGATATTACTCCAAATGGTAACCCTAAGTTTTAAAAAAGTTTGTAAATTTATTTGACCAATAAGAAAAGTCTCCAACGCTGCAGGCAGTTTTTAAAAAGTTTGTTCGTAAATGTATTTATGACTTAACGCCGCAACTTTAAAGCGAAAGAAATTAACATTTTTTACAAAAAAGACTTGCATTGAAACATGTAAAGCAATAAAAAAATTAAGATGTTAAACAATTTTAGCGATATTTAAGCTAAAAAAAAACAAACTCGTATTTAAACTAGAAAACTTTAAAGTTAAAAAAATCTATTGGCTGAGATTGAAAGCTGAAATTGCCGCAAATATCCAACATTTCAACGCGAAGGGGCTATAAAACCATTTGACCGAGGGTTTAAAACATGCATCGCCGCAGAATATCTTAAATTTTAGCGGTCTTATTGCGCCTCACACGTCTTCGACTTCACCTCGAAGGAGTAAAGCTATATTTGACCGAGGTTAGAAACTTACATCATTACAGGCGCCTACCGTTTCACCCCGAAAGGGTTAATTTATCAAGATTACATAAAAACTTCCTTATCCGCAGACGTCTTCAGTTTTATAGGACTTAACGCATTGCAGACACCTTCAACTTTTACCCGAAGGATAAATCTTTTTACGTGAGATCTGAAGCTTGCATCGCTGCAAATATCTTTTAATTGTTTCCGCAGAAAAAAAAACCTAAGAAAAAAAATTTTCTCAAGTAAAACTAAAATTCGTACCAATTTCGAGGAGCCGTTTGACTTGAAGACTCCTCAAACGTTACTTCGCAGCTCCTTTGTTTCCAAAAAAGCAAAACCTAAGTCTGTTTTTACAGAAATTTGACCGATATGACTTTATACCACTCCAAAAAGAAGTCCCTTGCACTGACGCAAAGACAAAGTTTATAAAAAGTTCAAGTTTCAGACAGGTTTTGAATTATTTTTCGTTGCAATTTTCACTCAAAAGAAGTTGTGCTTTATTATATTTTATTAAACTTACCCCTAAAAACAAAATATATCGTAAAACTTCCATTTGAGCGCCATGGCGTTCTATTCTTCAACCTTTTCCTTATAGTGGTGTTCAATTAGAGGATGGCGCTCTATTTTTCATCTATTTGGTTAACAGTTTAGAAAAATAAATTTTGTTAATGAAAGGAAAACACACCTACCGTAACACAGTTACTGGTAAGCAATCAAAAATTCACTGGTGAAAATCAACTGACACGTCGCTGTTGCAGACGTCCTTGACATTTTTGTGCTGGGGTTGGTATACCGGTAACAGGGAAATTATTATTTTGTGATGTAGAAAACCATTTGATTACTAACTAGCATAACGAATTTCAAAGTGCTGTTCTATCAAAGGTGGTGTTCAATTAAAGGGTGGCGCTCTATTTTTGATACTGCTGTAGTGGCGTTCTATTAGAGGTAGCGTTCGAATAAAGGTAGCGCTCAAATAGAGTTTTTTACGATAGTTATTAAAACTATTATTCCAGACAAAAAAAAAATATTGCAAAACTTGGAAACGTTTTTCATAAAACTATTCTATGAATACAAGAAAATCATTTAAAATATACAATGTTGGGTACACTTTTAAGGTGCAAACAGTATTCAAGACAAATAAGCACAACAATTTTGAATATTTTGATCAAATCATCCTGATGCAAACAAGAAAATTAAAATTAATTAACTTTCAGGCAAGAGCTTCGATTACTTACGTTACAATTTTCACTCAAGGCAAAGAAATTACTAAGAATGAAGAGATTTTGGTGAACTTACTGCTTTGAAAACGATATTACGTTATAAAAAAAAGCAAAATTTTAGAAAATTTTTGAAAAACTTATCAAATGATTTTCATTTCAAGCTAAAATTATTGTTTTAAACAAAGAAATCGTAAGACTGCAACTATTTTCCACAAAACTATCTCTGTATAAACAAAATTATTTGAAGTTTTTGATTTTTTAGATAAAATTTTTATTCAAGGTAAAGAAATAGTGAGGTTTTTAGTACTTTTGACCAACTTTTTCTACGAAATCAAGGCAATGGTTGAAAATTTTACAATATTAGGTAAGTTTTTAAAGGTAACGCAATCTTCAAGATAAAGAAACGTAAGACTGTAAACATTTTTTTGTAAACACAGGTTTATGTTAACCAAAATACTCCAAAAAAAAAGTTAAAATTTTAAGTAAGTTTGAGATAAAATTACTTTATGTTTTTGAAATAAATTTAGATAAACTACTTGTTTGACTAAAATTACTTTTCAAGTCCAAGAAATTATAAGACCTCGAATGTTTTTGATCAAACTATTTCAATGTAAGCAAGGAACTTAAAAAAGTTTAAGATTTTAGACCAGCGCTTTTGTTTTTTACGCTACAGTTTTCGCTCAAAACAGGGAAATTGTTAGGTTTTAAGATAGTTTATTGAATTTATCCCTACACAACAATATAAAGCGACCGAAAAGCCAAAATTTTGTAGAATATTAATTAAAAGTTACCGAATGATATTCATTTTTAGGGTAAAATTATTGTTTTAAAGAAAGAAATCGTAAGACTTCAATTATTTTTTTTTCTCAACTAAACTAACCCTAAACATAACTAATCAAAAATTCAATTCATTTTACTTACTCAAGGTTTTATTCAATTCAAAGAAATTGTATGACTTTGAGTTATCTTCAAACAAATCATGTTTATGCAAACAAGAAAATCGCTAAAATATTTAAGAGATTAGGAGAATTTTGATTCAAAGTACCAAAAAAATCAATTTTTCAAGTAAATTTATACCCGAGATCATGGAAAGAGGTTTAATTTTGAAAGATTTTCCGGAATAATTATGAAAAAATAAGGTTTTCAAACAAGAATTTTAATTCAAGCTAAACAAATGTTTTATAGTTTACAAAACTTCCCTATATTTCAATAAACTTTTAGGTAAAGTTACAGTTTTTTAGGTAAAACTCAAGAAAATGCAAGTCTTTGAATGTCTTTGATCAAACAGTTCTCACACAATCAAGAAAACGGTTAAAAATTCTTCTATGTTAGGTAAAGTTTTTAAAGTAAAAGTAATAATCAAGACAAACATACCCAAAATCTTGATCAAAGTATTGCAGCACAAAGAAGAAAGTTAATAACTAGTTCAAGTTTTAGGCGAGTTTTTGGATTTATTTACATTACAATTTCCACACAAGTCAACTATATCGTAAGGTTTTAAGATATTTTGGCAAACTTACCCCAATAAAACAAGATCAAGTAATAAAAAACACAAGCTCTTAGATAAATTTTGCTTAAAAGTTGTCAAAAAATATTCGTTTTTAGGTTGCATTGTCGTTTTAAATCAAAGAAATTGTAAGATTTTTCCATATTTTTGCAAAAACATCTTGATACAAACAAGGAAATTGTAGAACTGACGTAAATTTTATAACTCAAGACTATAAGGCAAGGTTTAATATCGAATGACAGCGAAAAAATTGCAAAAAGAGCTTGTTGTAAAGTATAGAAGTTTAGTACCAGAATGAGAAGTTGAATAAAATTTTATGGTATTTTAGTAGAAAGAACGGTGTATAATAAAACATTGATAAAAAATTTGTTATTCCAGGTAAAGCTTTCTTGTTCAGATTAGAAAAAAGAGATTATTTCTTCTTAATATTTCAATTTAAGATGAAGAAAAGTAAGAATTTTTAAATTTAAAAAAAGTTATCGCTACGAATACAAAAAGGTTTAGAATTTTTGAATAATAAATATTATCCTGTTTTGACTGAGTGATGTACTTTAAAACAATGACATTTTAATATTTCAGAATATTTTCTTCCTAATGTTGATAAAATTTAAGGCCTAAGAAAAGTGTTTGCTTAAAATTGTCAAAGATTACCGTTTTCAAGGAAAACATACAATTAAAACAAACAAAGCGAAAGAATTTAACATTTGTTTACAAAAAAAGCGTGTAAAGCATCAAGCATTGAATTGAAGCATGTATTGCATTGAATGTATTGAAGCATGTAAAGCAATAAAAAAAATCAAGATGCTAAGCAATTTTAACGATACTTAAGCTGAAAAAACTTCAATCAAGACGAAGGAATCATACAATTTTGAGATAGTTTGGACAAAATTATTCTTAACAAACGCAAGAAAATTATTCAAAAGTTACGATTTTGTAGAATCTTTTTGTTTAAAGTAGAAAAAAATAGCTGCTTATTACGTTAAAACTGTTAATCAAGTCTAAGAAACTTGAATTGGAAAAATAACAGCAAAAATTAACTCTTAAAATTTTGCATATTTGTGTATCTAAGAACCAAAACACCGGTACTTGGAAACTTACATAAGGATCTAAGTGTTTGGTTATTATCGCCCATGCATTTTCCCATTTGGAACGTTATTTTGTTTCGATTTTGTTTCAGGAAATGAAATTTTGTTTCTTTTTTTGGATTTTGTTTTGAAACAAAATTTTTGACCCAAACGCACGTCAACTAGCATAAAAAAAAAAACGCCATGAAACAAAATTTGTTTCTGGAACAAAAATTTTGTTTCCTGGTTATAATTTTGGTTATGCCGCAATTTCGTTCCACAAAAATTGGAACAAAGTATTTTGTTTCCAAAAAACACCACTAGATGGTATTGAGAGTAAAATTTTACACATTTTAGTGAACAACAAAATCAAATAATCATTACTTGAACACATTTTGATTTTCTTATAAATTTCGTTTCAGAAACATAATTTTTGTTTCAGAGTTTGATTATTTTGTTTCAAGAAACAATATTTTGTTTCAGAATTTGATTATTTTGTTTCAAGAAACAATATTTTGTTTCCCTAAGCTAAATTTTGTTTCATGAAACAAAAATAAACAAACCAAAGTATGATTGTTTTGTTTGGAGAAACATAATGTCGTTTCACAAAACAAAATTTTGGTTGATTGTTTCCCCATTGTTTCCCCAAACAAAACAATCATACTTTGGTTTGTTTATTTTTGTTTCATGAAACAAAATTTAGCTTAGGGAAACAAAATATTGTTTCTTGAAACAAAATAATCAAATTCTGAAACAAAATAATCAAACTCTGAAACAAAAATTATGTTTCTGAAACGAAATTTATAAGAAAATCAAAATGTGTTCAAGTAATGATTATTTGATTTTGTTGTTCACTAAAATGTGTAAAATTTTACTCTCAATACCATCTAGTGGTGTTTTTTGGAAACAAAATACTTTGTTCCAATTTTTGTGGAACGAAATTGCGGCATAACCAAAATTATAACCAGGAAACAAAATTTTTGTTCCAGAAACAAATTTTGTTTCATGGCGTTTTTTTTTTTTTATGCTAGTTGACGTGCGTTTGGGTCAAAAATTTTGTTTCAAAACAAAATCCAAAAAAAGAAACAAAATTTCATTTCCTGAAACAAAATCGAAACAAAATAACGTTCCAAATGGGAAAATGCATGGGCGATAATAACCAAACACTTAGATCCTTATGTAAGTTTCCAAGTACCGGTGTTTTGGTTCTTAGATACACAAATATGCAAAATTTTAAGAGTTAATTTTTGCTGTTATTTTTCCAATTCAAGTTTCTTAGACTTGATTAACAGTTTTAACGTAATAAGCAGCTATTTTTTTCTACTTTAAACAAAAAGATTCTACAAAATCGTAACTTTTGAATAATTTTCTTGCGTTTGTTAAGAATAATTTTGTCCAAACTATCTCAAAATTGTATGATTCCTTCGTCTTGATTGAAGTTTTTTCAGCTTAAGTATCGTTAAAATTGCTTAGCATCTTGATTTTTTTTATTGCTTTACATGCTTCAATACATTCAATGCAATACATGCTTCAATTCAATGCTTGATGCTTTACACGCTTTTTTTGTAAACAAATGTTAAATTCTTTCGCTTTGTTTGTTTTAATTGTATGTTTTCCTTGAAAACGGTAATCTTTGACAATTTTAAGCAAACACTTTTCTTAGGCCTTAAATTTTATCAACATTAGGAAGAAAATATTCTGAAATATTAAAATGTCATTGTTTTAAAGTACATCACTCAGTCAAAACAGGATAATATTTATTATTCAAAAATTCTAAACCTTTTTGTATTCGTAGCGATAACTTTTTTTAAATTTAAAAATTCTTACTTTTCTTCATCTTAAATTGAAATATTAAGAAGAAATAATCTCTTTTTTCTAATCTGAACAAGAAAGCTTTACCTGGAATAACAAATTTTTTATCAATGTTTTATTGTACACCGTTCTTTCTACTAAAATACCATAAAATTTTATTCAACTTCTCATTCTGGTGCTAAACTTCTATACTTTACAACAAGCTCTTTTTGCAATTTTTTCGCTGTCATTCGATATTAAACCTTGCCTTATAGTCTTGAGTTATAAAATTTACGTCAGTTCTACAATTTCCTTGTTTGTATCAAGATGTTTTTGCAAAAATATGGAAAAATCTTACAATTTCTTTGATTTAAAACGACAATGCAACCTAAAAACGAATATTTTTTGACAACTTTTAAGCAAAATTTATCTAAGAGCTTGTGTTTTTTATTACTTGATCTTGTTTTATTGGGGTAAGTTTGCCAAAATATCTTAAAACCTTACGATATAGTTGACTTGTGTGGAAATTGTAATGTAAATAAATCCAAAAACTCGCCTAAAACTTGAACTAGTTATTAACTTTCTTCTTTGTGCTGCAATACTTTGATCAAGATTTTGGGTATGTTTGTCTTGATTATTACTTTTACTTTAAAAACTTTACCTAACATAGAAGAATTTTTAACCGTTTTCTTGATTGTGTGAGAACTGTTTGATCAAAGACATTCAAAGACTTGCATTTTCTTGAGTTTTACCTAAAAAACTGTAACTTTACCTAAAAGTTTATTGAAATATAGGGAAGTTTTGTAAACTATAAAACATTTGTTTAGCTTGAATTAAAATTCTTGTTTGAAAACCTTATTTTTTCATAATTATTCCGGAAAATCTTTCAAAATTAAACCTCTTTCCATGATCTCGGGTATAAATTTACTTGAAAAATTGATTTTTTTGGTACTTTGAATCAAAATTCTCCTAATCTCTTAAATATTTTAGCGATTTTCTTGTTTGCATAAACATGATTTGTTTGAAGATAACTCAAAGTCATACAATTTCTTTGAATTGAATAAAACCTTGAGTAAGTAAAATGAATTGAATTTTTGATTAGTTATGTTTAGGGTTAGTTTAGTTGAGAAAAAAAAATAATTGAAGTCTTACGATTTCTTTCTTTAAAACAATAATTTTACCCTAAAAATGAATATCATTCGGTAACTTTTAATTAATATTCTACAAAATTTTGGCTTTTCGGTCGCTTTATATTGTTGTGTAGGGATAAATTCAATAAACTATCTTAAAACCTAACAATTTCCCTGTTTTGAGCGAAAACTGTAGCGTAAAAAACAAAAGCGCTGGTCTAAAATCTTAAACTTTTTTAAGTTCCTTGCTTACATTGAAATAGTTTGATCAAAAACATTCGAGGTCTTATAATTTCTTGGACTTGAAAAGTAATTTTAGTCAAACAAGTAGTTTATCTAAATTTATTTCAAAAGCATAAAGTAATTTTATCTCAAACTTACTTAAAATTTTAACTTTTTTTTTGGAGTATTTTGGTTAACATAAACCTGTGTTTACAAAAAAATGTTTACAGTCTTACGTTTCTTTATCTTGAAGATTGCGTTACCTTTAAAAACTTACCTAATATTGTAAAATTTTCAACCATTGCCTTGATTTCGTAGAAAAAGTTGGTCAAAAGTACTAAAAACCTCACTATTTCTTTACCTTGAATAAAAATTTTATCTAAAAAATCAAAAACTTCAAATAATTTTGTTTATACAGAGATAGTTTTGTGGAAAATAGTTGCAGTCTTACGATTTCTTTGTTTAAAACAATAATTTTAGCTTGAAATGAAAATCATTTGATAAGTTTTTCAAAAATTTTCTAAAATTTTGCTTTTTTTTATAACGTAATATCGTTTTCAAAGCAGTAAGTTCACCAAAATCTCTTCATTCTTAGTAATTTCTTTGCCTTGAGTGAAAATTGTAACGTAAGTAATCGAAGCTCTTGCCTGAAAGTTAATTAATTTTAATTTTCTTGTTTGCATCAGGATGATTTGATCAAAATATTCAAAATTGTTGTGCTTATTTGTCTTGAATACTGTTTGCACCTTAAAAGTGTACCCAACATTGTATATTTTAAATGATTTTCTTGTATTCATAGAATAGTTTTATGAAAAACGTTTCCAAGTTTTGCAATATTTTTTTTTTGTCTGGAATAATAGTTTTAATAACTATCGTAAAAAACTCTATTTGAGCGCTACCTTTATTCGAACGCTACCTCTAATAGAACGCCACTACAGCAGTATCAAAAATAGAGCGCCACCCTTTAATTGAACACCACCTTTGATAGAACAGCACTTTGAAATTCGTTATGCTAGTTAGTAATCAAATGGTTTTCTACATCACAAAATAATAATTTCCCTGTTACCGGTATACCAACCCCAGCACAAAAATGTCAAGGACGTCTGCAACAGCGACGTGTCAGTTGATTTTCACCAGTGAATTTTTGATTGCTTACCAGTAACTGTGTTACGGTAGGTGTGTTTTCCTTTCATTAACAAAATTTATTTTTCTAAACTGTTAACCAAATAGATGAAAAATAGAGCGCCATCCTCTAATTGAACACCACTATAAGGAAAAGGTTGAAGAATAGAACGCCATGGCGCTCAAATGGAAGTTTTACGATATATTTTGTTTTTAGGGGTAAGTTTAATAAAATATAATAAAGCACAACTTCTTTTGAGTGAAAATTGCAACGAAAAATAATTCAAAACCTGTCTGAAACTTGAACTTTTTATAAACTTTGTCTTTGCGTCAGTGCAAGGGACTTCTTTTTGGAGTGGTATAAAGTCATATCGGTCAAATTTCTGTAAAAACAGACTTAGGTTTTGCTTTTTTGGAAACAAAGGAGCTGCGAAGTAACGTTTGAGGAGTCTTCAAGTCAAACGGCTCCTCGAAATTGGTACGAATTTTAGTTTTACTTGAGAAAATTTTTTTTCTTAGGTTTTTTTTTCTGCGGAAACAATTAAAAGATATTTGCAGCGATGCAAGCTTCAGATCTCACGTAAAAAGATTTATCCTTCGGGTAAAAGTTGAAGGTGTCTGCAATGCGTTAAGTCCTATAAAACTGAAGACGTCTGCGGATAAGGAAGTTTTTATGTAATCTTGATAAATTAACCCTTTCGGGGTGAAACGGTAGGCGCCTGTAATGATGTAAGTTTCTAACCTCGGTCAAATATAGCTTTACTCCTTCGAGGTGAAGTCGAAGACGTGTGAGGCGCAATAAGACCACTAAAATTTAAGATATTCTGCAGCGATGCATGTTTTAAACCCTCGGTCAAATGGTTTTATAGCCCCTTCGCGTTGAAATGTTGGATATTTGCGGCAATTTCAGCTTTCAATCTCAGCCAATAGATTTTTTTAACTTTAAAGTTTTCTAGTTTAAATACGAGTTTGTTTTTTTTTAGCTTAAATATCGCTAAAATTGTTTAACATCTTAATTTTTTTATTGCTTTACATGTTTCAATGCAAGTCTTTTTTGTAAAAAATGTTAATTTCTTTCGCTTTAAAGTTGCGGCGTTAAGTCATAAATACATTTACGAACAAACTTTTTAAAAACTGCCTGCAGCGTTGGAGACTTTTCTTATTGGTCAAATAAATTTACAAACTTTTTTAAAACTTAGGGTTACCATTTGGAGTAATATCGACAAAGTCGTTCCACACTTTTAATTTTGGTCAAATAATTTTACAAGCTTTTTTAAAACTTAGGGTTCTCTTTGGGAGCAATATTGAAAAAGACGTTCCAGACTTTTACTTTTGGTCAAATAAAGTTACAAAGTTGTTTTAAAACTTAGGGTTCCTTTTGGGAGCAACATCAAAAACGGCGTTCCATGCTTTTAACTTTGGTCAAATAAACAAACTTTTTTTTTTTTAAACATGGGGTTTCCTTCAAAAACAATATTGAAAACGTCTGTGGCGTTCTACACTTTTACTTTTGGTCAAATAAATTTGCAAAGTTTTTTTTTAAACTTAGAGTTCTTTTTGGAAGCAATATCAAAAAAGGCGTTCCATGCTTTTAATTTTGGTCAAATAAATTTTCAAACTTTTTTTCTTCTAAAAACCTTAGGTTTCCTTTTGGGAGCAATATTGAAAAAGACATTCCAGACTTTTAATCTTGGTCGGTTGAGGCTTTGGTGGCTGTTGTTCTGCTGGGGATTAAACCGCTTGTCCTGGGCATTAAACTGGTACTGCGTGTTTGTTTAAGTTTATCATTCGCAATTTTTTGTATGAGGGTTTGCATAAATGATTATTTTTCTCCTCAATAGAGTGAAATTGAACATGACACTGGAAGTAGCGGCGACGGGTGCGTAATGTCGATCAGGGGCTGGTTTGCTTTTAAATTTTCTGTTACATTTTCGCACTCTAATTTCAAAACCGTTCATGCACTTCTCTTTTGTGACGTAGCATAGCAGCATTTCGAGTAAAGGTTTTCTGACAATAGGTACGTACAAACGTTCACTTTGATAGAATGACTAGAGCGTTAAAACTCTCGAGTATGTGTCGCAGCTAACAAACTTGCTAGTCCTTGTGACACCAAGGTGATCGGAAATTAAACAAATTAGATTATACTACGTCATGCAAGCAAAACAGCGTTAACAAGTTTTAGTCTGGTGAGTGAAAACAGTTGAAAAGATTTTTTGAAGACGAATTTGCGACAGACCATCTGAGGTCTACAGATGTGTCTGCAACAACTAACGACAAGCCTCTCGCTATTTTAATGCAAAAGTCAAAGATAATACCACCTTTCCGTATCGACTCGAATGATATTCTAGCAGTCACTGTTGCAATATTTTAATGCGAAAGTCAAAGGATAATACCGACCAACTTGTATTCAAGTTCGCCATTTTCTTGTTAAAGCATAATACCGTAGTTATTCAGACTCCAGAATTACAGCAATATACAGCCATATTTTAGACATATTTCTACGTTATCGACTAAATGCCTTCAAATTTAGTTTTCATAATTTTTAATGTTTTTAGATTGAAAGTATCGAATTGTTGGAACCTTGCAAACTTCAAAGCGGTTTTGCGACAGCTAGCCGCCAGTCCAAAGAATGGTCCAGGACCTTTAAACTTTAGTATAAATTTTAAACTTTAGACTTTAACTAACCACCTGTGATTCGATTCTCAGGCATGTCTAGTCAATTTCAAACTTAAGACTTACCACCTTCGTTGGTTGTATTTGCACCTACACTGGTTCGATTCCTAAGTAAGCCTTACAAATTTCAAACTTTAGACTTGCTACCTTCGGTAGTTCGGTTCTCAGACAAACCTAGTAAATTTTTAAAACTTTAGACTCATTACCTTCGGTGGTTCGGTTGTTAGGCAAGTCTTACAAAATATTAGACTCACCACCTTCGGTGGTTCAGTTCTTAGACAAACCTAAAAAAATTTTTAAATTTTAGACTCACCACCTTCGGTGGTTCGGTTCTTAGGTAAGTTTTACTACTTTTAGACTCACCACCTTCGGTGGTTCGGTTATTAGGCAAGACTTACAAAATATTAGACTTGTGACGGCTGTCACCTCGCCTAGAATCGAAGCCTTGTTCTGTTCAAAAGGCTCGTGATGCTAATCATGTGACTTCGCGTAGCATGCACTGATTGGTGGCGTGACATTTGCCTTTTTCTCACTGTCCGAACTCAGACACAGAAAACTATTTTGAGTTCTCCTTTGGTTTATCCTAGTGAAAATTGCAAATTGAGCATTGTAGCAGATGCCAGTGACGTTTCTGTTGGTGGTGCTTTACAACAAAAATTTAAAGGTACGTGGCAACCTATTGCTTTCTTTTCACGAAAACTCGATAAAACGCAACAGCATTACAGTGCATTTGATCGTGAACTATTTGTTGCTTATGCCGCAATTCCACATTTCAGGCATTTTGTTGATGGACGCAGTTTCACCTTGTTTTCAGATCACAAACCCTTTGTACATGCATTTTATTCCCGTGGCGAGCCAATCATTCCTAGACGAAGCTGACAAATGAGCTACATTTCAGAGTTTACTAATGACGTAAGGCATTTCCATGGTGATCAAAACGTAGTGGCCGATGCTTTATCACGAGTTGAAATAAATAACGTGAAGTTTTTTCAGGAAGGTTTAAATTACAATGAAATTGCCAAAGCTCAACAAGATGACGCATTCATTAAATCTTTGATTGAAAACCCTTCCAAATCAAGCTTGAAAATTTCTGAAGTGAAAATTGAAGATTCAGATCAAGTCATTTTATGTGATGTTTCTACTGACAAAGTAAGACCTATCATACCTGAACAGTTTCAAAAAGTTGTCTTTGACAAAATTCATAACTTGGCACACTCCGGCATTAAAGCCACTCGGAACTTACTACAACGTAGATTTGTTTGGAAAAATATGAAAAAAAATATTCGAGATTGGGTTAAGTGCTGTGTTTCATGTCAGAAAGGTAAAATCATTCGCCACAACAAATCTCCGTTAGGCCAGTTCAGCATTCCTTCGAGTCGTTTCGAAAATTTGCATGTTGACCTTGTTGGACCTTTACCCTCTAGCAATGGCTGTAGAAATCTTTTGACAGTAGTTGATCGTTTTTCCCGTTGGTTTACAGCCACCCCCATAAAAGAAATTACAGCAGAGGCTACAATTGAGGCATTCGTTAGCGGTTGGATTCAATATTTTAATAATTCATTTTATTTGAATAATTCATTCTATTTGAATAAGTTTAATCGATGGTTTAATGGTAATCTTGAAATAAGACTAGGCTAGTCTAGGCTAGGCTAGTCGAATGGACTAGCATCTAGGGGCTAGTTAGCCTACAAAAATAAAACTGAAAGTGTATGCTTGCAACAAAAAATAAATCTACTACAATCGAAATTTGTGACGAAATGAAGATTGCTGGATGCGCTGATCTTTTCCTGGCAGCACTGGCATGATTCAAGAAAGACATTCAAGAAATACATTGGTACAATTAAAGAACTCTGCCCCAAAATACTTAACAGTGTCACTTTGGAATATTTTGACTGAACTGAAAATAAACCGAAATAAAAAAACCAAAAGAAGAAGAAGAGAAGGAAAAACGCGAAAAAGAAAGCAAGAAAGTTATGCTGCCTCTATGCCCATCCCTGTTCTAATCACAAGCAGATTTAAAAAAACAAATTGTAATAGAGCAGTCAACATCAAAACTGATTTCTCCATCCTACACAAAAACTTACAAAAACCAGAAATTGTGAATAACTCTGCAATAAAGTTCTGTTGCTTTAATGCTCGTTCTATTTCTAACAAATCGCTAGCTATTTCTCAATTTGTCTTGAGCAACAAAATTGATATCTGTGCAATAACTGAAACTTGGCTCACTCAACCCAGTCCTGCATCACTATTAAATGAACTTACTCCCCGTGGTTATGAATTTATTCATCACCCTCGAGCCAAAAGAAGAGGTGGTGGGCTTGGAATTATATTCAAAGATTGCATAAACATTAAAAAAATTACCATTGGAAAATCTGCTACTGTAAGTTTTGAATGTTTAAATTGTATAGCAACTGTCAAAAACAAAAGTGTTATAATTGGCATCATATATCGTCCTCCTCCTATGAATGCAAATGGCTTCAGCAACACTGCTTTTTTAAATGAATGGGAAGACTACCTCAATAATCTCATGCTGTTGAAACATGAAATTCTTCTAACTGGCGACATTAACTTTCATTTAGACTGTAAAACATCTAGTAGTACCAAACAATTTCTTTCAACCCTGGACTCGTGTAATTTCTCCCAGCATGTAGACGCACCTACTCATATTTGCGGCCATACCTTAGACTTTGTTGCCACCCTTGAGAACTCTCCCATTCTACTTGAAAGATCCAAAGTCTTAAACACCCTCATCACTGATTCAAAATCTGGAAAATTACTGGACCACTTTGCTGTTATTTTTCATATTCAGCTTTTGCTAAATCAAACTCGGGACAAAAATACAAGCTACAGAAACCTAAAAAAGTTGAATATAAAAGAATTAACCGAAACTTTATCAATACATTTAGAACATTTGCCCTCAATGCAAAACATTGATAGACAAATTGAACTGTATAATAGCTCCTTGCAAAATGCCTTAGACAACATGGCTCCACTGATAACAAAATCGATTCACTTTCGAGAATCACAGCCATGGTACAATAGCAACCTACGAACAAGTAAGAGATTGTGCAGAAAACTTGAAAGGCTCTGGAAAAAATCAAAATTAACAGTACATAAACGAGCATTTGAAGAACAGTGTGCCATCTTCAATAAACTGCTGCTGAAATCAAAGAAAAGTTACATACTATCTTCAATTGCAGACAGCAAAAAGGACATCTCGAAACTCTACAAAGTGATGAACAAATTATTAAAACCTAAATCATCAAAGAAATTGCCACAAAATGAGTCTCCTGCAAAACTTCCAAATATATTTGCAAACTTCTTTCAAAGCAAAATTGCTAAAATTCAAAATTCTTTAGACGCTATTTATTGCTCCAACAAATTTGAAACTGATTTGAAACACTTTGAAGGCACATCTTTTGAAAACTTTACCCCAACTACACAAACGCAAGTGAACAATATTATCTGTTCTTTAAACACCACCACATGCAATTTAGACCCTATTCCAACAACTGTTTTGAAAAAATGTTCTCCTGGTATTATTGCTCCTATCACTGCTATTATCAACTCTTCCTTGCAAAATGCAGTAGTCCCCTTAGAATTAAAAAAAGCAATTGTTTCTCCTTTATTCAAAAATCAAAATCAGGATACTAACTCCCTCAGCAACTACAGACCCATATCTCACTTGTCTTTCTTATCGAAAATTTTGGAAAAGATTGTAGCTGGGCAACTTCTTGAACATCTTACTCTACATAGTTTACTGGACAAATTTCAGCCTACAGACCTGGCTTTTCCACCGAGACTGCATTAATAAAAATTACAAACGACATACTAACAGCTTTAGACAAAAACAGTTTTACAGCACTTATCATGATTGATATGTCTGCTGCTTTTGATACAATAAGCCACCAAATTCTATTAAGCAGACTATCCAAACTATATGGCATAAAGGGCTCAGTTCTAAATTGGTTCGACTCTTTTCTCAAAGACAGGCATCAGACTGTTCACATAGATAACTTTGTCTCTGATTCCTTCATGTTAACATCTGGGGTCCCTCAAGGATCGGTACTTGCACCACTTTTATTCAGTCTTTACTTGAAACCTCTCGCTGATATCATCACTAATTTCGGTTTTAGCTATCATTTCTACACAGACGATGTGCAATTTTACCTTTCAGTTGATAAGGACAATAATTATGATGAAAATGTGATCAGTGAATGCTTAACTGCTGCTGAAGAATGGCTTGCAATCAATAACTTAAAGCTCAACTCCAACAAAGCCCAATGCATTATTTTTAGTCACAAATCATCCAAATCTGCTATTGCTTTTTCAAAAGCTGTCAATCAAGATTCTCACTTGGACTTTTAAGATTCAGTAAAGAACTTGGGATTTTTTCTGGACAGCAACCTTACAATTGAACACCAAATTAAACATGTAGTAAAAAAATGCTTTTTTCACATTCGCAACATAGGAAAGATCAGAAACTTTTTAACTGTAGAATCTTGCAAAGTACTTGTAAATAGTCTGGTAATCTCTCAACTTGACTACTGCAATTCAATATACTATGGCCTGCCAAGTTACCTAATTTTACGCTTGCAAAGAGTTCAAAATACCGCTGCCAGATTAATCTCATGTAGCCACAAATATGATCACATCACTCCTGTACTCATTGAGTTGCACTGGTTGCCTATTGAATATCGTCTGAAATTTAAGATTCTTTTGCATGTTTTCAAAGTGATAAATAATCTTTCTCCAACATACTTGACTGACTTGATCACCCATCAGCCTGTCCCTTCTCGCTCACTGCGATCAATTGACTCTAATTTGCTATTTGTGCTGCGTACTTTCTCTGCTTTCGGTGATCGCTGCTTTAGTGTATGCGGGCCACGTCTTTGGAATGCATTACCACCACACATAAAAGACGCTGAATCTACCAATCAATTTAAAGTTTTGCTAAAAACATTTCTTTAAACAAGCATATTCGAGATGATTAGTTTCTCACTGTGCACACTTTGCATGCCAAATAGTATTGTTTTTTTCACTTTTGTCTCCCTCTTAGTATTCTTCTTCACACAAGTGCACGATATGCCAACTATAGTGTACCAAAATTTTGGTTGCCTGTGACTTAGTGTGCTACTCTTTCATGTTGTTGAGCTGTATTTGTTCTGTAAAGCGCCTTTGATCTGCTACCTTGCAGGAAACGGCGCTATACAAATGACTACATTATTATTATAATTAATATTTTGGCTGTCCGTTATCGGTCGTAACGGATCAAGGTGGTCAATTCATAGGCTATCTTTGGAAAAACCTTATGAGCGTTTTAGGAATTAAGCATGCTACTACCACCAGTTATCACCCTCAAGCCAATGGGCTGGTTGAAAATTTGCACCGGCGTCTGAAAGATGCTCTGAGAATGCAAAAGTTTCCAGACATGTGGTACTTCAATCTTCCTATTGTTTTATTGGTTCTACGCACTACCATGAAGGAGGATTTTCCTCTCCCAGCTGAATTGGTGTATGGCCAAGATCTTCGTTTACCGGGTAAGTTTAAAACTCAGAATATGCCAAGTGTTTTACAGAGACAAAACCTCGTTCAACATTTAAAAGATTTTATTAGTGACCTAAAACCTGTTCCACCTAAAGTTCATTCCGAAGTGTCTACTTATCTTGACAAACAGCTCCAGCACTGCAAAATGGTGCTCGTTCGAAATGATGCTGTGCAACCACCCTTGTCACCTCGATTTTCTGGTCCTTTTGAGGTTGTCAAGCGGTGTGACAAATATTTTGTGTTAAAGGATCCAAACAATGGTTCAGAAAAGTCAGTATCTGTCGATAGACTTAAAGTCTTCCACACAGCACCTGAATCACCATTCGATGAAGCAATTCCCGTCGAACCTTCCACTGAAGAAAAGATTGCTCCAACCCATGATGATGATTCAACACCTGAACAAGCTGCAAAATCTTCCGATCAAGTTCGAACCAGGTATGGCAGGGTAGTCAAGACCCCTCAATGCTTTACGATGTAAGTAGTGTTTCTGCAGTGCTGAATCAACCTGTTCTTTACATTTCAGCACTACGATGGTACGACAGTGAGTTGACAGTTTCCGGAGTTCTATGTTGACCATTCTAGTTTGTGTATGTTTGTTGTTGTGGGTGTTTGGGAGTGTATGAAGCCCTGGCCAGGCAGTCGTGTGATTGGATGTTGTGTGTTGTTTTCAGGATTAGTTAGTTTAACTCCTGCTCTCTTGTTTTCACTTGTCGTTCCAGCTACATCACTTTAGCGATCAGTTTCAGAGTTATCATCGTTGGTAGTACGTCATCACTCATTGGTACTTGTTCTGGTTCAGCAACTTTCTTCGTGTTTTTGTTCTTGTTCGGACGGGTATAGTATACCTCACAGCAGGTAAACATTTTTTTTTCCTAAATTACCTTGGGGAACCGTCTTGAAGATGCTAACATGTGTAAGTACTTTTGTGTATTGTAAACGTAAACTGCTCAACATTTTAATTTTTTTTTTTCAGAATCTCATTACGATCGCTTCACAGATCATGAACGACTTGTTTTTTGTCTACAGTCTATATGAATCTACCTTGTGCTATTTTGTTTTCATCACTTGCTTGCTTGTGGTCCCTTACTATTTCATTCTTAATGTATTTATATCATAATTTATTTAAGTATCATATTTTTGTAGTAACTCGCTCACTGGTCCTAACATATTTCTAATCATTCATTTTTCTTTTTAGTCGCAACACTCACGGATTGCTGCTGGTTGACAGGAGAGTGTGCCGAGAAGAACAACAAAGCAAGATCCAGCGAATGAACTTTCGTCCAATAAACGCAAAATTATTGTTGCTGCAAGCTACATCGAAGTTTAAACAAGAAATCTATCAAAGAAGTTATTTAAATCAAATCGTGCGTTTTCACTCTCAAGAGTACATCCTAGTGCATTCTGAGAGCACATGCTTGGTGCACAAGTTACGTCATTGTTCATAAAATGCTACTGTTTTATTATGACTTGATCGTTACAATTGGTACGACCACAGTTCATACAACAACTCGTTAACTTGCGGGCTTAAGCATTTTATTAAACGCAAATTTCAATCAACTCGAATACACGCACGAAACAACCATACCGTTTTCAACACCGACTATATGCTTGTTCTTTATGGTAGCAGCAACATAAAATCGAACTTTCCCCCTCAAGATCACCGGTTGTGGAAAGGGTCACACTTTTCTGAACACTCCTAGGCAGTTCGTGTTAGGCTCAAGTTCTTTGTATGCATCATTTTGTGTGTTTTATCGCCTCGTCTCTCGTCTGGGGGCGGGCTAGTGTGACGGCTGTCACCTCGTCTAGAATCGAAGCCTTGTTCTGTTCAACCGGCTTGTGATGCTAATCATGTGACTTCGCGTCGCTGTTGGCGTTTGCAAGAAGGTTGCTTAGAGCATGCGCTGATTGGTGGCGTGACATTTGCCTTTTTCTCACTGTCCGAACTCAGACGCAGAAAACTATTTTGAGTTCTCTTTTGGTTTTGGAACAAGCAACAACAACAAGCAACAACAGCAACTTATTTTTCATCAACGTCGACGTTTTCAGTTCAATTTCAAATCAAGTATTTTGTTGATCTTTATTTACAGTTTATTGTGGCGTGCGTTTTTTCTATAATTTACGGAGTTCACTACATTATTTACAATTAGAACCATACGTCACAGACTCACCACCTTCGATGGTTCGGTACTTAGACAAACCTAAAAAATTTTTAAAACTTTAGACTAACCACCTTCGCTGGTTCGGTTCCCAGGTAAGCCTTACTAATTTTAGACTCAACACCTTCAGTGGTTCGATACTTAGACAAACTTTAAACTCACCACCTTTGGTGGTTCGGTTCTTAGGTAAGATTTACTAATTTCAAACTCACCACCTTCGGTGGTTCGGCAAACTTTAAACTCACCACATTTGGTGGTTCAGTTCCCAGGTAAGCCTTACTAATTTTAGACTCACCACCTTTGGTTGTTCGGCAAACTTTAAACTCACCACCTTCAATGGTTCGGTTCTTAACTAAGCCTTACTAATTTTAGACTCACCACCTTCGGTGTTTCGGTTCTTACGTAAGTTTTACTACTTTTAGACTCACCACCTTTGCTGGTTCGGTTCCCAGGTAAGCCTTACTAATTTTAGACTCAACACCTTCAGTGGTTCAGTACTTAGACAAACTTTAAACTCATTACTTTCGGTGGTTCGGTTCTTAGGTAAGATTTACTAATTTCAAACTCACCACCTTCGGTGGTTCAGCAAACTTTAAACTCACCACATTTGGTGGTTCAGTTCCAAAGTAAGCCTTACTAATTTTAGACTCACCACCTTCGGTGGTTCGGTTCTTAGGTAAGTTTTACTAATTTTAGACTCACCACTTTCGGTGGTTCGGTTCCCACGCAAGTCAACTTTTAAACGTTAGGGGTAGGGTTTTGACCGCATTCCTTCGCTAAAGTAGTAGTCCACATTTTGTGGATCCGCCCCATGTGAATCCCCCGCTGCATTTGAATCACTCCTCACTCCGCAATCTTCCTTTCTCACTCTTCAATGTGCTGAAATCAACCCTTCTCTACTACTACCATGCCACGTCACTCATTGTTGCCCAGAAGTATGTAATAGTGCACTTTTTGGGTCTCACAAGAATTAAGCCATGCCTAATATATTGTTTTAAGCCGATATCATGCATTACAAGCTGGTACGAGCGTTTTTATTTCTACACAAGTGCCACCCAACACCTGCAGTGTTATTGGGGACTTGGATTCCTGTACTAACTATCTGGCCATCATCATAGTGCTTGGTAGACCACTCCTTAGTTAGATTCTTCGGTTAGATACTTTAGATCAGTGGTTCCCAACCTTTTTATAACCGTGGCCCATTTTGATTTTGAAAATTTTCCATGGCCCACTCCAAAAGTATTGCTTAAGAACTTGACCCAAATTTTCCAGCCGAAAACTGGTGATCTCCAAAAAAAAAAGGTCTTCACCAAAATTCAAGCGGTTTTTCTGACCGAGAACAGGTGATCTCCAGAAAACAAAAAATTCAAACACGACTTTTCAAAAAATACAACTATTACTAAAATGCTCTGTGGCCCACTGCAAAAATGCCCCGTGGCCCACCACTGGCCCACAGGTTGAAAAGCACTGCTTTAGATCCAGGTTTATTGGAAATTGTTGATCATCAATAATTCAATAGTTAGTTAAATGTCTTTCTTCATAAAATAATTTCTATTTCTAAGTGACCATTTGTTGCTTTGCGTCATCAGGCTCCTCTTGGTTAAAAAACCTAAGTCAACTAGTTCTTCAGAGACCTACCAAAGCTGACCAAAGATTGTTTCGTGCCATTGCCCAATTTTTTTGTTATGATAATCTTACCATGTTGTACAAAATCCATCACAATTTTTGATGTAGATATTGGAAATGACTAAGTCAGGAGACAGAGAAGGGATCTTTGATCTAAGTTTTCTACGATTACCATGGAGCCTATATGTTTATTTGTCCTGTAAAGTGAAAAAAAAATTCTATCGATCAAATCTAATTCAGTATTATGATGATAAGATACAAAACAATAAACGTATGTTGTTTAAGTTTTGTCTCTTCTGCAGTTTCTTCTAATGTCCCCACGCTTAATCAACAGCACCCTAATAACATTCACGCCTAACCTGATTATTTTGTTTCTTGAAAGTGAAACAAAATTTTGTTTTTTATTGTTCATTTAAAAAAATAGCATCTAGTGGTGAAGCAATCGACCACTGCTGATTGTTCCTGTGCTGTCTTTTGCATATATGAGTTTTTCCTATCCTGTACGAAAAGAACATTGTGTAATCAAAATCCGAAACATTCACTCGAGATTTGGCATCACTGTTGCCAAGTTGAACTGTTGTTTGAACAGGTTGCACTGTTGCCAACACAATGGATCACAAAATCTTGTTTTGCTGTAAACAAGAAATTTGCCACGTTACCTTTTTTTCATAAAACGCCAAAGGGTAACGAAAGCAACATACCATTCTGTTACTTTTGTTTTAACAGGTTTCATATAAAAAATAACAAAATAGCGCCGATTTTACAATCTACATTATTTTGCTCCCATCGATTTTAAATGGATATTGCTGGAACATCTACCGATGATACCAGCATCAGTTTTATTTTCAGCACTGAAACGTACTTACACCAGTACAGAATACAATATTATTGCAAATACTATTACCTACTCTCAGATTCTGTGTAATTCCTAATTTGAAATTGTCAGCTACACTGTTATTATTAGCCGTTGGTAGCACTGATCAAATATGTTTTATAGGGTCTCCTTAAAAGTCTTAGGTACATTTCAGTTTCGCATAGCTGCTGAACTATGAATAGTAGAAAAACTTGGTACAATATTTAAATGCTAAATTTATCACAAGCTTTTTGTTACGTTATTGATATTTTTGTATCATTTCAAATTTTGGTTAGGCTACTGTATGTTATAATGTGGTAATGTGTGCTGGTATGTGTGTAATGTGTGCTGGTACGCTGCTGATTACTGGTGTTAGGCGACAAACAAGTCTTGTCGCCTAACACCATTATTGTGGTAATGTGTGCTGGTACGCTGCTGATTACTGGTATCTGCTATGTTTAGTTAACTCTTTGGTATCAAGATTTTACCGACCATGGGTCGAGGCAGCAAAGTATTTACAATTGCCTTGATGTACGTAGTATATAAATGTGTTGATATACCTAAATGTAGGAATGAAAGTCTTTGGGTGGTAAGGATTGACTGCAGGGCACCGGCTGAAGATGGTAATTTTTGGACAATACATAGAGAAGAGAAATCAAAAAGCCAAAGGTGGCTCTTATGTGGGTGTCAGATGCAGTGCAATGAGAAATGAGTCAAAGGGGCAGTCCGGTAAAAGTCTGAAGTTGACAGATGATAAATTGCATTTAGAAACGTTTTTTGGCATTAACT
This sequence comes from Trididemnum nubilum, assembly GCA_963965965.1. NCBI lineage: Eukaryota > Metazoa > Chordata > Ascidiacea > Aplousobranchia > Didemnidae > Trididemnum > Trididemnum nubilum. The sequence goes on from OZ014484.1 coordinate 21,091,950, forward strand.
GCAGCTTCTGAAACGCTTTGGTTTTGAAAATATTCAACAACATGTTCCATTTGGAACTTTTTTCTGCTAGAAACCTTGTTAATTGTTGGTGTGTAGCAACGCTTCTAACATTTTTGTCTTTGCTACGTTTGCACTAAAGTGAGAGTTGAGAAAAACAACGATATACGCAATGACACCATGATGTGTTCTGTTTATCTGTTATCAACTTGTTTGTCGCCTAACACCAACGATTAACAGGGTTTACACCAAAAAAGTACTGGACTTCCAAATCAGGAATTTTGTTAAATATTTTGAAAACCAAAGCATTTTGCAGTGATGTAAATCTTCTGCTTTTTGGCAAATTTTGCTGATTTTATCTTCAATTTGGTCATTTTTGCACATGGCCCAAATCCGCTGAGAAAAGTATTGGTGGGAGGGGCATTGATTACCGCATCGGATTTCCTTTACTTTATAATTTCTTTATAGCGTGGCTTAAAGGTAGTAGTCCTTAATTGATTTGTTCAATTCAAATAAATCAATGAAAACGTGGAGTGGGTATTTGTTAACTTTGCAGTTTATTGGACTTAATGCAGTGTAGCTCTTTTTCAAATAATATTTTGATAAATAACTGTATCGCGACTTACAGTTCTTTAAACGTAACTGTAATTGTGACATACGACTGCAGCAAGCAATGAAATTAGGCTGAATTCATTATAACATTCTTTTGGAGGCTAACTTGAAGTACATGTATTTGTGTGAACTCATTGGAACTTCGTTTAATAGAACAAAAGTGTCTTCGTGTGTGATATATGTATTTTATTTGCCAGCACTTTTTGTTATCTACTTCCATGTAAAAGTCGTAGGCAGCCAGCATTCTCTAATGACTACAAGTACATTTTTCTTGTAAAAAGTGCGCTAAAATTAAGTATTTTGATTTGAAAATTCCGTCAGCGGCTGGGGGCTCTGTTCCCAGACTCTCAGCTGTGCCATTAATTGAAAATTTTGTACTGTGCAAACGTTGCTGATCAAATATTGATATTGCTTGTCAAGTTTTTTTCTTTAGCCACTTGCATTACTGCATAATAGTCTTTCGTCTTTGATAACCTTTAAAATGCACATTACAATAAACATGATCTACTGTATCCTATATTTGTTATATAAAAATTTTATTAGAAACGGAATTTTGCACCTACTTTTCCGGGCATAAATTAGACAATCTGAATAAGTTGTGAGGGTCAGTGATAGGGGTTTCCAAGGCAAAGCAAAGTCCCCTAGCTGTTGATAACGTATTTTCAAATTGCTCACAGATTTTTTGTAAAGTCGTTTGCATCATTGTGTATATTCTACCTGAAACTACGTCAATACCAACAGCTAAATAGTCTAACCACATATAAGTTTTGTAGTTGTTATTGAGTGCGCACAGAAACATCGTTTTTGTGTTGATTTAAATGTGTTGTATATGTCATGATATTTACAAATTTGCGTTAGTGTTTAGCCAGCAAATATATCAATACCAATAACTAAATATTAAATGGCAAGTTAAAGAAGTGATCAGTGCTTAATGTTCTAGTTATTAGTGAGTAAGCACAGAAGTCTTATTTTCAAGGTATTGGTTTCTGTTATTTACCAATTGATGTTAGACTGTTAGTGTTGAGCTCTATAGTAATACCAGTAGCAAAATAGTCGGATCAGTGATTAGTTTTATAGTCATTATGGAGTGACCACAAAATTATTGAGATCGCTTTGTGTTGTCTCACAGTGCTGGTTTATGTCATTATCAATTTATGTTAGTGTTGAGCTAGCAACTATGTCAATACTAACAGAGTCTGATCACAAACATCAATGATTAGTTTTCTAGCTATTACAGCGTGAGCACAGAACTATTGTGTTATTTTCAAGGAGTTGGTTTATGTTATTTACCAGTTTGTGTTTGTGTTGAGCCAGCAACCATAGCAATTTCAACAATTATTTGGCTGGTGAATGATTAGTAAGTTAGTATTGAATCTGAGTGAGCACGGCAAAATCGTTTTTGTATTGTTTGCAAAGAGCTTGTGTATGTTAGTAATTTAGTTAGTGTTGATCCAGCAACTATGTCAATACCAACAGCTGAATAATCTGTCTGATCAGTGATTAGTTTTCTGGTTATTGAGTGAGCAATAAAAGCGTTTGTTATTAACAAAGTGATGGCTTATGTTATTTACTGGAGCCGATTTGTCAAAGTTTTGACAGTTGACCCAACAAGGCCAACAGCTATGCTTGAATTAATATTAACAGCTAAATAGTTTGATAAGAGATTTTTATTCTTCAGTGCATACTGAATAAGCAGAATTATTGTTCTTCTTAATCAGCATTTTGTTGGGAATCGCATAACAGGAAACTGATAAGTAATTAGTGTCAGAAGTTAGTCTTGGTTGTAAGCTAAAAAATTTTTAAATTGCTATGTAACGTCCTACCAGTAAATAAACCAGCTAATTAATGATGATTGATTACTTGAGTTCAATAATTTCCAGGTACGTTATTAAACTCAAAGTACTGTTGAGTTGTTTTGTTAAAAGTTTTGTGTTAACAAGTAAGCTTAAAGTGTTGAATCGATAGTGAATTAGTTTACAATTTTCTTTCCGATTTTACTGTTTGTATGTAGCGATTAAATAAAACATTTTCAATGGAATGTAGCCTACCCTAGACCTTACTGTCGTAATTTATGACGCTAATGAACAATAACAAAATCAATCCATTAACTATTTTTGGAAGAAGAGGAAATTAAAATTTTCTAACTTGAAAAGTCACTGTCAAACTACAGCAGACTTGAAATTCGATGTTAATGTTGTTTGTTTAATCATTTTCAATTCAAGAAATCTCATTAATATGCTAATATATCTTCAAACTTGTTTGATGCACCTTTCACAAGAAAAATAGCATAATCAGTAGCATAAATACTTTTTATTACACACAGGGTTTCAAAAATAGCTTAGACAGTTCAATTTGACCTATGTCCTCATTCAAAACTATTCACATTTAGTTTCAAAATGGTTTATGTCCATTTGGAGGTTAAAAAAACCTCCCAATGCAGGGGGCAACTTTTTACTCATCAAAATCAAATCTTCATTGTACTCGCTGTATTAAGCCAAAGCGTGGAACAAGTTGGCGGGGCCCATCTCCGCAGCATAGCAACTTGGCAACACAGCTTCTCACGAAGAGAAGTTGTAACAGTGGTGGGCTGTTGGCAACTCTGTGTCTGATTTGACCGACCCAGGAATTGAACCCAGACCTCCCACTCCAGAATCAAACGCCTTACCACTCGGCTATCTGGTCGATTACTTTTTACTCATATATACATTGATTGAGATCTTTATAATAGGTAAATATCACTTTTCTATGACATCACAATCTCTAGCAATAAAATGTGAAAATCTTTAGTTTCGTTTTTCTCAAAACTTAAAATGTGACATAGGCCTATTTTATTCTCATGCGTCATTATGGTCTTTCGTCTCGTCTTTGATAACCCTTATAAATGCCGATTACAATGAACATAACCTGTCAGCGAAACCCCCAGGCATTGATGACATATTTTCAAATTGCTCGCTAATTTTTTGTAAAGCTGTTTACATCACTGATTTCAGAAGTTGCAATAAATGTCAAAAAATGGTTTTAAATCCACTTTATCATCTGTCAAATTGCAGATTTTCACCAGACTGTCCCTTTAAAGATTCTGAGTTATGTACCTTGTGTCTGGGATATTATTGCATCCGGACCCGAATTTATGTTTCAGTCGTGTTCAATTGTTCAATCTCTGCATTTCTTGCAATAAAAATGTTCTCCATTTTTAGCTCACGTAATCCTGTTTTTTTCAAGCATTTCTTCAGAGGAAGAAAGTAGCACTTCAAAAGAACAAGAAAGTAGCGCTTCAGATGAAGAGGAAAGCAGCATTTCAGACAAAAGGTACACTACAGTAGCATATAACAATTTATTATTGTGATTATTGATATTTTTTGTCAAAGACTTACAAGAAATGGCTAATTTCTAGTTCAAATCAAAAAAATCAAATCTTTATTATTCTCGCTTTGTACCTTTGTGGGTGTCACGAGTTGCAGGGCCCATCTCTGCGATCTTGCAGCAAAAGTGCACAATGCAGTGTTGCAGCAGTGGCGAGTCGATGGCAACCTGTGTTAGATTTGATCGACCTGGGAATCAAACCAGGTCTTCCGCACAAGCTTTGGCATTCAAGCCAGACGTGTTTACCACTCGGCCATCTTGGCGGTCCTAATTTTGTTTTATCAACTATAAATGCATACATATAGAATGAATAATTTTGCAGGTATTAGCCCATAAAAATCACTTACGATAAACTATAAAGATGTTTAATTTTAAAACTATTTCATGAAATGAGAGAGGCAGAGAGTTTATTTTTTGTCAGCATACATCACAAATCAGTGTAAAATACTGAAAATAATGAATGCAAATCATAACAGTAATAATGAGGTAGTGGCTGAGACCAGTGTCTTGTAACCGGTTGTCAAAAAACTCAAAACACTTGGCATGACATAGCTGACATAACATGCCATGTGACTGAACTAGACAGCGTAAATCATCAATTACCCAACCAGCTACCAGCTTATTGCTTAGCATATTACTACTAACCAGACATGTTGCACTTCTTATTTTCCTTCTCATGCAGAGCTGATTCTTTTCTACTTCAGTCATTCATTTTTCTCATCACTTATTCATGCTTTTGGAAGATATTTCTTCTGCGAGGACAAGTTCTAGATATCCCTACTGGTACTGGTAGGCTTACCACTGCCAGTTTTCGAATAAGTATGTATTATATTCAGTGCTGGATTCCCGTAATCGTTCGCGAGATAATGCAGAGAAGATGAGAAGAATAATGTTCATTTGACAGAGGTAATTTTGAAAGATTGGGTAGTATAACAACACTAACCTGCGCTGCCATCCCAATACAGCCCTGACTATATTGCAACAGCATAATCTAAGAAAAGCTGTACAAAATCAGGAGCTTAATGTTCTCTTGTTTGGCTTTAAACACTACAGGTATTTTTTTAATGTAATAAGCTTTATGTTGATTGACCTTTTTTTTGTATATCAGCCCTCAGTTTCTACTAGTTCCTGCAGTATTTTGCTCGCAGCACAGTTTGAGTTTCAGTTCCCTGATTGAAAAAGTTCAATAAAATTATTGAAAATTATGAAATGCTGAGAGAATAATGTTGCAACAGACTGTGTTCTGCATTGGTAACAGACAACATGTTATTATATTGGCCAGACTTTTCCGAACAACTAGTCATATCAAACATCTGTTCTGTCGCTTGTTGACTCTATGTATTACTATCTTCATTATATGTACCTCTTGACTTTCTTAAATGTTAAAAAGGGAGTGCAGGCAAAATCAATGGGGGTATCAAAAGTTAGGGCAATCGCAATAGTTTACATTAGCGTTGACCTCCTTCTCCTGGACTTATCCTAACATTCCCCGTTTTTGGACAATTTTATTGGCAACACTGACGTTGATTAACGTTTACGCAGCCATAATTGGAATTCTAACGTAAAGGCAATGGCATGTAACGAAACGACTTGACACAGTTTAGCGCCAGCATGCCATTGCCTTATGTTAGAACTCCGATCATGTGGCGTAAACATTAATCAAAGTGAGTGTTGCCAATAAAATTGTTAAAAAACGGGAAACGTTAGGTCGTGTTTGAAGTAGAATATTTCTCGCACAGCTGAGTCCAAAAGAATGGGGTCAACGCCAATCTAATCTAATGCAATTGTCCAAATTTTTGATACCCCCATTGATTTTGCCTGCACTCCCCTTTCAAGGCATTATTTTCGAGACGCTGGTGGTAACAAAACCATTAGTGCTTTTGGCAATGATTGAAACTTTTGTATCGATATTAGTTTCTTAGTCTTACGAGCTATTATAACTATTTAAATTATAAGTTTACCCAGCCCTGCATTGTAAAAATTAATTCCAGTTATTTGCTTTTTCTTAACTTTTTGATATTTGCAAATTTCTTGACAGTGAGTCAGTCTTTTGTACCCTCCAAGTGTACATAGAAACGAAATTCATTGCAAAAAAATTTGACTTTTTTGTCAAAAATATCGTGAAAATAGGCAATAATCAAAATTATTATTAGCTGCAGCTAAATCAGAAAGCAATGAACTGCCTCATGTGAGGATGTTTGTTCGACTATTTGGCTCAGATTCGAACTGCAGAACGCTGTAATGAGTACGCAAGTGCTTCTGAACTGCATTTCTGCGTTACATCATTACGTAGCTGCAACTAAACAAATTTATGAACAATTTTGAGGTGGTGCAAAATTTGAATATGACTTTTAATAACAAGATAACACAGAACACGTCAAAAATTAAAATTTAAAACCCTACAGTCTGTTTCACCCGTAATCGGGATCATCAGGGGTATCTGCCAAATGTAACACAGAGTTTAAAATCTAAAATTAAAAGATAAAAGTTGAAATTTTTAAAAATGAAAAAATTATAAAAAATTAAAAATTGCTCCCAGTTCTGATCCCGAGGCCATATCCGACTCCTGGGCGGCCTAAGGTACACCCAACTAGCAAGGAAGACTGAACCTGGCCCTCCTGAACTCGAACAGTCTAAGCCACTAGGGAGCCGAAACTAAGGCTCAACACTGGAACTGAGATAACAAAACTAGTATGACTACATAAAAAAAGCTAACTTGATGCAAAACCATGACTGCAGATAGAAACATACACTCAAAGTTAGTACCCTAGTACTAGGCTACTCTGCAAACGGCTGGTAAACAAACACATTTAAAAGGCGCAAAAAGTTGAAATGCGTAGTAAACAAACCGATTAAAAAAAGAGCGAAGGAATATCGACGTTTAAATGGCGTTGCGTTTAATATTTTTTAATTTGAATTTAGCCCTGTGTCGGCATTTGTTGATGATTTCAGAACGTTTGTTGAGAGTGTCGATATTCCTTCTCTCTTTTTTTAATTCATTTGTTTACTACACATTTCAACTTTCGCGCCTTTATATGTGTTTGTTTACCAGTCGTTTGCAGAGTAGCCTAGTACTAGGGTACTAACTTTGAGTGTATGTTCTATCTGCAGTCATGGTTTTGCATCAAGTTAGGTTTTTTATGTAGTCATACTAGCTTTGTTATCTCAGTAGCGGTGTTGAGCCTTAGGTTCGGCTCCCTAGTGGCTTAGACTGTTCGAGTTCAGGAGGGCCAGGTTCAGTCTTCTCCGCTAGTTGGGTGTACCTTAGGCCGCCCAGGAGTCGGATATGGCCTCGGGATCAGAACTGGGAGCAATTTTTAATTTTTTATAATTTTTTCATTTTTAAAAATTTCAACTTTTATCTTTTAATTTTAGATTTTAAACTCTGTGTTACATTTGGCAGATACCCCTGATGATCCCGATTACGGGTGAAACAGACTGTAGGGTTTTAAATTTTAATTTTTGACGTGTTCGGTGTTATGTTGTGATAATCGCTCTGGCCTACGCTGTCAAGCACTTTTTTGAATTGGTTAAATTCAAACTTCACTCATCATGACTTTCAACAAAATCGATTTCATTTTGCTTTCACAATAAGCTTTTCGAACAGAACTCTTCAGTTGCGATCTCTGTCTGGTTTAGTTTGTGGTGAGCAGGATCTTTTAAAGACCAAATGCAGTAAGGAGAAATACATTTTAAGGAGATTGCACAATAGTAAGGAGAAACACAATCTATCCAATGACAGCAGCCTTTGATCTTACCAAAACAGTTGTAGAGTGAATACAAACTGCTTTTGCCAGCACAAATCTGTTTTTTTCCGTAAAATATAAACCGCTTCCAACAGGCTCAACTAAAACTGAGAGCGAGCTGTGGTTAGGATTTTAAACTGCGAATCAGAATAGTTGCGTGCGCACTGATTCGATTCCAGCAAATGTTGGCCAATGACTGAATTGCTCTCTGGTTCGAATTGAGTCTTACTTTTTGCTTGGTTGGTTGAGATCGGTGGGTTCCCTGTTCCTGAGTAAGAGTGGTTTTTTGCCATATTGCTTTTGGAACATGTTGCTTAATGCGTTCCTGAAGCCATTGAGTAGTGCCACCTACGTACCGACTATCACAGTGGCTGCACCAATGTCCTGCCACCTCATCGTGGTGGTGCAGTCCCCTACCCAATGGGGATGGGTCAAAATGGCAGGACAGATTTTCCGAGGGGCTCGACCGAAAGGTCACCCCCATTGTCTCGGACTGTTTTTTTGCTGGGCTGCTCGTTGACCAGTCACAACTGGGCGGCTCCTCTTCTAATTGACCGGACCCCCCTTCAATGTATCCTTATCCTGGCTTTGCTCTTTATTAGTGGCAATGTCCATCCTAACCCGGGGCCCATCAGTAACCATCCTCGCCCCAGGTACCCCTGCTCCATCTGTCACCTTGATGGGGGAAAAGACTTCCTTCAGTGCTCTGCTTGCCTCAAGTGGGTGCACTTCTTCTGCTCCTCCCTTACCCGTGCTGACTTTCGCACAATCTGTGCAACTGGCACTGCAGTGGGTTGGCGTTGCCCGGCGTGCTGCCCCCAAAGCCAAACTGGTTCCCCCACTCAGACCAGTTCCCCCGTTACAACGATTGCATCCCCTCCCCCAGGGTTCCCCCCACTACCACCTGGCTTTTATCAACCACGTCCACCTCGGGGCCCCCTACGTTACTCCCAATTCAACTTCCTAGGCTTAACCGATTTTCAGTTATAAGCAAATCAAATAAATTTCAATGCTTATCTATCAAAATATCAGAAGTAAAAATATAGGTCCTACGCGTGCGTGCCCAAAGTCCCAATCATAGTATTAGTAATCTAATCAAGAAAATTGATATTGTTAAATAGTTTTGGAGAGACCGATTCATGTGGTAGGAGCGCATAGGTTTTGCACAAAATCACATACACGACTAGTTTGTCTTTACTGCTGAATGGTACGAATAGCTGGAGAACACCAATTTCTCATTAAATTACAATACGTTAATATTCTTGAATTATGTTAAAATACTACCCACTATGACTAATGAATTCAATAGTTGGAAGAATTTAGTTCAATTTATTCAATGAACAAAAAAAACTCACTGTTTCAACATATCATATAGTGCTGTATATTTGGCTTTGAGTTCCGCCATTCGTGTGCCAGTGATTTTTCCAACATCAAAGAGCTATAACATAAATGCATTTAGGCCGATATGATAAACTTCTATCATTCAAGGAAGAAAATTTAATTATAAGCTATAGGCAGTATCCAGAGTCTTATACACACAATCAAACCTTTGATTAACAGCCTAAGACATACTGTTTCAAAATCGACATTCGCCTTTAATTCCTCGTCAGTAGGCTAGGACTACAGGTATGAATATGAGCATAGAAACGCAAGGAATCGCAAATTAACCTGATCATAACACAATTTTTTTTCCTTTAAAAATATTAAGTAATAACAATATCACAAGAGATGATATAATAGCTCAATTCAAAATAATTTCCAATGGCATGCCTTAGACAGCTGTTTTGCCCAATCTCAGGGCTCATCAGTAAGGCTAGCAAGGCCAAAACAACAAATATCACTAGTGATAAAATCTTCGAAACATACATCTTTACCAATTCATCACTCAATGAATAAATCTTTACCGATTATGTTTATAATACATAAATCTTTACCCATGAATCTGTCAAATTAAGCAAAATCAGCAAACCTTAACCAAAAAATCTTCACCCAATGAAACTATGTGCTATAAATCAAATCTTCACTGACTAAAGTGCAAATCTTACCTTACATCTCCAGGAGAACGATGGGCTAGCTAACTCTCTACTCTCGTCATAGCTTGCCTTAAATGGCTATGTCTCCAGTAGGCTGAAAGGCTCAAAACTAGGGCCAAAATTCAGACTAGAGCTGAACTATGCTGGCCATGTTTAGAAATGAAACGCTATAAATTCTGCGTTTGCAATGCTAGCCGCAACATCTCTTTGAAAAACAACAGTTAAGTAGGTCATCGCGAGTCAGCGCAAAATCAACAAACTTTGCAGCAAATCGTTAAAAGCCAAGCTGAAAATGACATTAGAAGACAAGTTAGAGGAGATTATTAAAAGATTGGACAAAATTGACTACAATATGAAAAATATAAGCAATATTGACAAGAAACTGGACAATGTCAGCTTCTGCTTAAATTCGTTAGAATTAGAATTTGAAACCAAATGCAAAGAAATTGACAAACTGAAAATATCTAAAGCTGAAGCTGCCAGTATTGAAGAACTGAAGGAAAGAATTGTCTTCCTTGAAACTTTCAAACTAAATTATGAAAATGCTAAGGTAATGCAAGAGTCGTATGATAAACGACTAAATATTTTGGTTCATGGCGTGAAAGAAGACAGTGACAATGCATGGGAAAAAAGAGACAGAACTATTGAAAAATTTGAACAATTTCTACAGAATGGTCTAAAAATTACCGATCCAAATGATGTGGAATATGTTGATATTCACAGGTTGCTGCAACATCCTGTCAAGAGGAACGGCAAAACAGTTCTTAGGCCAATTATTGTTAAACTCCTCACCATGAGCGACAAAAACGAAATCTTCAAAAATGCAAAAAATTTAAAAGATTACAATAATCAACTAAAAGAAGACAACTCCAACAATCCAACCGTCTACATCACTGAACACCTGCCACATAAGTTTCAACAACAACGAAAACTTTTGCTGCCACAGTTCAAAGAAGCAAAGAAGAAGAAGCAAAAAGCTGTTTGGAAAGCTTTAAATGGAAACTATACGCTATTCACTGACGATAAACAAGTTGATCTTGTTGAGACTGATGAAAAGTTTGATAATTTAAAACAATCTTGCGACCATGTGATAATTTGAAAATTTGTGCATTTACAATATTAAAAAAGTATTCCTCACAGCTTTTTATACTGTAAACTAATTGCTTGTATTGTAGTAGTGCAATCTGTAGGTGGTAACACATAGCTTTGTAACACAACCGTATTTCAAGACTTGGAAGGTTTAGGCGAGATCTATTTAAGATTATACTGCTCGATAAAAGGTTAAATTTATTTCTCATTATTCGACCGTGGTTTCTTGTCGTTCGGATTAAGTTTGGTACTTTAGCTTAAACTAAGTCATTAAACGCTTGCTGATTACTGTTGAAATTTATTGATCAAATTTCAGCGAATTAGAGTTATAAAATGAAACTGCAAAACTACTGAACCCTGTAAACTTAGAAAACCAAAAACAATTGTGAGCATAGTCGGGTAATTATAATGAAGTAAACAATGAAATATTACTTGTTTCACATAAAAACCATCGAACTAGTAACTTTGCTTTAGCGCAGATATTCACACATCCTGCAGAGGTTTAATATGAATCAAGATCAAAGTTTATTATGCGTTTGCTATACTGTATTGTTTTGTTTTTTACTTACGAGCACGTGTTGCAACTAGATTGAAGTGTTAACTCTTCAACTAGATTGAAGTGTTGCAACTAGATTGAAGTGTATTCTATCTCCAGTTTTGTGTTATTTTATAGACAATGCTTTTAGACTAGGAATATTCCCGCAGAATTGTAAAGCCAAAATTATTCCACTGTACAAAACCGGAAAACCCAATAATTTGACTAATTATCGACCAATTTCTATCTTAACTTGTTTTTCTAAAATAATCGAAAAATTAATTCACAAACGATTGTCTTCTTTTTTTGATAAACACTCGATCCTTGCTAAAACACAATACGGATTTCAAGCTGGTAAGTCAACCTCTCATGCCATTCTAGATGTATTGACGACAGCCTATGAACATATAAATAACCATGAATACACCGACCTAATACTATTGGACTTCAAAAAAGCATTTGATACCGTCTCACATTCAATACTTCTTTATAAACTAGAGCACTACGGAATTCGTGGAGTAGCAAACAAACTCCTTAAATCGTTTTTGTCAGATCGCTGTCAATTTGTTTCTCACCACAACTCATCATCTGATACTTTAACAAACAGATTCGGTGTGCCACAGGGAAGTAATCTAGGTCCTCTCTTATTTCTTAATTTGATTAAAAACAGTAAAGCCTTATTTAAAATAATAAAATTTTTAAACGTTTCGGACTTAGCTATGTCCATCATCAGTAAAAAGTAAAATCTTATTCAATCTTACTTTTTTTTACTGATGATGGACATAGTTAAGTCCGAAACGTTTAAAAATTTTATTATTTTAAATAAGGCTTTACTGTTTTTAATCAAATTAAGTAAAACTGCCGTTCAATCAGTCTCTTATTTCTAATCTATATTAATGATATCCCTCATGCTCTAAATTCAAATCCAAGATTATTTGCCGACGATACTTGCTTAAACATCAACGCGGTTACCCCTGTTATGTTGAGCGAAAAAATGAATTTAGAACTAACTACTGTACATAAATGGACTACAGCCAACAAAATAACAGTTAACCCCCGAAAATCTCACTGCTTAATAATACCACCCATAAAGAATCATCGCATATCAAATAATTCAATATATTTTAATGACTCAGTGATAAAGATTAATGACACAGTAAAATATCTTGGTATTACAATTGATAATAAATTGAACTTTGAAGAACACATTAATGCGCTTGCTACAAAAATATCTAGATTACTAGGAGTTCTATGCAAACTTCGTCATATTTTACCTAAATCAGCACTACGTAACTTATACCATTCAATGATTCACCCTCATTTGCTCTACGGAATCACGGTTTGGGGAAATGCTTTTGACAAACACTTAAAAAGATTAGCAACCCTACAAAATAAAGCTGTTAAACTAATTTCTGGAGCCCAATGGCGCGATCATGTTACACCTTTCTATTTAAAGCTACAAATTCTAAAGCTGAATGATTTATATCTATACGAAGTTGCTAAGCTAATGCATAAGCACACGCGTAAGAAATTACCCATGAGTCTTTCCACATTCTTTGCCCCGGTCAAAGCGATACACACACGAAGCACTCGTTTAGCATCATCCGAATTAAACCTTTACCTACCCAGATACAAATCTCAAAAATTACAAAAAAGTTTTAAATATCAGGGAGTCAAGATATGGAACTCGGTACCACAAGACCTAAAACAGTTACCCTTTAATCGATTCAAGACAAAGTACAAAAAGCATTTACTCTCAAAATATAAATGAATATTTTAAGCATCAAAAAGGAGTTATTGATCACAATATATTATAGTGGTTGATAAAGTTTTCCAAAGTTAATAAATTTTAACTCTACTAATTCAAAACAGCAAACCTCAGTAATTGATTTTAAATAACAAGGTGGCTGCTTGACTCGATGACCGAGAGGTCCTTTGCAGCTTCCTGCTACATTTCATTTTAAACAAATGTTTGTGTTTGTCTGAAGTGATTATCGAAGTGCAAATAAACTAGATACTATAAATACCCTCTGCTCTCCTTGTGACTCGCATAAAATGGCTACCTCTCCAACAAGGCCGAGACGGTTCTAAACTAGAACCAGTGAATCGCAGTAGTATGTACGTTGTACAATGACTCAACAATGACAACTATCATTGTTGAGTATTGTACAAACTACCGCGAGTCACTGGTTCTAGTTTAAAGCCGTCTCTGCACTGTTGGAGATGTAGCCATTTTAGGCAAGCTACGAGGAGAGCAGAGGGTGTTGATAGCGTTTCATTTCTAAACATGGTTAGCCCAGTTTAGCTCTAGTCTGAATTTTGGCCCTAGTTTTGAGCCTTTCAGCCTACTGGAGACATAGCCATTTAAGGCAAGCTATGACGAGAGTAGAGAGTTAGCTAGCCCATCGTTCTTCTGGAGATGTAAGGTAAGATTTATACTTTAGTCAGTAAAGATTTGATTTATAATTGTAATTGTACTTACATTTTATTCACCAAGTTGCCTTGGCTAGGAGACAGCGAAGGGACCTTTCGGTCTTTGAGTCAAACTGCCACCTGCCTGACCTGTCCTACACACATGGCAGAGGCTTTACACTGTCCCTTTTAATGCTGAACGTCAAGCAGGAAAGCTGTGAATACCAATTTTTATAGTCTTTGATTTGACCCGACTGGGAATCAAACCCGAGTCTACCGCTTCAGTAGCAGACGCTCTATCCACTCGACCACTGATCAGTAGCACATAGTTTCATTGGGTAAAGATGTTTCAGTCAAGATTTACTTATTTTGGCTAAAATTGACTGATTCATGGTAAAAAATTTATGTATTATAAACATAATCGGTAAAGATCTATCCATTGAGTGATGAATTGGTAAAGATGTATGTTTTGAAGATTTTATCACCAGTGATATTTGTTGTTTTGGCCTTGCTAGCCTTACTGATGAGCCCTGAGATTGGGCAAAACAGCTGTCTAAGGCATGCTATTGGAAATTATTTTGAATTGAGCTATTATAATCATCTCTTGTAACATTGTGATTACTTAATATTTTTAGAGAAAAAAAATGTGTCATGATCAGGTTAATTTGCGATTCCTTGCTTTTCTACGCTCATGTTCATACCTGTAGTCCTTGCTGTACTGACGTGGAATCAAAGACGAATGTCGATTTTGAAACAGTATGTCTTAGGCTGGTAATCAAAGGTTTTGGCTGTGCCTATAAGACTCTAGGTACTGTCTAAAGCTCATTATTAAAATTTAATTAGCTCCTTAATTTCAATTAAAATAAAAAAGTAAGATTACTTGAGTAGTTTTTTATGAGGTTATCGATTCTTGAAAATTTTTAAAAATATCAGTTTAACACTCAATACAAAAATACTAGCAATTGTTGCTCTCTAATCATTAGCCTAAACCAGGGCTGCCCTAAGTGTGATCAGCACAAGTTTTTGCAGGCCTGTGACTGGTCTTGAGATTTAGTAAAAGTTCTTCTTCATGCTTGCAATTTTTCACCAAATAATCTTTCAGTCAAATATATGAGTTGTTGACACTGGGAATTTCATACAATGTTTTTAATCGATTTTTAAAAAATGCTATTTGGTTGATAATGCCACTATGGTAACATCAGAAGCAATTTTTCAACTTGCAAATTTACCATACATTTTGTTTCCCAGTATAAGCAAAGGAAAAGGGCTGCAAACTCGATCAAGTTCAAATTAAGCCTATTTCAGCAAGTCCAAGTTCTCTAATTTAATTTAATTTTTCTAATTAACTTAAAAAACAAACCTTTGGTGCATTTTTTAAGTGTATTTTATACTTGTTAACTTAATTTTCTCTTTTACACTTTCTATAGACTACTTTTCAACATTTTTCGTATGCAACACAAATAAAATCACGAATCGTAAAAACAAACAATTATTTTTCGCTGCATATTTTAATCATTAATTTAATTAGAAAATACAATGCAAGAATCAAAAAAATCTTTTGCAAAAATTTTTGTAAAAATTAAGAAACTGGCTCCAGCACCTAAAAGTCAAAATACATAACATTTTAGCACTTAAACATTAGCGCTTAATAGTCACAATCCGCATACCGGCAATTTATAAAGTTTCACCCAATTATACTAGATTTTAAACGTGTTTTGGACCTTACCTATGACTTGCATATAGCCCAAGTGGATAAATGAATTGACTTAAACATTCAATTCTTTCAAGAGACTCTAAAAAAGTTGCAAAATTTCTTTCAAACTACATTGAAATAATTTTTTTTCATGAAATCACAAAAATCGCCTCGAGACTGAGAAGGCCTTGCCCCCCAGATGTCGTCCTTAAATGGGCATTCAGATCAAAAAATTTTTGCTTGGTTTTCTCTCAAAAAATTTTTGACAGACCTGAAGACGAACTTTGCCAAATTTGAGCTTTTACGACCTTCCGTTTCCAAGATATGACAATTTAGATTTCGTTAGAAAGGTTTTTTCCCCTTAGAAATTTTGCCAGGGTGCCAACTAAAAACAAAATTTCAAAAAGTTGCTGAATACTTTGACTCTGAATAAGAGTTTTCTGCAGTGTTGTAGTCAAAACAAAGCAAACGGTCAAACTTGTAAACTAGCTACTTCTCAAACAAATTTATTCAAGCCAATTTTTCAAAAGTTAATCTTCTGTCACAATACTGGCAAAATGGCAACACTGAAGCAAGGAAAAAATGTTTAACTTTGAACAGCAATATCTTGAAAAAGGCAAGACAAAGAAAGTTCAAATTTGGTGAAAATGCATTTTAGGCTTTACTAAACATTTTGGTCAACAGTGAAAAACTTCACTTGAATGCCCTTTTAATGCATTTCAAACGAGCAACCATTTATTCAACACATCAAGTACTGGGTACTGTTTAAACTTCGGCACAGAAAATGTTACTTTTTGGTTCAAGCAATATCTTAGCAAAACTCTAGTCTAGATTCAATGGTGCTGCATACTAAACAGGATTGAGTTTGTTCTGTACTAAAAAGTTCTTCTATATAATTAAACAAACTGTTCAAAGTTTGAATCATTAAAACTTATTCTGGATTTCTGATACCAACAGCAATCGAGAAAAAAATTATGGAAGCATTTTATGAGAATTATGCAGCTCACTAAAGCTCAGAAAAAGTGTAATGCAGCCTGCTCCCCCAAAACTTTCAGCATCCCTGGTGTAAACTGTTAAAAACTAATTGTAATAAATCAACACTCTTAGAGGATAACTATTGTGCTAATCGAAGCAGGACATCCTGACGCGACTGACCTGACGCGAGACTATTCACCCGAGAATCCAGACACCATGGACATCCTGACATTAGTGTTAGGGCTAGGGTTAGAGAGAGTGTTAGGGTTAGAGTTAGGGCGTCAGGATGTCCCTGGCCTCAAGAATACCGGAGTGAGGTTTCTCGCATCAAGTCGGTCGTGTCAGGATGTCGCGGACCATGTGCTGATACAGTACCAAAGCAAGAACAAACTCTCTTACCTCCTCTAAACATTGAAATGCTGGACTTGCAGAGACCTCTACTTGATTTTCTTCTTGTGTTCGCACAGTTGGGGCCAAGGCCGAAATGGGCCTGCTTTCAGGAAGAGCCCCTTCATCTGATTCATAATCTTCTTCTGGAGGAGGCCAAGTACTCATCCTCACATATTTTTCTACTTAAATATCAACTTAATATACACCCTAACAAAAACATAGATTCATATGAGAAACCAAACCCTGCATTTACGGATGCACTCTGCATTAAGGCAAACTCTTTTAGGGTCATTTTGGAATTTCAACTTGCTTGGGTGTGAGATTTTTGCCTTTGGTCAAAAAAATGGAAAATCAAAAATTTTTTTGAAAAAGCACCCCATTTACTTACTGCCCCCGAGGATTTTTTGAATCGCACTCCTCAAAATATACTAGTATCGATTGAAATAGAACTATTGGTGCTATATATGCAATGTTGGTACTCATATTTAGTGCTTTTTAAAGAGGAAGACATCTATGACCTTCAAAATTGCATTGGGGTTACTTTGAATTGTTTTAATTTTTTGGTAAATTGTTATTTAAAAAATAACATTTTAGCATGTATTGTGAACTCAAAAGTCGGTTAGTTTAAAACAATGTACTGCAGCAATAATCACACTTACTCAAATGCACATTGCAATTCCATGGGTTTTAAGTACCTGGGGGAAAGCCACTTACAATAAGTAGACGAAGATGCAGTGTTATTTGACATGTTAAATAAAAACTTTTCCAGAAAATTTTTTTTTAAGTTTTATTAGTTTTACTACTGGAATGGTTTTAGGAGTTTAATTGGAGTGGCGTTGACTTAAAGTTTTTGCTTTGGCAATATGAAAGAATGCCTGAATGCAAGTTTTGTGTAATATCTGACACAATAGTAGATGCATTTTAATAAACAAAGTTACAATCCAAGAAGTTTCTGTAATTTTAAATTTAACTTTAACAATATTAATTTCTATCAGTATCCCTAGCTAAATTTGAACTGAGTTCATATTAACTCTTGTCTTTCACTACAATTTATTGGTTAACTTTTCAAGAATGCACTTTGGTTTATTAATGTCAGCACAGAATTTGGCATGATCAATATAGCCAACTTCGTGGTGATTTAGTCAGAAAATCCTACTCTGCTAAGTTTAACACTATATAAGTTACAAAAAAAAACAAACATACAATAATCCACATAAAAACGCTCTCCCATATCACTAATCAACCGATTTTGGTATTTTGCTGGTGTAATTTTGCTCTTACATTCTATGCTTGCTTAATTCTTTTTCCAGATCTTCAATTCCTTTTTTTCCAATCTCTCAATATAAGCTAAACCGCAAAATTGAAATCTCTATCTAGTTGCAATTCTGTAGATGGAAAAAGTGGCACTGCATGAGATGTAAGATGGTATGAGGTTCCAGACCACAGTCACAATTACTTTTTTTTCTCTTCTGTCAATTATTGTTGTGTGCTGTGGTCTGTTTTCCTTATATGTAGCATTTGATGGAATGTAATATCTGTTCGAATCTCGAAATTTACAAACTTAATTGGCATTACTATTTTTTTATTTAATTGTCAACCATAAGTAGGGTGGCAACCGACTTTGACCATATGGTCTCTTTGGTGTCTCCCAACCATTTGTATTTAAGCTATAGACAGTATACAGAGTCTTGTAGGCACAACCAAACCTTTGATTAACAGCCCAAGACATACTGTTTCGGAATCAACATTCGTCTTTTATTCCTCATCAATATAACTAGGACTACAGGTATGAACATGAGTGTAGAAAGGCAACGAATCGCAAATTTCCAGAATCTAAGCCAATTTTTGTCCTCCAAAATTGTAAAATAATCACAATACTACAAGAGATAATTAAAATAGTTCAATTCAAAATAATTTCCAATAGCATGCCTTAGACAGTTGTTTTGCCCAATCTCAGAGCTCATCAGTAAGGCTAGCAAGGACAAAAGGACAAATATCACAAATAAGTTGATAAAAATCTTCAAAATACAGGACTATATGACTCTATAAAACTCTGTATAGTACACTATAAGACTCTGTATACTGTGTATAGCTTATTATTAATTTTCTTAGAACATTGTTCTAAATAAATTGTCATTGTTGAGTATTGTACAAACTACTGCGAGTCACTTAGTTTAGAGCCGTAGCCATTTTAGGCAAGCTACAAGGAGAGCAGAGGGTGTTGATAGCGTTTCATTTCTAAACATGGTTAGCCCAGTTTAGCTCTAGTCTGAATTTTGGCCCTAGTTTTGAGCCTTTCAGCCAACTGGAGACATAGCCATTTAAGGCAAGCTATGACGAGAGTAGAGAGTTAGCTAGCCCATCGTTCTTCTGGAGATGTAAGGTAAGATTTGTACTTTATTCAGTGAAGATTTGATTTATAGCACATAGTTTCATTGGGTAAAAATGTTTCAGTCAAGATTTACTTATTTTGGCTAAAATTGACTGATTCATGGGTAAAGATTTATGTATTATAAACATAATCGGTAAAGATTTATTCATTGAGTGATGAATTGGTAAAGATGTATGTTTCGAAGATTTTCATCACTGTGATATTTGCTATTTTGGCCTTGCTAGCCTAACTGATGAACCCTGAGATTGGGCAAAACAGCTGTCTAAGTCATGGTAAAGATGTATGTTTTGAAGATTTTTATCACTGTGATATTTCTTGTTTTGGTCTTGCTAGCCTTACTGATGAGCCCTGAGATAGGGTGAAACAGCTTTCTAAGGCATGCTATTGGAAATTATTTTGAATTGAGCTATTTTAATTATCTCTTTTAGTATTATGGTTACGTTACATTTTTGGAGGAAAAAAATGTGGTATAATCTGTTTAATTTGCAATTTCTTGCTTTTCTACGCTCATGTTCATATCTGTAGTCCTAGCTATACTGACGAAGAATAAAAGGCGAATGTCGATTTTGAAACAGTATGTCTTAGGCTGTTAATCAAAGGTTTTGGTTGTGCCTATAAGACTCTGTATACTGTCAATAGCTTTTTATTAATTTTCTTAGTACATTGTTCTTAATCATTTGTATTTACATGTAGTGTGTTTAAAAATCTGGAGTAAATACTCGTAAATAAATCTGAATCCGAAATTGTTCAGTTGACCCCATTTTGCCATGTTTTGTTGCAACACTTGAACAGGTAATCTCTGAACTCTGACTTTTGGAAATCATGTGTTTTCCACATTAACAATGCTGCGCTTCATGTGATTGGGATGGTGGTAGTATCGTTGTTCAATGAAGGGGAGCAGCAGGCGGTTGAATTTGTCAACTTATATTGCAGCTTTGTCACTTGCTGCTCAAATTGAATGATGAGAGGGCTGGTTCTGCACACTACCATATTTGTATTTCCTCCATACTACTTAAGAACAAATCTGATACAACATAAACTTCCAATAACGTATAGTGCAATAAGCACAAAAAAACAAATTCTGCAAATGAGGAATGGAATGAGAAGCTCAAAACAATAAGTTGTCAAATAGCTGGTCATTAATGACAGGTTTAGAAACATTTGTACAACTTTTAGGACGAAATAAGCTTTGCTTCAATCACTCGAGAAAAATCGCAAAAGGACTGCTCAAATGCCCAACCATCCTTGCCCATTTTAGAAATTGAACAAATATGGTGGTGTGCATTTAAGAAAGTGTGATTGTTGCTGCAGTAAATTGTTTACTTAAACCGACCGATCTTTGATTTGGCAATGCATGCTAAAATGTAACAGTTTTTTTTTTTAATAACAAATTTGAAAAAAATTTAAGAAGTTTAAAAAAATAAAGCAACCCTAATGCAGTTTTTAAAACATAGATGTCTTCCTCTCTAAAAAGCATTATACGATATGAGTACTAACATTCTATATCTAGCACTAATGGTTCTTGCCATAGGTGGGCAAGCTAATGCAAAACGTTAGCTTCGTTAACCACTAGTCCGTTAACAAACTTCACACCTCCGTTAATGTTGATCCGTTATTTTCAGCTTTAATTAACGAAAGTTAATAAAGTCTGTTAATCCGTTAACATTTTGCGTGTAATTTACATTTCGTTTTATTCACTCGCTTCTAGAACACGTATTGACGCTGTTGAGCTGATTGTAAGGAAATATTTATTGCTATGGAGGTCTTTTTGTGTTTACATTTCGTTTTATTCACTCGCTTCTAGAAGACGTATTGACGCTGTTGAGCTGATTGTAAGAAAATATTTATTGCTATGGAGGTCTTTTTTTGTTTTGAAAGATACATTTTACAGTCTAATATAATTTCAAGATAAAAACAAGTTCAAATGCACAACAAAGCTGCAAGATATTAACGATAAAAACCTTAACGGAAGTTAACAGAACTTAACGGAAGTTACTTTAGTCCGTTAACAGCTCTTAACGGAAGTTAATTTAGTCCGTTAACATGAAAAAACTTTTTAACGGATTAACGAGTTAATGAAAAAGTTAGCTTCGTTATTAACGGATTAACGATTAGCGAACTTGTGCCCACCTATGGTTCTTGCACATGATATTAGTATATTTTGGGGGGCGTCATTCAAAACATCCCCTGGTAGTTAAATGGGGTCCGATTTCAAAAAAAAATTGGATTTCCATTTTTTTGGCCAAGGCAAAAATCTAACACAAAGGCAAGTTGAAATTCCAAAATGACCCTAAAAAGGTCTGCCCTACTCTGCATCTTCTAACCACATCAATGCACAGTACTTTTTAGGGGGTTCTCGTTGCAAGTCTTTTTTGGGCCATCAAAAGTAGACTGCTTGACCCCCAATGGGAAATTACTGTAAAGTGTTGTTCTCAAGGACACAACAACGCATTGCCAGTTAGGGTTTTAAAACGGAAGTTAGCAACCTTTTAATCACTAATCTGACATTCTACAATCTGAGCTATTGCCACCACATCTATCGTGATCTGCCTATTTTTGGAGATCAAGCACCAAAACACTGCACTACTCCCAATCGTAGTTACAACAAATAAAAAAAAGGTGGCAATAAAACCTAGCTGTTCAACAAGCATTCATACCCAATTAAGCAACTGACAAATTTGGAATAACATACAAATACAGAATATAATTTGGCAAGGCCTAGTGGCAGATTGAACTGCTGGTGCAGCAAAGAAGTGTAGGAGTAGACAATTGCACTGATTGCAAACAAGCTTTGGAAAAGCAATGATGCCAAAGCAAGGTGCTATCAATGAACAAATGCAGGAAATGTCTGCTACTACAGTAAAGTCAAAACAGATGTACCAGTATGGTAATCCAATGTTAATTTATATGCGTTTTTTTTTATAAAGGAAATCCATATTTTTCAGACTAAAAGACACAGCTGAAATTCTTAAATGTCTAAAAAATCAAATGTGCATCTTGTTTTGTACTCAGAAGTGCTTTATACTCTATATGGATCAGCTTATACTATCTCATCGTTAGAGCTTTATCAGAGTTACTTAGAGCTTTATAACTTTAATTTCATTTGATGCATCTCATACTCCAGTGTGGCTTACGTGAGAAAATAAAAGCAATTGAAGCTTTTTGTTGATACTGTGCTTTGTACTCTGGTGTGCCTGAGAGTCCAAAAAAATTTTCTTATTCTTATGTAACAGGATCCTAGACAAAATCTCAAATAGGACAAAATCTTGAATGAACAAAATCTCGAATAAGACAATATCCCAAACAGATCAAATCTCGAATTATACAAATACCCGAATGGACAAAATCCCAAATTGGACAAAATCCCGAATTGGACAAAAGCCAGAACTGGACAAAATCCAGAATGGACAAAATCTCGAATGGACAAAATCCTGAATTGAACAAAATCTTGAATGGACAAAATCCTGAATTGTACGAAATCCCAAATTGGACAAAATCTTGAATTGAACAAAATCCAGAAAAGCAAAATTCTGGACAAAATCCTGAACAGACAAAATCTCGCATTAGACAAAATCCTGAATTGGACAATATCCAGAAAAGCAAAATTCCGAATTGGACAAATCCAGAATGGACAAAATCCCAAATTGAACAAAATCCAGAATGGACAAAATCCTGAATTGAACAAAAACCAGAATCAACAAAATCCTGAATAGACAAAATCCCGATTGGAAAAAATCCAGACTGGACAAAACCTTGATTGAAAAAAAAGCCCTGATTGGAAAAAATCCAAAATTGGACAAAATCCCAATTGGAAAAAATCCAGAATGGACTAAATCCAGAATCGAACCTACTTCAAAGATAGTGAAAGTCAGGATTAACACTGCACTCACTGCTGTCTTATACGCACTAATAAATATAAATGATTAATTTGCCGACAAAACTGCATGTCTTTCACTTGCTTGTGTCATGGCGACCTAGAAAAACAGCGCATATATAAAAATAGAGGGATCAAGTTAAAAAACTCTGCAGTTTGGAAAGTTAATTTGGTGTGAAGCAGTTTGTCCTGTAGTGAAAGCTTCACACTTTTCACATTTGACGTCAACTTCTTCAGTTTGCAGGAAAAGAAACTAGGCAGTATTTGAAATAGATTAGCGAGTCTTGTTTTTGACAAAATTGTAAGCAATTAAGAGGTGAAGAGAGAGTTGGCCCACAAACAAACTTCCTGAAAACAAAATTTTCTGTTTCCAATGTTGCTTTCTTTTTTTGTTAAGAACAAAATTTGGTATGTTTACAAAATCAAATATTAAATGTTTTTTGATGTGACTAAAAGGATAGCCTTTGAATTAAAAAACCAAAACCGACAAAAGAGCAATGAAGTTTACAAAACTATACTTCAGTTTAATGATTATGTGTTATGGTCATTATATCTTTTAATGCTTCTTTTTGTTTCTAAAACATAAGCAAAAACATCTAACGAACATGAATTCAAGAGGAGTGCAAGACAGTTTGACTAAGAAACTTACAGTTTTAATTTTTCTTTATTTTGATTTTTTTAAATTGTATTATTTACAAAAACTACACTGAAGGTTTTCGGCAAAACATTATACCTTTGTCAAAGCATCTAAACAATCTAACAAACTACTAGTTTCCACACAGAATAAAATTAATTAACACTAACTTTTGCAGTTGTTTGAATTACAACCAACCAATTATGTCAACACATGCGATTAAACGAAATAAACAGTGCAGATAATGTTGGATAAGCAGGCTAAAAAGTTTACTAAAGTTGTCACTATCAATATATTTGAAATCTAAAAAAAGCAATAGCTGTTGTGATTGATTTTCAAATTACTGTGAACCCAAAGTGGTGAGTTAACAATCAAACACTATCAAAACAATCAAAAATCAAAAACTTTATTCCTACAAAAAATATTTTGATCGCTTTGGCAGTGTTTGAACGTTCGATCACATCATTTCGTCTTGACAGTAATTTGAAAATCACCCATAACTTATTTTCTTTAAACTTAAAGTAGTTGTAGTGACAACTTTAATTAACTGTTTCGCCCGCTTATCCAACATTTAACTGCACTGTTGAATTCCTTTGATCGCATGTGTTGACATAATTTGTTTAAACATACAGAATACTGTAACCAAATCAAATTTTTCATTATATTTGCTACATTATGCCAAAGCGTGTAATGAGTAGGCGGGGCCCATCTCCGTGTCATTGCGCCCAGGCAACATATCTCCTTTTGAAGAAATGTCGCAGCGGTGGCGAGCTGTTGATAACACTGTGTTCGATTTGACAAGAGATAGAGTTGAGGACTCAACGTTCAAGGCCGAGGACTAACAAAAAATTCGAGGCCAAGGACTGAATTTTCGAGGACAGACCCTCTCAAGGCCAAGGACAGAAATGGTCGAGGTCAAGCACCAAGGACACAATTTTGCAAAATTATGGTTGGTAAATTTTCCATAATTTTTAAGCACAAAAGTGTTTTAGATATTGCATTGTGTTAAGCATTTGATGAAAATTCGAAAATAATAGTTTTTTTAAATAATAGCGACTGCTATTTTGAAGTTTTACTTGTTAGCAGCTGATGTTGATTTTGTACTCAGTTCTAAAGTTGTGATACTGGGAGTGATTTTATTTGAAAGAGCATTTAATTCTGTGCAATTAAAAAAAATTGTTTGAATTGACCCAATAAGTTAAGAGATATGAAGTGCTTTGTAAATAATTTTTTGTTACGCTTGAGTGATTTTTGAAGCAAAGTTGCTTTTTACCACTTTAAAAGCATTGCCACTGGCCTAATTTGAGTCAATATGACCAAGAGGCTCCGACTTTGCTCAAATGAAGAGTCAGTAAATCTGTTGGCATAGTTTTCCAATCACGTTATGCATGAGTGATTTTAAGGAGTTTTACAATGCAATAACCCTTTAGTAATGTTACGCATGGTAATTCTTGCTGTATATTTGGCAGAAATATTCGCATTATCTCAAATTGTATTCATAATACGAGGTATGTACAATAAGTAATGAGAAAATGTCAGGAGAGGCAGTATTTATTTCCAGAAAGTTACAAAACTTTATCTCCTTCAAAATAATTTCCATCCGCCTTTACACTTTTTCATGCATTGCTCCCATTCCTGGAACACCTACTTAAATTCCTTCTGCAGCAGTCCTTTCAAAAAATTTTTCGATGCCTTTTTCATCTCCTCAGTTGACTGGAATCCAATCCCTCTGAGGCCGTCTTTTATGCGTGGAAGCAGGAAGAAGTCACGAGGGGCTAGAACAGGGCTGTAGGGTGGGTGTCGTACCGGTTTCATGGCCCTTTTAGCCATCTGAGTGGTAACCAGCATTGATTTGTGACATGTGGCATTATCCTTATGGAACCACCACAAACCACTCGTCCACTGCTGATGCCTCTTCTTTCTCATCTACTCTCTGAGCCTTCTCAGAACAGTTAGGTAAAATTCCTTATGGACTGTTTGACATTGGGAAACCCACTCAACATGAATGAGCCCTTGTGAGTCAAAAAAAGGAATGACCATGGCCTTCTCTTGCGATCTGCTCATCCTTGCCTTCTTGGGTCTGGGGGAAGTCCCATGCTTCCACTGAGCACTCTGACGTTTGTTCTCAAGGTCGTATATAAACACCTACCCAACTTTAGTCACAAGTCACGATGTTATTCAGGAATTCGAAATCAGCCTCTATCATTTGCAGGATATCAGTGCAACATTCCACACAAAACTGTCTTTGGTCCGTGGAGAGGATCTTCAGCACAAACTTGGCACAGACTTTGTGGAGCTTCAGATCGTTGGTCAGAATTGTGTCTGCTGTGCCAACACTGATACCAACAGTTTCAGATATCATCCTTACAGACGATCGATGATCTTTCAGCACTAACTTTTCCACCAAGTGAATGCTATCTTCTTAGCGAGCATTTTTAGGTGCTCCAGATCTGGGTACATCTTCAACCTGTTTATTTCCTTCAGAAAATCTGTTAAACCACCGATAAAAAGTTGCTTTGCTCATTTGTTCATTCCCATAAGCTTCCTTTAACATTGCATAATATGTTTCTTGCTTGGTCTTCTGAAGTTTAACGCAAAATTTGATGGCGTAACGCATAGGTGGGCAGACTGGGCACAGTACTTTGCAAAAGTACTGCGGTATCGGTACTTTGCTAAAATTCGTACTGCGGTACCGATACTTTCAAATTCGAAGTACCGCGATACTTTTTTTAAAAATTAAAAGAAAAAAAATCGACTGATTGACCTCGTTTATGGGATTGTAAATCATCACTTTTAGCAATTAGGTTTGTTTCTACAACTAGTGCGAGCTGCGTAGACCTACAGTTCGTTTTAGGGAAAGTTTGCAGTAGAATAGTAAGCAGTTGCAGTTTTAGTATTACTACTATAGTGAGTTCTAAGTACTAACTAGTGATGGAGTTGACTCGATAAACTATCTAACTTATACGGACTAATGTCACCGGGCTACATCTTGTACTAGAGTATCTTGTCACCAGTAATGACCAAATAGCAGTCATCTCTAAAGCATCACCCATGTAAGTTGGCACTGAAAGCTACTCTGACTATACATTAGCTTCTAATTATTGCACAAGTGACATTCACACAAAACTTAGAAACTGGGGGATAAATCGCACTTTTGGCAAAGTGTGCTATTCTGATTTGTTTTTAGTTGATTCATTGGTGCAGTCACTTTTTGCATTTCTTATTTAAAGCTAGAAGGGAGCTTACCAGTTTCCGGCCCTCTTAATTCCCCATAATGAGAACAATTTCAAAATTACAGCATTTTTTGTTGCTGTTGTAAAGCATATTTATTCTTTTGTCACAGCACAGCATTAGACGCTAATCAGAGCTGGGCGTTTAAAAAACACATCGTAAAGTGCAAGCGCGAATTCCACAACCAAAATCTTCTAGTTTAAAGCACAAGCGCAAAGTCCGCAATCAAAATTATTTAAGGTCGAAGCCCAAGCGCAAATTCCACAACCAAAATTTTTTAAGGTTAAAGCGCAAGCACAAATTCCGCAACCAAAATTTTTTTAGCTTTAAGCGCACGTGCAAATTCTGCAACCAAAATTTTTAAGCTGAAAGCGCAATTGCAAATTCAGTAAGGAAAATTCTAAACGTTTTAAAGCGCAAACACAAATTCTGCTACCAAAAATTCAAAATAGTGCAGCGCAACTACAAATTGATTACTTGAGAAGCAAACACAAATTTTGCTATTTAAAAAAGTTTTTGAGGACAAATTTTTGCATAATCGAAGTTTCAAAAGCGCACTGCAACAATGGTGTTAAGTACAAAAATAAAAAAGGACAAACATTGTACCATCTTCAGCTAATCTGCACTGGAATAAACCAACTTCAATGCGTTTAGCTTTTATAACTAAAGGCACATGATATCTAAGAGCGAAGAAAGAATTATTTTTACGGTTGAAAAAAGCAATTAAACACTAAAACAAAAAACAATAATAAAAATAAAAACACCAAAAGAAAAAAAAGCTCCACTCAATCACAGTCAGAAATAATGTGTTATTTAAGCAGAAAAATTAACTTTTTTAAACACTTTTCATTCTCATGCAGCAAAACAAACTTTTCAAAATTTTCTTTCGTCATAGACAATAGTCTCGATCGCAAAATATCAGAACCAATAGCAAATAACCTCTCGAGGGAGGTCGAACTAGGGATAGCAGTGTTGAATCTTTTGAATTTTCGCAACCATGCATCTTTCTTGTAGGCAGGAAAGCAGTCTTTCGTAATTTTGTTGGTTGCTCTTCCGACACTTTCAACTAATCTTTTTCCTATTGTAGTGGCAAACTTTTCGGCTACTAATTACAGTACAAAAAAACAAAAGGTATTTCGAACTTATAAAATAACTTATTAAGTAAGGTAGCTTAAACTAAATAGAGGGTTCAAAATTCACGCCTGCTCGCTTGCCCAAGACAAGCCGAAATCGCTTCGGGCAAGTTAGTTTTCAGCTTAACTTCCCTGACGGGCAAGTTAACAAAATATAGCATATTAGACAACTTCAAACAAGATTATTTAAAGATGCAACTTACCCGGTTTTGTTGCAATAAAGTAAAATCTGTACGTAGAGAAAGCTGTTCCTTGCCTTATTTTAGTAAGCACTTGGTAACTATCACAATTAATGCATTGTCTAATAGTACGCATATTATTAATCGTAATTAACACATCTTAATCGGTCGCAGATTTTTTTATTCTTGGATGTGCTTAACTACTGTTTGGCACAAAATGTCACGTTTTTTTTCTAGAAAAGTTTTCCGACGCTTGTCACGCTAAAAGCTGTTTCAGATACCCTGCGCTGCATGAAGGTAATGCCAAGAATTTTGCAATTTTTTTGTTAAGATTATTTTGAAAATCTTTTAGCTTCAATTACTTTTGCAAAAAAAATTTCGGCTTTCTAGCTGGTGTAGTTTCCAAAATATTCGCTACTAAAAATATTTTGCAACAAACCACAAGGTAATTAATAAAATAATTATGATTGTTACCCAGTGAATATGCTTATGTAGGTACCACATGGGTTTTCAGTGGGCAACTGGGCTTTACGTGGGCCATGTTGCTGGGGCCCAAGTGGGCTTAGCTTGGGCCTAAATGGACTTTTTCAAAATGTTTTTTAGTGTTTGATATAAACACCCTTGGTTGTTAAAAGCCTACAAATAATTTTCTAATTTTTGTTGCAGCAAGATAAAACAAAGAAAATTGAATCATTATGATTTTGGGGTGCCCACACTACTCCCACTCTTAGCCCAGTCGTGGGCCATTTTGATGGGGCCCAAATGGAGTTAGCTTGGGCCTAAATGGACTTCTTCAAAATCTTTTTTAGAGTTTGATATAAACACCCTTGGTTGTTAAACGCCAAAAAATAACTATTTGGCTATTGCCACAACAAAATGAAGCGAAGAAAATTGAAAGTTTGAATTTGTGGTGCCCACGCTATTCCCACTCTCAGCCCAGTCGTGGGCCATTTTCATGGGGCCCAAGTGGGCTTAGCTTGGGCCTAAATGGAGTCCTTTAAAATCTTTTTTAGCGTTTGGCATAAACAGTACTTCAATTATAAAATTTTGGATGGGGAAACGCTATTGCAGCTTTGACCAAACGCACTTAGCATGCGAAAGTATTTTGGTGAAGATTACATAATTCCGTCGCCGAAATTGAATGAACTCCAAAAAAAAGGTCTTCCCCGGAAATTGAAGTGTTCTTTCGCCAATATTAGGTTAAGAGCAAAAAAAAAAGGTCTTCACCGGAAATTGAAGTGTTTTTTCGCCAAAATTAGGTGAAAACCAAAAAAAAAGATCTTCACCAAAAATTAAGTGTTTTTTTTGCCAAAATCAGGTGAAGACCAAAAAATATATATATATATAAAAGGTCTTTGATGCAAATTGAAGTGGTTTTTCGCCAAAATTAGGTGAAGAATTAGGTCTTTTTCATCTGATCATCCAGCGCTCAAATCTCGATCGGAGGACACCTAAATCTCGATGGGGAAACGCTAATCTCGTTGGGGGGATGCTAACTCTCGATGGGGGGATGCGTACCCCTGCATTCCCTCTACAATTTAAGTAGGATTGAGTATAAACACCCTTGGTTGTTAAAAGCCTAAAAATCACTATTTAGCTATTGTTGCAACAAAATGAAGCGAAGAAATTTGAAACTTTTTGACTTTGGGATGCTCACGCTATTCCCACTCTCAGCCCAGTTGTGGGCTATTTTGATGGGGCCCAAGTGGGCTTAGCTTGGGCCCAAACGGGCTCCTTAAAATCTTTTTTAGCATTTAGTATACAACTAGTTAGTTAGCGTCGCAACAAATTCAAGCGAAGAAAATTGAAACTTTTTGGCTTTGTGGTGCCCACGCTATTCCCACTCTTAGCCCAGTCGTCGGCCATTGTGATGGGGCCCAAGTGGGCTTAGCTTGGGCCTAAATGGAGTCCTTTAAAATCTTTTTTAGCGTTTAGTATACAACTAGTTAGTTAGTGTCGCAACAAATTGAGGCAAAGAAAGTTGAAGCTTTTTGAATTTGCGATGCCCACGCTATTCCCACTCTCAGCCCAGTCTTGGGCCACTTTGATGGAGCCCAAGTAGGCTTAGCTTGGGTCTAAATGGAGTCCTTTAAATCTTTTTTAGCGTTAGTATAAACACCCTTGGTTGTTAAAAGCTGAAAAATAACTATTTAGCTATTGTCGCAA
This sequence comes from Trididemnum nubilum, assembly GCA_963965965.1. Classification (NCBI taxonomy): domain Eukaryota; kingdom Metazoa; phylum Chordata; class Ascidiacea; order Aplousobranchia; family Didemnidae; genus Trididemnum; species Trididemnum nubilum. Next base: position 21,122,404 of record OZ014484.1, read on the forward strand.
CAAAATGAAGTGAAGAAAATTGAAACTTTTTTAAATTTGGGGAGCCTACGCTATTGCCACTCTTAGCCTGGTCATGGGTTATTGTGATGGGGCCCAAGTGGGCTTAGCTTGGGCCTAAATGGAGTCCTTTAAAATCCTATTTTTAGTTTTTGGTATGAAAACTATTGATGGTTGAAAGCCTAAAAATAACCATTTAGTTTTAGTCGCAACAAAATAAATGAAGAAAATTGAAACTTTTTGAATTTGTGGTGCCCACATTAATCCTGCTCACAGCCTAGTTAAACTTTTTGTATTCTGTCACCGTGGTAGTTGTATGGTGTAAAATTTTGATTTTTGTAAATTGAATTTTTAATTGTTATAGAAGATAAAAAAAATGTCCATAACAGATCAAATTTTGGGACTAAGAATTATTTTAAATATTTTAAATTTAACCTCTGATTTAACAATTTTATTGAAAAATAATGTCAGATATTTGAAAATTTAATCATACAAATTTTTTGACCATCAAAAAAATTATTTTGTGCTGTTCAAAAGTTTCACACAGCAATATAACATGTTGGAAGTTTCTTTATATTTTCGTAAAATTTTATTGTTTTTATTGAAACACAGCATGAGAAAAAGGCGTTGCGAGACAGGATCCGCACATGCATGAAAGCGTGATTTTAGAAGATTTCACATGGCGAGTTGTTTGCGTTAGTGCTCAGAACTTTTTTTATTGCAGTAAAGCATCATGAAAAATTAAGTCATCAAGGTTGGTATTGTTTTTCATTAAACCAAATTAATGAAGACCAAAATAAGTATTCTGGATTAGATCGCGAGAAGCAGGGTTTTGGAAATTAGTTTCAAGTTTTCTAACGAAAAGGAGCGGCAAAAGTCTCAACAACTCAAACTGGCAACAAATATCAGATTAATGATGCAGAATTTTGCAATTTTGCTTTGGCAAATGAAAGTTTTTATTGCATTATGCAGTTCATTTTTTTGACAGTTGGGCTGTTTTACAATCTTACTGGACGCTAAGGCGAAGAATCATTGCAGAAATTGTCGATATTGTCTCTGCTGCAAGGTAAGTTTTTTTTTTAATTTGCTTTTGTACTGGCAGAATGTTAATAATAAAATATTCAATTCTTTTTTTCACTAGATCAAATGATTTTGAAACTGCTAAGGTTTGAACGAAAACAATTTAATTTTTATCTTGAACCTATTTCGATTTCATCTAGAAATGATAATTTTGTACCGTATTGTTATTGCGAAAGGCGACCACTGACCCTTATATTCTAAGGTTGTGCATGTACTGTTTCTTTGAAAGCATAACGAATTTTACAGTCGCTATTGATGGTACAGCTGATATTTTGTGGTTAAATGTCTCTGACAGCTAGTCTTTGGGTCATAGCCAAGTTATTCATCACAAGCTGCATTTTTCAAATCAAAATGAAGCCCCAACAGCCCGAGAGTTGACGTGACAGTATCTTTGTCGTTGCAGTGCATATTTATTGTATTGACCTTATTGTCACTAAAAGCATCAGAAGCAAACTGTTTGACGATACAAAGACCTTTTCTTGCCACAACTACTTTTTGCTGAGAAGAATCCGTAGCTTACCAGCTGAAATCTCAGGATTTCTTTGAATTTTTGTTCAATAAATTTACTGCTTGTTCAAAAGCCGCCAAGCTGAGATAATAATGATCAAAAAAACGTCTTATTTAAAGACGCAACAACATGACCAGGGTGCAAGTTAAAGCGAAATACTCAATCAGGATCGTCGTAAAAACAACGCCTTTACCTTGTTGGCCACCTAACCACTTGTGTAGTTACTTTTCCTTGCCCATTTGTTGTTTTTTCAGATGCTGCAAAAAAAGAATCTAGCAACCCGAAACCGAGTTGCAAAGTCGATTTGGAAACCGAGTTGGCCAAATGGATGACTATCGTGCGATCTATCGAGGCTGAAACCGATCCAAACGAAAGATATTAGAAAGCGCTCCTGCGGCAGCTCTTAGTTGAAATGATTTGTAATGTGTTTGCTGTTCCGTGCACTGATGTTGTGCGTGAATTTGGTACTCACAGTAAGTTGTGAAAATAAACCCTCAAGTTTTGACCATTGTAGTACTTTTATATTATGGGTATTTCCAGAGGTGGGCACAAAAAACATTATATCAAAGGCGCAGCGCAACAAAGCGCAGCGATCTTTTCAACCAGTAAAAGCGCAACGCAAAATGCGCAATTTAATTTTTTTAATTCCTGAAGCGCAGCGCAACTTCCACAATGAACTTTTTGATTCTGTTGAAGCACAACGCAATTCCACAATTGCGGAACAGCATTTTCGTACCAAGTTAAAGCACAACCTAACTTCCGCAATTAAAATTTCACACTACAATGCAAATACCGCATTTTTTGCGATTTTAGACTAAAAAAGAGTAAATAATTTGCTATAGAAGGCCAACTAAATGGAACAAAATTAAGTTCAATAGATAGAATTCCGCTTTTAACCAAAAAAAGATTTAAAAGCGCAACGCAATTAAAGTGCAACAAATTTTAAACACTTTAGTCCGCAACGCAACTTTCGCAATGTTGCAACATAAAAAATTAAAGCGCAACGTAACTTCCGCAATTGTGGAGATAGCGGAAGTTGCGCTTTGCCCACCTCTGGGCATTTCAGAATAGTAGGCTATTCCAGAATTATTTCGAATAGCTAAAACCGAATCCAGAATACCGAATCCTATTCTGGCTTAAATTAACTTAATTTGCTGAAAAAGTGAACAACCAGTCAACCACCAACGATATTCAGAAAAAAATTATTCAACGATTCGGTTAATTAAAGCAGCGCTTCATTGCAGCGCATGACATTGAGTGCTTCTAAATATTCACCACTTAGTTGCATTCTTAATTTGCTCACAGTCTAGCCTGCACTGGAGAAGCATCTTTCGGAAGAAACTGATAGTGCAGAAATGCAAAGGTTGCTTCAAATAGGAAAGTTGAAAATTTGGGACCACAATATCATGTATCCATTTTAAAAGGTTAAAAAGTTTGAGTTTTGGAGAGCCCCATTTGGGAAAACTTTTTTTCATATTTGCCTACCCTGAAAATTTCATGTGTCCAGCGTGAGTGGTTAAAAATTTGAATTTTAAAGAGTCTGTTTCGGGGAAACCCCCATTGTAGCACCCCAATTTTTGCTACGTTTAATTTATTTTTGATATGTACCCATTTCAAAAATTTGATTCATCTAGCTTTAACGATCTAAAAGTTCAAAATTTTGGAGGACCCAATCGATGGGGATCTCCCAACCAGGCACCCTTGATTTCTGTCACACACTAGTCCTCCTTGATATATTCAATCACTCAAACTTTGAATATAGAGCGTTTAGCAGTTTAAAAGTAGATAGCGCAGCAAACAAAACAAGAAAAAAAAGTAGATAACTCAGAAGCAAACAAAACAAGAAAAAAATCTTTCTATCAGCAGTCAGCATACATCAACTATCACGTGATCATGCTTTAAATCTGTAAAATCAAAATTTATTTATTTTTTGACAGGGACACAAAGATCAACATTCAAAAATTATTTTTTGATAGCGCATCTTGAAAAAAAATTTGCAATTAAAGCGCAACAAATATTAAATTTACCGATTCGCAAACGCAAATTGCGCAAGTGCTGAAAAAAAGGCATAGAGTGCAACGCAAATTGTGCAAGAGCTGAAAAAAGGCATAGTGCGCAACGCTTGCAAACTAATTTGCAAAATGCCCACCTATGACGCTAATTTTCGACAATCCGCACGCTTTCATTGTGATAATTACCTCATGCTTGGAGAAATTTGCACCTGCTTAAAAGTTTCTAGTTTTCCAATGTCCGGTGAATTTCGATTTCTTGCCACTAAATTTGTTGCTTGTTCAAAGCCACAAGCAGAGATAATCATCATAAAGCGCCCTATCCAAGGACACAACAACGTAACCGGAATGTGGGTTGAACTCAGATTATGCAATTAGGGTTGTCGCAAAAAAAAGCTTTGGCACTTTTGGCCACGCTTTTGAGAGACTCTGAAAAAGTTTCAGGCCCGTATTCTAAGAGAGAACTTGAGCAGCAGGTACAGCTCAAGCTCTGGCTGGGCTCAAAATCGGTATTCTAAGAAAAATTTCAAGTAGCACTTTCAAGCTCAGCTTGGGACCTACTTGGGAGCTTTGAAGTCCAGCTTAAACCGGTGTGGTATTCTAAAAGCGAACTTGAAATGAAAATTTGTCAAGCTGGACTTGAAAATTGCCAAAATCTCGAGCCACCTTAGGGGTAGGCTTGAGCTTACGCGTAACTAAAAAATTGGTGCTGAACCGTTTGATTTCGGGTGAAACAATCGCAATATAGGCCTAGGCCTACAAGGTATTAGAACAGTACTTATGGTTGACCAAGAGGAAAATAGCCTAGCCTATGATGCTTTTGAGACCTTAGTGGCATGTAGGCTACCGGTCTCTAATTCAATCAGTTGCAGTAAAAGTTTGCAGTAAACTGACACGATAGCCTACCTTTCCAAGCTTGCATTTACTAGCAGAGAAAAATAACTAGGCCTAGTAGATATAAGTTTGGCTACAAACAATAACTTTGCTCGCGTTGCACATCCGACGTGTGATCTGTTGCATTTGATACATCAGTGCAATTCAGTCTCGAGTAGATACTGATAGCCTAGGCTATTTCAACAGAAGTCGAAAAACGCGTAACACGTTTTAGCTCACTTAGCTAGTTTAGGGATCGATTTATGTATGAAATAGCGGTTTTGTAAAATACCTATAGGCACTTGCGTACGCAGGATTTTCAAAAGAGGGGGGGGACAGGAAATTTGAGAATAATGAAAACCAAAAAAAAGGTATTCACTTAGAATTAGTCTGTTTTTCTGCCAAAATTTAAATGAAGACCGAAGAAAAAAAAAAGGTCTTCACTCAGAATTAGGCCTAGTCCGTTTTTCTGCCCAAATTTAGGTGAAAACTAAAAAAAAGGTCTTCAGCCACATGCAGCCCGTCTTTCTGCACAGATTTTCTGCCCAAATTCTAAAGAGAGAGGCCATGACTCAATTTTGCGCACTATTGTTACTCATTTATGCATTACTGGCACCCCAAAGGGGGGGGCCATGGCACCATGCCCCCCCTTAACTACGCCGCTGCCTATAGGCTATAGTGACCTGACTTAAATTTTTTAATAGGCTTACTGAAAGTGAAAGCGTAGACCTGTCAGCAATTACCGGTACGATCTTCAGCTTAGCTTTTTTGCTTTTTCCAAGACAGCTTTTCCTACTAGGCCTTTTTAGTACGAATTTGGAGCGCACACAAATACTTACACAGCTTTGTGATAAATGAGGAGTCAGAATAAGAAACATAAAAACGTGTAAAAGAAAATTGGTCCTGATACTCCTATTTTTTGTCAAATCATCCAATTTGACTGTTTTTGATCATCTCAAAACGAAATATTTGATTTTTAGTAATATGCAAGTACGGTATGGAGTATGATGCAACATCTAAACAAAGAAGATGGTATAAGCGTTTTGGTATCTAACATTACTAAATTTTTTACTGTTTCAGAAACTTGAGATTTTGAGTAAAGTTATTTAGTGTAGCAGTTGTTGCATAGTTCAAGAAATTTTCTTGATGCATAAGAAAATGATAGATATGGTCCAAACACTAAAAAAAATCAATTGAAGACATTGCTGTAGCATGTGATTGTGCAACACAGGTAGGCCTTGTTCTAATTTATTTCTAAGTTACTGCACAGTATAAAAATGCAATCATTTGCAAATCACGTAAGAATTTTGACAGTTAATAAATGCTGTTTTTGTGCTTTTTCTGTTTAGTAGTGGCGACACTCATCAATATTAGGTAGTTTTGTTGTATTATGTTTAGTATTGCTAAACGCATGCTGTGTAGAAAGATGCAAATTTAAAACAACTGCTTTACCGGCATAGTTAATTAATGCTCCCCAAAATTTATATTGTGCAATTGGCATTTTAGAATTTCTTGTTTATAATTTACGATGTTTCGGAGTTGCGCTGTAACAAGTATCTTTTGCTAAACCTTTGGCCCAAGCTGCTTGGCGAATAAAGATGCAATTGCCAGCAGAACGTATAGAAAGAAGCAGCTCGTATATGTGGTATCAGTTCAATGGTTGCCTTCGTGGTAAATCTGGTGAGACTGCATTTATTCTTTACTCAATATTACAGAAACTATTGTTTTAGAAACATCTGTCTTGGTGCATAACGCTGATCAACTCATGCCTTGGCAGCGGATGGAAAAAACTGACACCAGAAAGGTTAACAAAACGCGAACAATCAAAGTTACACTAAAAAAAAATTCATTTCAAGCCTAAAAGCAAATTAAAAGCAGTAAAGCAGGTAAATCATTAAAACTTAGTGCATTGACGTAAGTTTTTTTTTTAGCTGATTCTAGAAATCAATCCAGCGCTAAGTGCCAGAGCGTTTATCAGACTACATCAGTTAAATTAAGCCTACCATTTTTTCGTTGACCAAAAAGAGGACACGTCCAAAAAACGATGGCAAACCGACCAAACCAGCGAAAATTTGAGGACACTTTAAGTAAAGACCTTTTTTTTTTTTTTGAGATTACTTCCATTTTCGAAGAAAATTGAGGTTTTCGACCTGGAGATCTTTTTTTCATTTTCGAGGTCACTAGAGTCACAGAAAATCATGAGTTTCCGGCCAGAAGACTTTTTTTGGCCTCCAAATCATGTATTTAAGATCAAAATGGTAAAAAAGGGGATATTTGGCTACTATTAGGAGTCCTCGGAGAACGATTCATTTTAAATGGAAAAAGAGAACAAATTCTGTTAAAAGAGAACGTGACGTAAGTTTAATCCCGCAATAGTTAATTATAGTTTTCAAACCCTATAGGTGTTTTATTTTCCTAAAGTTTTGTAACTAACAGAGGTGGAGTCCTCAAGGACGTCCTTGGCCTCCAGGATGCCCTCGAAGACACATTTTGAAGTCCTTGGCCTCGAAGCCTCAAGTCCTTGGCCTCGAAGCCTCAAGTCCTCGAAAATTGCCCTGTCCTCGACTCGAGGACAGCACTATTTTTGAACAGTTGAAATTTCGTTGGAAAATGCCAGAAACCTCGCGGAAAATTTGCAAACACCTTTTTTGCTTCCTCACTTGGAGCATAAGCATAGGCTAGGGAAAGCGGGGGGCAGGGTCCCTCGGAATCGAAATTTCACCAATGACAAAAATGTGACAAAAAAGCTTATTGTTTCTTCAGTTTCAGTTTCTTTTTAGCATTTTTCGCCGACAACAGTATAACTAATTAACAATGTTGAATTTTGAAGACCAAGGGTGCCGGGTCCCCCTCAATTCAATTTTTGCCAGCCAATTTAAACATATAATCCGGAGAAAATGGAGAGTTTTTGTCCTAAAAGTCGCAATCTCAGGCTCACATCTAGCCTTTTTGTGAACGTAATGCATTAATCAGGGCCAGATTTACCACAATATGATGCAATACCAGCTAGGGGTCCCGAGCTGAAACCGCAAGATTTTTTTGGTCCTCACCTATATTTGCCAATAGATGTTGCAAAAATCTCTAAAGTGCCAGGGGCCTAGTGCAATGTAAATCCGGCCCGGCAATAACATGGTTAGTAGACGTAACCATCTATTGTACCATTTTTTAAAGACAATTCAGTATTTCACTTCCAACCTCGCCGGTTTTTACGCACAAAATACTTTTTAAAAAATTAGCCACGGAAAATGCTGATTGAACAAATCATTGAACTTCAATTGGGGGGTCTGGGCCCCCTGGCGAACGTGTACTCCTATAACTGGTTATTTTCATGACAAAACAAAAATGTCTAAGGAAAATCTTTGAGTGGATTATTAGATACTGCTGCAATGTAGCCATAGGCAATGCACCTTACTTTCCCTACCTGGACCAAATCACTTACAATTAAACTTTAACACCAAAATGCAAGATGTTAAACGTGTTTTGGACTTAAATTGCAAGTAAAAGGAGGATTAAACAATTTGATTTTTTCAATTGGCTTTCAAATGTCAAAAATCTAGTGCTTTCAAATGGCATGAACACTTGCAAAATGTGATCCAATGGCATTAAAATAGCTTTTTTATCCAAAAAATTACAAAAAATCGCCCAACGGCTGGGAGCTTCATCCCCAGACCCCCAAAGCCTCTGGCGGCTGGGGGCCAAGCCCCCAAACCCTGTCGGTGATACATTTGAGTCATACATGCTTTCTCAACACGTTCCCAAAGTTAGATATTTGCATTTTTCAATTGTTAGTATAAGCCCTATTCCTTTGCAAAATCCTGGTTATGTGCAAACAGGCAATAACAATTTCAGATCTTCCATCCTACGATATCTTTGTCCCACAAAAACTTCCTCTTTGGAAAAATTTTGATGACGTCATTTCATGTGATTTGTGGTTTAGGCTTTCCCCAATCAAAAATTCTGGGTACGCCAATGAATTGGAGATTGCTTGAAAAAAATTATTGAAGACCTTTTTTTTTTGGAGAACGCTTGCGCCTGTGTTCTTGGTCCTTGGCCTCGAACATTCCTGTCCTTGGTCTCGAGAGGTTTTGTCCTCGGAAAGGCTGTCCTTGGCCTCGAATTTTTTTGGTGTCCTTGGCCTCGAGCCTTGTGTCCTCGACTCCACCTCTGGTAACTAAGTGAAATGCCATTGTAGTGTATAAAATTTCCGGTTTTTGATTTTTTGTTGTTTTTTCGTGCCTCCGGCGGCTGAGGGACTACGCACCTGAAAGGTATAATAGTCATTTATAGGAACATTATTCTGTACTTGATGTAGCCTATTTCATTGCAGATAAAAAGCCGTTCACGAGACGACAGAAGCAGTTGGCTAAATGAAGTAGTAGTTGGCTAAATCAATCACTTTGCAAATTTGTGGCTGCTTGATTGTATTTTATGAGCAAAATCTCCACAGTGTGGCGTGTATGGGTGGATTGTGAACGAGATAACAAAACACTGCTAGTGGTGCCATGTTTTTTTTGGCTGACTGGAGTTGCAATACCTGCGGGACGTATCACATGAATGTAAACAATCAAGCAAGATTAGATTTTTTCCATTTGGCAATGCCGTTTTTGTTGCATCTTGACTAAAAAACCTTAGAGTTGTTTGGTGCTCCTTGTCTTTCGAATGTGACTTTTCACTTTTGTGTGTTTACCTTGTTACAATAGAACTACTACTACAATACAGTACTTTGCCTCCTTAGCCCCTCTTTCCAATTACGCCATTGCCAACTGTAGTTTAGGTCAAAAAATAAAGGAACTACGGTAACCCATGAGTTACACCACATAAGCTTATAATTACATCTGCATTGAATTTTTTTTACCAAACTTTTGTGGGTTTTTCTTGTTGTGCACTTGATTTACTTTATTTTAATAAAAGTATAATTTGAAAAAAAAACTACTCGAGTTTGAGCAGAGCAAATTGGAAAGATAAAAGGCTCATAACTGATTTAGAAGATATGTCTACAAAAGGTGCTGAAGGCTTCACGATCTACCTTAAATCGCTATAAACATCAAACAGCACGACTATTTTATTTTCATTGCTTATTAACAGCTTAAAGTAGAAATTATTAGGCATTCATTTACGAAGAAGTTTGTCTGCCTGTATAACTAGAAACGCTGTAATACTAATCGCAGGGCTGCCACTCAAAAAAAATACGTTTTTATGATGATTTTATGATCAAAATCACTAAAATATTATGATTTTTTATGATGTTTTGCTCATCTGTTTTATGATTTTTTATGATATTTTTCTTCAATATTATGATGTTTTTATGGCAGTAAAAATTATGTGTTAATGTAGAAGAGAAATTGCAATATTTTGGAAAATATTTGGGATCTTAAAAGCATGAAACTTCATATTCGGTACCAAAAGCTAGTGATAAGTAATCAATCTTTATTTAACTACTAAAAGTTAGATTAATGGTAACATTGGTTGTAATTGCTATCTGATCCTATAACAGAGGTACAGAACTTTCAGCAAAACGAGCACAAATCAGACTGATCGATCAAAAATGGTTCCATGTCTACAATACACTTTTTCCGTTTCTTGCTCTGGCTTCAACATCAGCTTTTCAAAGCTGTTGCATATATCAAACTCTGATGTTGCCAACTAGCAGCAAAATAATATGTTGACCACTCAAGACTCGACATTTGATATGATTGTAGCAAAGCAGCAGAATTAACAAAGACTGTTGTTGCATAACAAGTCCAACATCACTTATGATTGTAATTAGAATTAATCACTGCAGATCGAAATGACGACATAGCTTGTTACACCACAGTCACTGAAGTTGTATCAGTCTATCGTAAGAAGCATACCGGTAATTACAAACATAACCTACTAAACTACAATAGCATATATCTATTGCGAACTACTGTCATTATCCCTGTTGCATCTGAAAAGCATAAAAATTACATTGCAAGATTCTAGAGATGAAACTAACTCACTTATATCGAAAATCTACTGTCATTTAGCACACAGTACTTTGGTAACATACATACGGATGGACTTTGCAATCAATGACCCTTAATTCATAAATTAACCATCACATACATGGTAGCACAATCACTATAAAAGAGCTACATTCAACCCACTCAAGTAAATTCTATAACCTGCAGACGATAATTTGCTTAATTATGACTAACTGATTAAATACCTTGTAAATTTCAATGATCAATAAAAATTTGCAATGTAATAAAGCATTCTTGAAAATTGCAGTTAGGTATGCTGGCACACTATGGACTTAGTCTTTACACTCGATAGCTTAACTGCCAAATCTATAGTTAAATAAATTGCCATGCAGGATATCACTCACTATCAGTAAACCACGTTCAATGCAATTACAACATAAACAGTGCAATATTACAGTATTTCAATACCAGTCTGAAATCAACTGCCAGTTTTGCTAACTGTACTTTTAATCTCGCTATAAAATATCCCGTTCACACCTATTGTACATATCTCAAAGTCCAAATAAGTACCGACACTGCATTAGTGCATTCTACTGTTTGAGCTTTTTACTTCCAATGAACTATTGATATAACGTGCATTATGTTTCCAGGGTGCACTGATCGGTGTAACGAGGTTCGACTGTATGGGTTTACACGGCTGTTTACACTCAAATGCATGCTGATAATTTTATGAACAACCCTGTAGATTGTGTCACTCACTCACTGTCACGCATATTCAAATAGGTACATCAGAATATTTTAAGAGCATTCTGAAATCTTCAGGCATTTGTGTAAACTGTAGTTTGGTATAATACTGTGGGCTTCACACTCAATTGCCTAAATGACAAGCACATAATTTTATGAATTTACTGTACAAGGTATCACTCACTTTTAAAACGTTACATACAATGCACTTAATAAACTGTACTGGCATATTTTTAACTGTAGTTTTGGTATAATACTGTGAGCTTGACACTCCATTGCATAAACGGCAAACTAACAATTTTGTGAATTACTATATGCATGGTCTCACTCACTATCAAAAAGCTGTACTCAATGCACTTGGTGAACTGTACATTACAGTATTTCAGTAATTTGAAAACTGCAACTTGCATAATATGACTATGTGCTTTACACTCGTAAGAACTTTTAAAAGAAGTTATTGAAAATACTCATCATGCAAATAAAGATGACCAAACTATGCTGGCTTAAGCTTGGCTGAAAAAGTTACAACTGTTCTCCAGCATTAATTTGAAACTTCTACTTTTTACCATTTTGCAAATTTCTTTTCTTTTTCTTCAAATTTGCTATATCGTGAACACACTTTCTTTTTCTCTGCAGCCCAATATCGAGCTTTGATTGAGCGGATTGCAATTCTTTTCTGTTAAGGTTTTTCGATGAAATCAGTTTCTGCAGCTGTTCATTATCCTCTTGAATGATGGCATCCGCAACTTGAATATCACATTCTAGTCTTTCCATTTCTGCTGCTATTTCATCTGCTTTTTCTTTGTTGCTTTTCTCGGTAGTCTCTACATGTTTCTTGAGGAGCTCTTGCTTTTTTGCAGTTTCAGCTGCTAACTTTTCTTGTTCCATATCCGCAAAGTATTTGGCACGTGCACTTTTCACGGAATGGAATAGCTCAACCGTTAAAGGCAAGTTTAATACACCACCCACTCGATATAGTTCATCTTTAACCATTCGAAGCGAAGCAATTGTTTTACTCCCAGTAGCATATCCATGACTTTCCATTAATTGCTTGTTTATAGAAAAGCCTCGCTCAGGGTAAGCATTCCCATGACTGAGCGAAAGCACTATTCTGATCAAAGAAAACAACTGTGGGTATTTCACAAAACCATGCTCATTTTGCAAAGCACCTATCTTTGACCAGAAGTGATCAATGCGCTTGTATGATGATGGCAATTGCGTAGGTTTTAGGCCACAATCTTGCAATGCTTGGGGCCAGTAACTCTGGCGTTTATCTCTTGAAACGCCTTCGTCATTCTCTGTTTTTTTGTACCAATCATCTTTAAGTTCTTCACCTTGATATTCCATCCACTGCATTCGAATTTTATCACAAACTTCTTCTTTGGTGGCATGACCTTTCATATCAAAAAGTTCTGGCAGTTTATTGCTCACAACAGAGGTGATGATAAGAGCCATGTTGCTGATGGCATTTGTGGCACCAGAATCATTTCTTCTACATGGGTGAAGATACTGTGCATGCTTGATGACTGGGACATTAAAGGGTAAACGATCCAACAAATGAGTTGTTGCTGACAAATAAAAATTAATGCACTCCTTTCGAAAGTTGTCGACCTTGCTTTTAGAATTCTCAAACAACTGTGTTTGCTCATTAAGAACACTTTTTGCTTTTGTCCAGACTTCTACCAATGACAGAGGCTTTATATTATCTCTGAAGTGGATATCAATCAACAGGTTTTCGGTGTAAACACTAGATAAAACCTTTTTGTGAATAAATTTTTGCATTAAATTTGAAATAAGTTTGCACATAGATGGATAGAGCAAGTGCACTTTTGGCTCATCTGACTGAAAGGGGACTAAAAAATCTTCAAACGCCTCAGCAGAGAATGCACAAAAGCTGATATATGCTTGGGACAAGGGATTCTGTAACGCTGCACAAATACGCTTATATCGAGCCGTGGTTGCCACTGCATGCTTAAAATTACTTTGTAGGGGCAAAAACTTCAAAAAATATTCCTCCAAGTTCTTCCATTGTTGCATAATTCTTACAGCAACATATTTCATGCTCAACCATCTAGTCTCACTATGCTGCAGAGCATACCGTGCCGCCACTTCTGACTGCCTTTAATTTGAAATCTTTTCACACATTCTTTGCAAAAAGCTTGATGAGGGTCTGTTTTTACAGGTGCAAACCAGCTGTAATCTTTTTCCCAGGAAGCTCTATACTTTGACTTTACCATTACATACAACTATGAATTCGTAAACTAAAATTTATATTATCTTAATACATCTAAAAATGATCTGAAACACATAAATCTTGGGTAAATAATTATTCTTACAAGGTTATAACTTAACTAAGATGCCAGTTCTGAAATAATGTCAAATTAAGTTGACAATGTGCAAAAATGATGCTGTACCGATGTGGCAATCAACATTAACGTGAATCACTACTGGTGCAGTATTCTCCAATTTAGTTTCACTCATATCACAGTTTATGATTATCATTTGTCATTGCATACCAGTACAAATTGTGAGGAATGCAATCAAGCAGAAGTTGTCGGTTTTCACTCCTTGACCAAAAATGTTTCTTTTCATCCCAGACTTTAATTTTATTCAGTAGAGAGAGGTATAATAACCAAATGTGGTAGTCTAAAGCAGTGGTTCCCTAAGTGGGTGCCACTGCCCCCTAGGGGGGTTGGTGACAATGAAGGGGGCGCTATAAGCAAATTGGGGGATTGGGGGCGCTGAGTGAATTGGGGAATTTACAAGAAAACAATAACAAGCAGAAAAATAAGCAATACAAAATTGATGTATATAAACAGACAGAGGGAGCTTCGACTCTCGCAGGATGTTAGGGAAACATAAAATCTTTTCAAATTCTTGGTTTGTTACTGCAGTACATTATTGTTGCTCTAAAAGCACATATTTTGGCATTAAAATCGCAATTTTTCCAGTGGCCGGGGGCTTCGCCCCTGCACCCCTTGCTGTAATTTTCTCTACAGCCAAATACAACATAAACCTCACAATGAAAACCTGCAAACGCACTGAAGCTATTTCTTGCCACTAATCACTGCGAGCACAAAAGATTGACTTTGTATCGTTTAGCTAGCTAGTTTTCCGAAAAAAAAACGTTGGACTAAAAGTCCCACCCAAACTCGGAAGGCAATCTCCGCTGATACTGTTGTATCCAAGGGGAGCGTTCGAATACAGTAAGTTGCCAAAGGGGGCAGGGCGATACTGGAAAAAACTTTGCGAAACATTGGTCTAAAGAAATGCGAGCCAAAGTACGGTAAGTTGAGCAAGACATTATCAGAACCACCGTAGTATTTGGTAACATAGCACAGTAGGCTACTTTATATTTCAGCCCAATAATAAACACAACTTGAAGTTCGCGGTATATCAAGACTCTCAAGAGTATCAATTTCACTTGCAGTAACAAGAAATACTTTAAAAAAAGTCAGAAGACTATGTTTTCAATCTACTGACTGCTGACAGGATATAAACGCAGATTACAACTGCAGAAACACACTGAAATCACTAGCATGGCTGAAAAGCAAAAAATATTAATCAGTACGGATAAACATGCAGCAAACAAACTTTTAAAATTATATATACAAGCCCTTTCTACCTTTCGAATAAAATCAAATCATAACATTCAGCTATAAAATCATTGAATTTTATGATCGATTGTGCATTTTATGATGATTTTATGATTTTTTCAGATTTTAGCAATTTTTTATGATATTTTATGATTTTATGATAAGTGGCAGCCCTGTAATCGTTATAGTCTGTTGGTAGATCGAAATTCTGAGTTTACTATTTCAGTAGTATACGCTCCATTCACTAGACTATGATCCAGTAATATCAAATTCATAGAAATGGGCAAAGCTTAAACTGTTTTGAGATAAAGTTAGTAAAGCAATTATTGATTATTGATGATATTAACATGATATTCGACATACGGGTAAAATTCAACCGACGTATAAGAACCCTTCTGTTCTCCCGTAGCAACAAATCTGAGCAAAAATTATTGTTATTATTCAGAACAGGATTTCCCAAAATTTTTGTTCATGGGTACCCTTTAGCCATTTAAGAATTTTCTCTGTACCTCCCAAAATGCAGCAGCAATTTAGATTTTGTACCAGAATTCGATTAAAGAAAAAACTTTTAAGCAATTTGGTGTCAACGTGTCCTCCCTACAATTTAAGTACTGGTTGTAATGTACCCCTTGAAAAGTCGAAATGTACCCCTGGGGGTATATGAATCCCAGTTTAGGAAACCCTAATGTAGAATCTGTTCAAAAGTGGGAATGTGTTGACTTGCAAAAAATTATATTTAAGTTATCAGAGCCATTTATGGCAGCTTCCGTATGTTTGGAAATGCCTATGTTTTATCACTTTACCGATTGACTAGAGCTAGGATTTAATCATTTTGCGTACTTCTGGAAACTGCAGGTTCGAATCCTGTAGGAGGATAAGTTTTTCGCATTGCTTGTTTAAAAAGTTGTCGCCGTCCTGATGGCTCTTCCCTAGGCTTCGGCGCAGGTAGCCTTTAGGCCAGAAGTACGCAAAACGATTAAACACTAAAACCCTGGCCTGCAAACGTCAAATTATCACAACTAAGTTATTATCAACATCATAGTCCTAGGCTAGTATTGCTAGTGTAGCTATAAGCCTATTGTGGTTACTATAGGCTGCTTTTGTCTGTATAACTTGTTTTTTGTCCCTAAATAATTCAAGCAAATACTTAGGCTATCATTTTTTAGGAATAAGGCTACTTTTAGTTAACCCGAGCAAATTATAAAAATGCAGGAAACTACTAGTTTTGCATTAATTCCTTTCGAAAATATAATTATATTTTCGCACTAACAGCTGCTAAAGAGCACGTTGCCACACAACTTTGAAAACTAAATGCATGTTTTATTTTCCTTTTACTGCAAAACATTTTTCAAAAAAATGGCCAATCAGGTGGTTGAAATAAATCACATGATGATAGCGTAATTCAAGTTGTACTCGAAGTTTGGTTGATCTGAAGTTCTCGCCAAGTTTGCTCTTAGAATACCATTTTTAGCTGGGACTTAAGTAAGTTCCAAGCAAATGCTTGAAGTAGATGCTTAAGCAGCTGATCAAGCCCTCTCTTAGAATACGGCCGTTTGTCTCTTCTGATTATAAAAAAAATTAGCTTTTCAGCTAAAGCAGTTAAAATATTTATTTTTTGTAAGGTTCAATTTTGGGGGTTCTAAAAGTCTAGTTTCATAAAAATTGATTAGTGGGGTTTCCGGGGAGGTGGCACCCAAAAATTTCAAGCGACAAAACCGTGTTTTTAACTAAAAAATTTTGCACAAAAATTAGATTGAGGTGTTTTGCCCTTTAGAACTTATTGGAAGAGCGTACAATGTTCAGGAAGAAAAAACCTCATCGTGGCTAAACCCAAAGTGGGGTTGGTGCAGATGAAAGGGTTTTTTGAGTAATTTTTCTGTATAAGCATTACTGGGTGAAATACTTTTGGCCGTATTATACACCTTTTGAGAATGAGAACATCTTCGCCAAACCTTCCAGGCATATTTAAAGCCAAAAGCTAATATAAATGGAAACCGGCAGTAACATGCAGTACATTTTTCTTCATGCAGGCCCATAGCCAAAAATCTGCAATGGGGGGGGTTGTGGGGGTCTGGGGGCGGATCTCCCAACCAACGAAGGCAATTGGGGTCTGGGAGCAAGGACCCCAGCCACCAGAGGCATAGGGTGTGGGGAGCAGATCCCCCAGCACTTATAATTTTTTTAATTTTTTTGGAAAAAATAACTTAATTTTAGGCCTACTTTGATAAAAATTAATGCTATTAATACGTGGCATAGAAATTAGCAGTGCAAAAAATGATTATAGTGTACTAGTTGCATAAATGGGCTATGTGGGAAGTAGCTATTGCTAGAATTTCAGTTCTCTAATTCACCAGTTGGTAAATCATAAAATCCTATTTCGGTAGTTTAATAAACCTCTCAAGGAGTAATTTTTTTCAGCTATATTTTATAGTGAAAGATACACAGGGTGTCATAAAGTCTCTTTACAATTAAAAAAAATTACTACAGCAACAAAAGATGAGATAACACAATGAGGGTTGTTTTATATTAATCAGTATTTCATAAAGTTTTCTTTGGCACTAAAATTTATTGTTTCAGATAAAATTTTTATGTGTTTCAGATAAAATTTCTCTAAGTGTAATAATTGAGTTATATTAATCCCCTCAAAATCTGAAATTAATACTCCTCAAGAAAAAGCGCAATGTGTATCCTGGTTTATTGAGAAAATCAGATGTTTAGATCCATTAGATCTAGAACTAAGTATGGAAGAGACTCACCATCACGTCCTTCAATTCGTTTATGGTGCAAGAAATTTATTGAGACCCGGGACGTGACGGCTGTCACCTCATTAAAAATTGGAGGCTTTTTTCTGTTCAACCAGCTTATGATGCAAACATCAGCAGCAATGTGAAGTTGCTTGATCAGCATCACAAGCTGGTTGAATACAACAAGGTTGTGATGCTAATTCTGTTTAACCAGCTTGTGATGCGAATCACACGCCTTCACGTCACTGTTGTAGTTTGCATCACAAGCTGGTTGAACAGGTTATTTTGATGGGGTTTTTCTTCAGGAGTAGTCATTTTATGGGGGTTCAATAAACTCAATCATTGAGCACGTTGAAATTTTATCTCAAACAATAAATCTTAGTGTCAAGAAAAACTTTATGAAATACTAACTAGATGGGAGTTTGCCAGCAAACCCAGTGAACGACCGACACACAGCTAATGCTGTGACGCTCAAAAGTACTTTTTGTCTACCGTAAAATCAGCAATTATTCAAAAATATCTGATTATGGAACCTCCAGAAAAGTTGAGTCAAAAGATTTGTCAGTTAAATATCTCCTGAAATCATAAAACACTGTCACCCTAGCTTGAGCCGTTCAAAAATTGATTTTTGGGGGTCCATTTGGGGGGTCCCTGGGGGGGGTGGCACCCCCAAACTATGTCAAAATATTTGTCTGTTGAATATCTGCTGATATCAAAACAGACTGGCACCCAAGTTGAGCTTTTCAAACAATTCATTTTTGGGGGTCCATTTGGGGGGTCCCCAGGGGGGTGGCACCCCCAAACTATGTCAAAATATTTGTCTGTTGAATATCTGCTAATATCATAAAACACTGGCACTCTAAGTTGAGCCGTTCAAAAAATTGATTTTTGGGGCCCCATTTTGGGGGGTTCCCGAGGGGGTGGTACCCCAAACATGTCAAAATATTTGTCTGTTAAATATCTACTGATATCAAAAAAAAACTGGCGCCCTAGGTTAAATTGTTAAAAAAATTTATTTTTGGGGGGTCCCCGAAGGGGTGGTACCCCCAAATTATGTTAAAATATTTGTCTCTTAAATATCTACTGATAACAGAAAAAACTGGCACCCTAGCTTGAGCCGTTCAAAAATTTGTTTTTTTGGGGCCCCATTTTGGGGGTGTCCCCGGGGGGGGTGGTACCCCCAAATCATGTCAAAATATTTTTCTCTTAAATATCTACTGAAAGGAGATCGCAAGCAATGTACAAACTACAGAGGGATATCTCTCCTTAGTTTGCCAGGGAAAGTATATGCCAAATGCCTTGAAAGGAAATGCCGAGAAATAGTGGAATCAAAACTGGAAGATGGTCAGTGCGGTTTTCGTCCGGGTCGCAGCACCACTGACCAAATCTTCACTCTGAAGCAAATCTTCGAGAAATCTTGGGAGTATGGCAAAGATCTTTTTGCATGCTTTGTCGATCTTGAAAAAGCATATGACAGAGTTCCTCGGGATAAACTTTGGAAGGTTTTGCGGGAGTATGGCGTTGATGGTCAATTGTTACGCGCTATTAAGTCGTTCTACTGCAGACCGGAGGTTTGTGTTCGGGTAAATGGCAAGCAATCAAAGCCGTTCCATGTGGGCGTTGGACTCCGGCAAGGGTGCGTTTTGTCACCTCTCCTTTTCATTGTTTACATGAATAGGATCGACAAATGCAGCCAAGCTGATGAGTGTGCCACGATTGGAAATTGCAAAATTAGTCGTCTGCTATTCGCAGATGATTTGGTTCTGCTTTCTTCCACAGAATCTGGCCTCCAGCGCGCATTAAATAGCTTTGCAGATGCATGCAACACCGCCGAAATGAAAATAAGCACGGCCAAAACTGAGGTACTTCATCTTTCAAGAAACCCTGATCAGTGCGTATTACAAGTGAATGGAGCGACACTGAAGCAGGTAGAGAAGTTCAAGTATCTTGGGGTTGCATTTACGAGTGACGGAAGGCAAGACGAAGAACTCGATACCCGAATAGGCAAGGCTAGTGCAGTAATGCGAGCTTTGCACTACTCGGTTGTCATGAAACGAGAATTGTCGAAAAAGGCAAAACTCTCAATTTTCAAAGCAGTTTTTGTCCCCATTCTCACTTATGGTCATGAATCTTGGGTAATGACCGAAAGAATGCGATCACAAGTGCAAGCGTCCGAAATGAGGTTTTTACGAAGAATCGAAGGAGTTACACTGTCTAACAAGATGCGTAGCTCTGAAATTCGAAAATCTCTTAACATCGAGCCGTTACTTCTCCGAATTGAAAGATCTCAGCTTAGATGGTTTGGCCATGTAAGCAGAATGCCTCAGGAAAGACTCCCCAAACAAGCTTTACATGCCAAAGCAAATGGGAGAAGACCAGTCGGACGACCTAGAACTAGATGGACTGATTACATTGAGGATCTTGGATGGAATCGCTTGGGACTTCGACCAAGCGAAATGATGGAGGTGATGGAAGACCGTGAGGTGTGGCGGCTCAATCTTGAGCTACTGCCCCCGCAACCCTCACGGAAAAGCGGGCAATGAAGAAAGAAGAAGAAAAGAAATATCTACTGATATCAAAGAAAAATGGCACCCTAGGTTAAATGGTTAAAAAACTTGCTTTTGGGGGGGTCCATTTGGGGGGGTCCCCGGGGGGGTGGTACCCCCAAATTATGTCAAAATATTTGTCTCTCAAATATCTACTGATATCAAAGAAAAATGGCACCCTAGGTTAAATCATTAAAAAATTTATTTTTGGGGGGGTCCATTTGGGGGGGTCCCCGAAGGGGTGGTAGCCCCAAATTATGTCAAAATATTTGTCTCTCAAATATCTACTGATAACAAAAAAAACTGGCACCCTAGGTTGAGCCGTTCAAAAATTTGATTTTTTGGGGGGGTTCCCGGGGGGGTGGTACCCCCAAACCATGTCAAAATATTACTCTCTTAAATATCTACTGATATCAAAGAAAAATGGCACCCTAGGTTAAATGGTTAAAAAATTTGTTTTTGGGGGGTCCATTTGGGGGGGTCCCTGGGGGGGTGGTACCCCCAAATTATGTCAAAATATTTGTCTCTCAAATATCTACTGATATCAAAAAAAACTGGCACCCTAGCTTGAGCCGTTCAAAAATTTGATTTTTTGGGGCCCCATTTTGGGGGGGTTTCCGGGGGGGTGGTACCCCCAAATCATGTCTAAATATTTCTCTCTTAAATATCTACTGATATCCAAAAAAACTGGCACCCTAGCTTGAGCCGTTCAAAAAATTGATTTTTTGGGGCCCCATTTTGGGGGGGTTCCCGGGGGAGTTGCCCCAAAAAAATTTCAGGAGACACAATTGCGTATGTACCTCAACAACTTCACACAAAAATTAGATTTCTATGTTTTGTGGTTTAGGAGAACTCGAGCGTACAAGATTTAGGAAGAAAAAAAAGGAAAAAAAAAGGAAAAAAAAAGAAAAAAAAGGAAAAAATAAGAAAAAAACCTCATCGCGGCCGAAAGTGGGTTGGTAGGGATGAAAGGATATCTTAAGACATATAACCATGAGAAATATTTTTTGCCGTACTTAAGCCGTTTTTGACTTAGACCGCTTTTTACGCCAAACTTTCGGGGCGGTTTTCGGGTCATAAACCCGAAGTCACGTGACCGATTGCCTCGAAATTTGGTACAAACATAAAACTCATTAATCTCAAACTGCTGTCAAAATTTCATGTAGTTAGACCAAACGGTTCTCGAGTTATAAGCAAAAGTCTGAAATCTCGCACTCATTAGTTAGAAAATGGCCGAGTAAAAACAAAGGAACACGCGACGCGAGCGTCGGTCGTTCCAATTAACATAAAACAACCCTCATTGTGCTATCTCATCATTTGACGTTGTAGTATAGTTTTTAAATTGTAAAGAGACTTTATGGACACCCTGTATATAAATATATACGGGGCTAATTGAAGGAAGATCGAGAGAAGTGGTTGGTAATTAGCCTATACTGAATAGCCCTCCCCCCCCGTATTTTTAAGCTTATATACATTTTTTTGTATGAAACCTATGTTAAGCATTTTTCAATAAGCAGTCAAATTTGATTACCAATTTTCGGCTATTTTTTAAAGTCTTTTTTCTGATTTATAAGTTTTATTTTTGACAAATTAGCCACCTCCTCCCTTCAATAAACGTTTCAAAATCTGCTTGAAATAATTTTTTGAATCTATTCTAGTGCAAAAGACAGTCTTAGAAGTGCTAACAATGTTGTATTTTTCTTATTCTGCATTTTGGTCGGCAGGCCAATGGGGGGGCTATAGCCCCCACGCCCCCCTGGCTATGCTACTGTATTCACGCCTGATGTGATGAGTATTTATTATGTAAGTTGTCTCCTACAATTTTTTCTTAGCGGTTTTACTTTCTATTTTTGCTGGTGCACGAATACTGAAAATGCGTCATTTTACCATTGCAAGAAAACAGCAATTTTTCAAATGGGCCAGCAAATTGCTAACGCTAAGTCCCTGCGATGGTAGTAGCACATAAGACCAACAGTTAAACACTAAATTAAGAAAAAAGATTCGTTGTTTATCCGGTTTATTCGCAAGCATTTTTACAACTTTTTTAAATCCCAACTAAAAAATAAAACAAAACTAAAGTACAGGTACCGCCAAAAAATAGCAAAGTGCTGCGGTACCAGTACCACAAAAGTACCGACGGTACCGGTACCAAGAAAGTACAGTGGTACTGCTCACCTATGGCATAACGTTACTCCATGTTTCCCTGCATTTTGGCTTGTGATCCCACATCGGTAAACCTAATCAAACAGGTTCAACTACATTCACCATTACACTAAGATCTGGAAAGATAGAAAGTTGTTAGTTGGCCATTTAATAGAGCATATGTACGTGTACTTGACTCTGAACTAGTCTCTTGATCAAATCTTTTTTATTGTTTCTTCTGAAATTTTCTCATTAACGTTTGCTCTGGCAATGACACTGTAGAAGAGGTAAGCAAATAGTTAAAAACTGCAAATGTCTAACTTGGGAGACGTGTTGACTAAGTCTTTTCTAGACCTCGAAAAAGCTTTTGATACAGTTGATCATAATATTTTAATAAAAAAATTAAATTGTTATGGAGTTAGAGGTTTGCCTCTAAAATTCTTGAGCAGTTACTTAACAAACAGACAGCAATATACTGTTGTTCATCAAGCAGAATCTTCCGTAAAGTCAGTGAGTTGTGGTGTTCCTCAGGGCTCGACATTGGGACCACTACTATTCTCCTTTATATCAATGTTTTGCCCAATGCTTGTAATCTACGCATTCGACTATTTGCTGACGATGCAAGTTTAATTATGTCCAACAAATCAAAACGATGTTAGAAAATCATATGAATAATGAGTTAATCAAAGTAGACGAATGGTTAAAAACTAACAAATCATCTCTAAACTATGACAAAACAGAATTTCTAGTTGTAAACAAATCAAAGTCTAAAGGTGGATCCTTAAATATAAGAATAGGAAAGAATGATATAGCTCAAGTCAAGCATGTAAAATATTTGGGAGTAATAATTGATGAAGATCTCTCATGGAAACCACATACATAATCATTGCTCACAAATTGCCTATGGTAACTGGGCATTAACAAATTTAAGAAAATATGTTAATTTATCCACTCTAAAGTGTGCTTAATAAGGACTGATCTATCCTCACCTTCAGTATCGTTCTTCCTTTTGGGGACAGGCAAGCAAAACCTCTTTAAAAAACCTCAAAACAAAGCTTTAAAAATTATGACCAATTCCCGTTGGCATCATTCTGCTTCCCCTCTATACCAAAAACTGCAGTTGTTAAAATTTAATGATATTGTGAAGTTGCAATTAGCTAATATTATGCATTCTGTTCACAATAATAACATTTCAAATTATTATTTTGGTTTCTCCGAGGTCGAAAAGTTTCATCATTATTGCACTAGAGCTTCTACCAAGTCAAACTTTGTCCAAACTTCTGCAAGACCTGAAAAAGGCATTTCAACCATTTCTTTCTCAGGACCAAAAATATTGCGTGAGATACCCAGTGATTTGAAAAATCTTTCTAATAACTCGTTTAAATATCAATATAATAACTCCTTTAAATATCAATATAAGAGACGATTGCTTAACCGCTACACCGAATAATTAGTGATAGAAAATTGATTTGGCTTGATATTAGCATTTGGTCTTTTGCTTTGCTTTACTATTTATTTATCTTTTTTTTTTGTTACTTATTAATTTGTTTTTTGTTTGTTTATGATTTTTTTTTGCTTTTGTTCTCTTTTTTTCTTGTGATTGTTTTTCTTGCTAATTATTCTGTGTGCTATGTTTGTTTTTTATTTTGTTCACTTTTTAATATTTGCTAAAACATGACATTTTTATTTGAAAAATCTCCAAATTTACAAATAATGTAATTGGCATTAGAAGTATTTATAAAAATATTAACCTTTAGTAGGGTGGCAGCTGACACTGATGACCGTATGGTCTTTTTGTTGTCTCCCATTTTTTTTGTATTTATCTGTGAAGTGCTTAAATTTAGTGTAAAGAAATAAATCTTAATCTGAAAAAAAAATCTGAATCTGAGTAAGCTAATATAACTCAAACGTATCACAGATGGGGGCCTCAGGACAAAGGCCCAACTGCTGGGCGATTTTTTGTCATTTTTTGAAATAAAACGCTATTTTAATACCATTGGATCACACTTCACACGTGTTTAGAGCATTTGAAAGAACTAGATTTTTAACATTTGAATGCCATCCAAAAAAACTGAATTGTTCAATCCTCCTTTTACCTGCAATTTAAGCCAAAAATACGTTAAAAATTTTGCAATTTGTTGCTGAATTTTAATAGTAAGTGATTTATTTGGCCCAGATAAAGAGAAGTAAGGAACATTGCCTCCTACGTTATTTTAATAGTAAATAATAATCCACTAAAAGATTTTCGTTAGAGATTTTTGTTTTTTTGGGAAATTAACCAGTCATAGCAGTACATGTACAGCCAGGAGGCCCAGGACTCCTAATTCAACTTCAATATTTTGTTCAACGAGCATTTTCCCTAGCTAATTTACTTTTAAAATACTTTGTCACGTAAAAACTGGTGAGGTGGAAATGGATTGTAATCGAAAAATGGTACATTAGATGGTTACGCTTACTAACCATGTTATTACCGGGCCAGATTTACATTGCGCGTTACTTTGGGGATTTTCGTTACATCCTCCTACCAAGTATAAGTCTTACCATTGAGCATGGGGCCCTGGCCCTGTGCCATATGGTAAATCCGGCCCTGGTGATGGCACTACGTTCATAAAACGTTAGATGAAGGCCTGAGGAAGCAACTTTCAGGACAAAACCCCTTCATTTCACCCGGGTTATGCATTTAAATTCGTTGATAAAATCGAATTAATAGAGCTTGGGCATCCTGGTCTTTAATATTATTGATAATGATGGTTGTACGTGTGTACTGTTGTATGCAAAGATGCTAAAAGAAACTGAAAATCAAGAAACTAGACTTTTTTGTAACATTTTTATCACTTTTGGCATTTCAATTGGGGGGCACCCTGCCCCCCTTAGCTGCATCTATAATTAAAACTTCAATGCTATTTGTGATATTAACATTTTGTGTGCTTTTTTGCTTGTTCACCCTTGTGTGAATGTCAAAGCGACACTAATGGTTCTATTTTGTATGATCATGATAAATATGTGATACTATGGGTAAAAGCTAAAATAGTGTTCAATAATAGTTGTACTTGAATTCATAACGTACACAATTTCGACTTTTTACAAGTTTTAATTGTGTTAAAACTTACTTTCTTTTGCACAAATAATTGCAGTATGATACCATAGTTTAGCTAAAACCATAATGTTGCTGGAAACGATATGAATTCAATAACATGCTTGACAATTGCTTACACACGAAATTATTGGAAAAATTAAAGTTAAACAAAGATTGATGGAAGAACAAGGATAGAGAGCAATGGGGCTCTAATAGGTCTGGTACAGAAATACAAAACAAATCCACAGTGTTAACATAAGCAAAACTCGAGGCTTCGTAAATAAGTAAATTGGTTGCAATGTTTTGAGAATCTTTTCATTGTAATTGTAATTGAAATTGTAATTAAATTACAATTACTTGAACTTAAAACAATTGTAATTGTAATTGAAAATTTTAGGTTGTAATTGTAATTAAAGCAAACAAGTAACTTTTCCAACCCTAACCCAAACTAGAAGGCCTACTGATTTGGGTCTTAATCACTTTCTTTTTTATTAAGTTGCTGTTTAGGCATTCTTCTAACAGCTACTGTAACCACCTGTTGTACCATTATGACCATATATCATAGGTGGGCAAGTTAATGCAAAACGTTAGCTACGTTAACCACTAGTCCGTTAACAAACTTCACACCTCCGTTAACCGACAAGTTTGACGTCCTTCGTGGTCGGCCAAGAGTCTTGTCCAGCTGGGGAATAACTTTGTTAGAGAAGCTGAGGGCTGCCGATGAGATCTAAAAGCTCGAAACAGCGCTGTCCAGCTCTGTGCACCTCTGTTAACGTTAATCCGTTATTTTCAGCTTTAATTAACGGAAGTTAATAAAGTCCATTAATTTGTTAACTTTTTGCTTGTAATTTACATTTCTTTTTATTCACTTGCTCCTAGAACACGTATTGACGCTGTTGAGCTAATTTTAAGGAAATATTTATTAGTATGGTGGTCTTTTTGTGTTTTGGAAGTTACATTTTACAGTCTAATCTGATTTCAAGATAAAATTAAGTTCAAATGTACTAACGAAGCTGCGATCAGAAAATTTTTGCAAATTGTGAACAGCAATAATTAATAGACTTATGAGGCTGCAGCTTATTATTTGCCACAAAAAAGCGCAACTTTCTTCGCTTCTATAAAACTCGTGCAAATAAGCTACAAGTGTTACCAGTGCAAACTGGTTTGTACTGTTATGATGAATAAATGGTACAAGATATTAACGATAAAGACTTTAACGGAAGTTAACAGAACTTAACGGAAGCTAATTTAGTCCGTTAATAGAACTTAACGGAAGTTAATTTAGTCCGTCAACATGAAAAAACTTTTTAACGGATTAACGAGTTAATGAAAAAGTTAGCTTTGTTATTAACGGATTAACGGACAAGGGCCGACCTATGCCATATATATTATATTCATAACCAATGCAATGTATGGTAGCTGGATATTACTAGGCTAGGAAACTGTACTGCTGAAACATACCTGTTAAAAACACATCTATCACATTGCCTGAGCATAAAACTGCTAGGTAACATTAAAACCCTAACCAGCAGTGTCCTTATTGTGTTCTTTCCTGAAATATTCAACCTACTTGCATTCACCAGTATGAGCAAAAGGCATACCATAGTCTGGCGTCATCAGAGCTGAGAGTGTTAGCCAATTAGAATAAACTTGTAGTTCGCGCAGTTTTTTACAAATTTTATCAAAACTATAAAACATAAGGAACTCGTTTGTTTGCAAAAGCCTTAGAATTTTGTGGGATATTATTTGATACACACATAGCCTCACTAGGCCGAGGTTCCCCTTAATGCATTTCCAGATTTGCTTTAAAATGTCTCACACACGAGCAACAATTTAAGCTGGAAAGTAATTGGCGTGCCCTGATAAAGTTTTAGCCAATATGGGATACCAAAAGGATGCCAAAACGTTAGTGACAGCATTAGCATGATCGATTGCACCAGTTGAGCTACAAATGATAAAAATTGTGCATAATTTTGTCTGGCTTTGACTATTTTAATTTCAATTTATTATTAATCAGCGAAAAGACTATTGTAGTTATCAAAGTGAGCTGTCACAAAATCAATAATGCAGTAAAGATAGCATATGCAACTCAACCAAACAAAATAAGCAAGTCTATTTACAGCACAAAATGTTACTATCAAATTTGAGTATTTTCAACAAAAATTTAAACTTTTTTACCTCCTAATTTACAACATTCAATTTTACTTTCTCAAATGATTTTTTGTCATGGTGTATTGGAAAAAAGGACCCTCCCCAGTGTGTCAATTTGTTTGAATTTTCGATATTATCTGAAAGCTCTTCTTTTTTACTCTAATTTATCTTAACAATCTAATCATTGCAAGACTTACATGTTATAATCAGATATCATCATCCTTTTCAGTTCATATTTTACATAGATATGTTTCATGTTTTTGACGTTTAGAGGTATTTGATTCCATACTTTGGGCCCTATATATGTTAACAAATTTTGTGATTGTGTTATTTTAACCCAAAGGTATGAAATGGTTTTTACTTTGTTTTCTTCTTGTATGATATGAGTGGGTAAGATCAAGTAATTTGTTTGTGTCTCAGTTTAAATTGCAAATATTCAATGAATTGTTGTAAAGTCTGTGCATTAATTTAGCTATTTCAAGTGTGTACAAATCATGCAGTTTTAGTATCCGTAATTTATGAAATAAAGGTTTGGTGTGAGCTTTACTATTGCTATGTGCTATGATTCTTGCAGCTCGTTTTTGTAGTATATCTAATGGATTTAAGGTTGTTTTGAAAGCACTTCCCCAGCTGCTTATGCAGTAGCTTAAATGAGAATTAATCATGCTATAACATACCATCATTAAAGTATTGCAGTCAACATATTTTTTGTAGATGATATAATGCCCAGCATCCACTGGCAAGTTTGAAACACATTTTATGGATTTGGCTCTACCATTTCAATGAATCACCAATCATTATGCCCAGATACTTCACACAAGTGTTTTGATTGATTTTGTTGTAATCAATTTTTGAATTGAATTTGGCTCTTTTTTTCTTGTTTGTTATCATTATATATTCTGCTTTATTGTAGTTGATAGATAGCTAATTTATTTTCATCCAGTTAGGCTACTAATTTTCGGCAGTTCAGTATTTACCATTTTTTCAAGAAGATTTTTACTGTGATGTGATGCCGTTAGGTTTGTGTCATCTGCAAATAACCTGACTTATAGTTTTGCAGCTTGTGATAGATCATTTGGGTTAATGATAAAGAGAAGTGGCCCCAGTGTAGAATCCTAAGGCACTCAACATGTTATTTTCATCATGTCAGATGACACCCCATTTACCATTGTAAATTGTTGTCTATTTGAAAGCTAGCTTAGCAATAGTGTAAGTGGTAAACCTCTTATTCCATATTTCTCCAACTTTTTTGTAAACTTTTTTACCAACTTTTTTATCTAAGCAGTCAAAAGTTTTTGATAAATCCAAAAATATGGCACAAGTTACTTGTTTTTTGATTAAATTTATCAAAAATTCATTATAAGCATCCATAACAGCATCATTTGTGGATGAATGTTTTATAAATCTGTATTGGTTTTTGTTGAGAATATTGTTTTGGGTGAAATGATTGTATAATTGAATGTGTAGGCATTTTTTTAATATTTTAGAAAATGGACTAAGAATGGAAATTGGCCAATAGTTTAAACATACATTATTTGGACCTGATTTACAAAGTGGGATAATTTCAGCTACGTTCAAAATATCAGAAAAACAACCAGTTGTAATGCAATGATTGTAAAAATTTGCGAGTATGGGTGTAATGACATTAACTGAAAGCTTTATGTATTTTACAGGGATCCCAAGTCTCCATCCACTTTTAGAACTGTTTAATTCATTAATGTGATTTATTACTTCTTGGAGTCATATTGGAAGTAAGAAAAAGATTCAGAATCATTGAGGATTAGTGATGTTTCAGTACATGGGCAATTAGTGACTACCGAAATTTTACTACTTTGTTGCACAGCAATGATTTATTTGAGATTTAAAAGAATCAACCTAGCATTGTAAATATAAAATTCAGCAGAATTTATCACGTTTATTACAGTTGTATATAAATAGATTGTAGGTTCAACAAATTTGACTTTTTGTTGACCTATCAAAAGAACAATATGATACTTGGTCTTTAGGTTTAGACTTTTCACAAAAAAAACTCTTAATTCTGAATTGTTACTATCAAAGTATCACTAATATATATATATAATGTCACAAAAGAAGTGTGTGCCTAAGAACGTGCACAGATAAAAGCCGAAATACAATATAAAAATCAACCATGGAGAATATTGTACCATTACTTTGTTTCTATCTTAATGTTTTAAGATATAAGTACTTTTAGTACAAACAGCATCAACTCTTTGCCGTGTTCCTAATGTTTAAAGTCCGTTAACATTGAAGATCAAACAGGACAAATTAAAGCAAACAAACAACAAAAGGCAGAACAGAAATTTTAGCAAGCAAATAGCGCATGACAAAAACAGGCAAGTCAGAAGCACAGCATTGCTAGCATGTGGTATCACACAAGTAGGGTTTACTCAACCCAGCCACGAACTAACTTAACACAACCACAGTAATAAGATAACCCTACTCCTTACAAATGTAAGATTACCCAACCAAATATTAACCACAAACAATGCAAAACAAACAAAAAAAAAACAAACAACAAAAGTCGCATTCTACAAAAAGAGACACTGCAGAGTGACGGTTAGCTAACAACTAAGTATCACTAAAAAATTGATTTTATTAAAATCTTAGTTTGTTTCACTTTAGACTAGCATACAGTGCATTGGCAATAATCGCCAAATAAAGATATTCAATAAGAATTGTAGCTCCCATCCGTGGAGCAGTGATGTTCCAGAAAAATTTCCCTGTTTCTTGATTGATTTTTTAAGGAAAAGGCTTGGCGCAAGTTTCATGCGTGCAGCTATTTTGTAATAAAGCTTAAAAAACTAATCCTAAGTTCTAAACCTAACCTTAAACCTAATCCTAGCCCTAACCCTAAGCCGGACATCATTAAGTATAAGCCGTCTGCTTTTTTTTGGAATCTCTCATTCTCTGCGACTCGTGTATAAGCATGTGCGCGCTGTCACTCCTCTCATGCGTGAATTTATTAGGGTTAGGGCTAGATTTCGAGAATACCATAGCTTAGATTGGAGAGGAGAGAGAGTGCACGAGCGCTCATACACAAGTCGCAGAGCTTCCAAAAAAAAAGCAACGGCTCATACTTAACAACACTCTCCTAAGCCTAACTTAAACCCAACCCAAACCTACAACTGCAATAATCAAAATAAAAATTTCCAAAAATGAGTGACGTCACACAAATGTTTGTTTAACCAAGCACATTCCGTGTGCCAAGTCACTTTGAAGTTAATAACGTGTTTAATTGATATTAATTGATTAAACAAAATCAATAATTGAATAATTGATTAACTTTTCATTGTTTGTGCTTATGTGTTAAAAAGAAGACTATTCAGTAAAATGGTAATTGATTGATTGATTCAGGGTCGAATGCACCAACGCTAGTTAACCAAGAGTTAACTTAACTGACACGTTAACCATCGGTTAAGAAAAATTTCTTATGCGCCAACGTTAACCGGATGGTTAACTCCGCAACTTTAACCAAAAATTTAACCACCGCAGTAAGGTGGGTTAACCACTGGTTAAGTACTAGCAGAGTCAGAGGTTTATGGCAGTGATTGGGATAATGGATGCTTGAGAGAGCAATCTAATGGATGTATGAACACCGCAAAGTAGCAGCTATAGGCCTAGGAGCATATAGCATATCTTCCAGGGCTTGGTTTGTGCTGTAGTCGTAGCGATAGCCTAGTATAATTGGATTTGAAACAAGAAAAAAGTTGCAAATTTTTTTTATTGTTTTAAATTGAGTTAGAATGATCAGTCAACATTGAGTTAGAAAGCTGAAAGTGGCTGGCCTAATGTTTCTCTCCCTGGCCAGCAGCTTATTTAGGTAGCCTATCTACTGACCTGTGAAGTATTAAGTTACCAGTGAGGTGGAACAGTTTTTCCTTTAATATTCTAGCGAGTGGCTAGTGTTATGTTACTGTTTTGGCGTAAGTTAAGTTACCGTTTTGCAGTAAGTTAACTGTTTTGCCCGCAGACGTAATGACGTGGAGATAGGCCCCGCAAACTCGTTCCACTCTTTGGCGTAATACAGCGAGTAGGCCTATAAAAGATATTAGATTTGATGTTGTAGGCCTACTAGTAGACTCATGCTTCTTCCTTCAGTGATTTCTGCTAAAAACTTGCTTCTAGCTCCCTCAAGCCCATTGTTCTCTCATTAGAACCTTAACAACATGCAAAATGTTTCAGCCAAAATCTGAGAGGGAATACTGCTAAGTCGAATCCTTTTTATTTTCACTGATTTTTTATGTTAACGGTTGGTTCTGTTTAGCACCTGTCAGTACTAGGCCTAAAGTGCAAATCAGACCTTCAATCTTTTCTTGAGAAGAAACGCTGCGAAGAGTACGCTAATCTTCCCCAAACGATGTTTCGATCTAAAAAATTGTATTCTAAATAGCCAATCATCGCAATTTTTGCTTCATTCCACTCTTTTTCAATCAAAGAATTAGTTTGAACTTGCCGGAAAATGATGTTTTTGCTGAGTCACAATAGTTGACCTGTGGTTAACCGCAGTTTGCTTGGTTAACTTTTGGTTACCTAACCAGACACGAAATTCTGTTGGTGCATATGGATTTGTGGTTAAGTTAACTCGCGGTTACCTAACCGGTGGTTAACGCTAACCGGCGGTTAAGTTAACCAAAGTTGGTGCATCCGACCCTCAGTAACACGGTGTTCAAGAAGATAGCAACTCAAAAATGACTGAATTATAATTCTGTCTGTCTGACTGTTTATTGTTTACTGTTCGGTTACTGGTAACATTGTAAATAAGTGTATATAATGCATATAGTTTGTTTGCGCTTAATTTTGTGCTTTAATGTTTGTTCTGCTTTGCTTATATCGTACAATCGCTACCGGTATGTTATAGGTTGCATGGCCATACTATGCTTTATTTCATTGATACATTGCTGATAAATTGTAAATTGTATGTTAGTATGTTTTAAGCCTTTGGGTTTTGCCATGTTTTCCTGCCGATGTGCTGTAGTGCATCGCAAAAGTTACCTAATAAACTAAACTAAACTAATTCATATTTCATACAAAAACCCTTTAGCGAATGCAAAGATAATCTAGAAACTTAATGAAAACAAGAATTCGAAAAATTTTGCAAATTGGTTTCTAATTTCATTTGGACTATTGTACCAGTAAGTAAGATCATAGATCGTATTTGCTGCCTTTTTTCAGTTTTTTAGCCTAGCTGAGCAGCATATTTTATAATTTCAATTTTTTTCAAATTAGTCGAAAATCTGAATGTATATACCGGTACTTTATTTGAATTAACCAAATTTAACACTACGTATAAGCAGCTGAGACAATCAGAACAAAGAATAAAAATGATTTATATTCTTGCCGGAATTTCCGGTTTTACCAGAAATTTCAGCAACCCTTCATTAAATCATATACCGGTAGCTAGCAAGCATGACATCACCGAAATGCTATGCAGATGCAGTTCAAACAGAGTTCACAAACAGTCAGTGTTTTCTACAAATTAAAAATAAGTGAGAAAGTTATCAAAATTACCTGACTTTACCCAGTCTTTGAGGGTGTCGTCAAGGATAAGCCGTCGCTTTTTTTTGGAAGCCTTTTTTTCTTTTTTTTTTAGAAGCCGTTTTCTTCTAAGCTATTCCCCAAATCTAGCCCTAACCCTAATGGGGTGTTGTTAAATATAAGCCGTCAGCTTTATTTCAGAATCTCTGCGACTCGTGTATGAGTGCGCGCGCTCTTGCTCCTCTCATGCGTGCACTCATTAGATTAGGGTTAGATCTGGGGAATCGCTTAGATCAGTGAGAAAGAGAGAACACACGCGCACTCATACGTGAATCGCAGAGCTGCCAAAAATAAAGCGACGGCTCATACTTAACAACACCCGTCTTTAAGTAGGCTACGGTACTAAAAATATATGGTACGCTAGCTAACTAATTGCATTTGAGCTACTTCCAGTACTGATTATTGTTACAAAGCACTAAAAATAGCTCATTAATGAGCAATTAAACACCCATAAAATCTTCATCCTGTAAAATGCTTGCTTTGTTTTGTTGGATTGCATGTACTGGTCGGTACCTTTATGCTATCTTTACTGCTTTACCAGTAACCTATTCAGGGGTCGAAATTAACTTTTTCAACCACTTGCCTGTCAAGCAAGTGATATCAAATGTATACTAGCCCGAGAAGATTTCAACTTGCCCCAGAAAAAAAAACCTACCGCTAAGTTTTGAGGCTAACTTTGGAAAAAAATTTTTTAAATATACTTCTTAGCAAAAAACCACTGAATGTGCAAAATAAGCGTAGTCGCATATCTTAGGCAGTTAGGAATTTCGAGAATCAAGTTTTTGTGCACGATGTTATATAAGATCTTTTAAAGTGACGCAGGGTAATAATTACAGTACCGTAACTTTTTCCAATCATGCATTATGCAAAAACTGATTATTTATATGTAATTATTTCAATTATTACATCACGGTTTGTTTTAAGCACATTTTTAATCCCTAATACTTTGGAAACTACAGCAGCTAGAGTAGAAAGCCAAAACTTTTGCAAAAGCTACCGTATACGAGCTAAAAAATTTTCAGAATAATCATAAAAAAAAGCAAAATTCTTAATGTCTTCATGCAGCGCAGGGTAGTACTTGTGATACCGTACCTGAAACAGCGGTTAATGCAACAAGCGTGGGAAATTTTTTATAGAAAACAAGTACCAATAGGATTTTGCTAAACGCGTCTGAGTATTAAAAATTCTACGTGCAAATAAGAAGTGTTAATTGCAATTAATACCAGTAATGTGCATATGATTAAACAAAGTGTTAATTGTGATGATTACAAAGTGCTTAACTAAAATAAAGCAAGCAACAGCTTTCTCTAATTTACCGGTACACTAGCCTACCGGTACATATTTTATCGCAACAAAATCGGAGCTAAATTGCATTTTAAAATAGTCTTATTTGATGTTATTTCATACACTCTATTTTGTTAGCTTGCCAGTTGGGCAAGTTCAGCTGAAAAATAACTTGCCCGAGGCGATTTCAGCTTGCCTCAGGCAAGTGGACAAGCATTAATTTTGAACCCTGCTATTGATTTTGTGACTGCTGATTCAGATGACTGCAACAGTCTTTTTGCTGTTTAATGGGCTAATAAATTGAATTGAAAT
Source organism: Trididemnum nubilum (assembly GCA_963965965.1). Classification (NCBI taxonomy): domain Eukaryota; kingdom Metazoa; phylum Chordata; class Ascidiacea; order Aplousobranchia; family Didemnidae; genus Trididemnum; species Trididemnum nubilum. Next base: position 21,156,967 of record OZ014484.1, read on the forward strand.
TGAATTAAATTGTACGCCACCCCTGACAACAGGCTAGGCTTGGCTTACAACATCAATAGGCCAACACCAACCTTCGAATCCAAAAAGTGAGATAACACACAAAGTATTAAATTTTGCCAGGTGGTCCTTAGCAACGGCCACTAAAATGCGCATTTTAAAAATTAATTTTCAAAAATGTAACAGGTAAAGACATTTGTTGTAATTGAAAGAGTTTTGCAGTTTCAATAAGCAATTTATCAAAGGTGAAGTCAAGGACTTAACGTTCGAGACCAAAACCAAGGCCACGGAATCAAAAAATTTGAGTTCAAGGCCAAAAACCGACTTTTCGAGAACAGATCCTCTGGAGACCAAGAGCAGGAGACCAAGACCCATAGGCATAGCCGGGGGGGCCAGGGGGCCCGGCCTCCCCAATCAAAATACCACTAACGACAAAAAATTATGACAACATAGCCTACCGATGTTTAGTAGCAGTTTTTTTTTTTCAGTAATTACGCACATAACAGTAATTATCAATAATATAAATGACGACAGGGTAGTCCCGGGGCCCCTATCTAACAACCAGGAGGCCCTTACTAACAACTAAGGGGACCTGGGGCCCTTAACCGACAACCAGGGAGCCCCGGAGCCCCCAACTGAAAACCAGGGGGACCATAACTGAAAACTAGGGGGCCACAGGGCCCATAACTAACAACCAATGAGCCCCCTAAACAACAACCAGGGGGCCCCTAACTAACAAGTAGGGGGCCCAGGGCCCCTAACCGACAACCAAGGGGCCCCTATTTGACAAACAGAGGGCCTTGGGGCCATTAACTGATTACCAGGGCCCCTCACTCACAACCACAGGGCTCTGGGGCTCTTAACTGACAACCAGGGGGCCCCGGGGCCCCTAACTGACAACCAAGGAAGCTCCTAACCAACAGCCAGGGGGCTCCGGGGCCTCTAACTAACAACCAGGGGCCCCGTAGTGCCTAACTGACAACCAGGGTTTCCGGGGCCCCGTAGTGCCTAAATGACAACCAGGGTTTCCGAGGCCCCTAACCGACAACCAGAGTCCCTAACTGACAACCAGGGGGCCCCAGGGCCCCTAACTCACAACCAGGAAGCCCCAGGGCCCCAAACTCACAATCTGGGGGCCTCGGGCCCCGTAATCGACAACCAGGGGGCCCCAAGGCCTCTAACCAACAACCAGGAGGCCCCAGGGCGCGAAATTTTTTTTCTACCATGGTTTTGCAGATTTATTACGTCACATCCGTTGTCCCAACCTTGTGATTCATACTCCGCGCTCCAACAGAGGTTAAATCAGTTTTTGAGCACAAAAGATGCACGTGTGCACTCCTCCAATGCACACGTGCACTACCACGTGCACATGTGCACTTCTCACATGCACATGTGCACTTCTCACATGCACATGTGCACTTCTCATGTGCCAACGTGCACATGCACTTTAGAAGTGCACATGCACTTTAGAAGTGTACGTGCGCATTTCAAACGTTTTACATGCACAAGTAGTGTACGTGCACTCTTCAAAAGAAAGAGAGTTGTTGGTCAGCTGAAGCGTCTCGCATGCACAAGTGCACGTGCACAGTTCAGAAGATAGTTGGCTGGTTGCTGAGCTTAGCGTCTCGCGTGCACGTGCACACTTTAGAAGAGAGTAGGCTCCAGAGACTCAGAGAGTAAAGTGGTTGATGAGCTGAAGCCTCTGGCGTGCACACATTTGGAGAAAGGAATTAAATGGCTGATGCAGGATGGAAGGCTAGGGTATCAGGTATCGCAAGTTGATTAGAGATTGGGAAAAGCAGCTTTTACTTGTTGTGTTACTGTTAGTGTTGAACTGTTTAATACCTAAAGCTGAAGAGAAGAGAATGCAGTCAAGTTAAGGGTGGCCTAACTATTCACTTTCTCAGTATTCGTCTATTGTTGTAACACTAACAGTGAACTAGGTTAGTTGATGAGAGATCGCGAAAACGGAAAAGCAGCTTTAACCTGTTAGGCCTATAGTGTTAAATCAGAATTGCTCAAAGCTAATACAAAAGAATGCAGTCAAGTATTAGTAGCCTACAAAGTTACCCATAACTAGCTTAGCCTATTCTTGCAACAGTGCACTGTGCACTAGACTGCTAGAGCAGCTTGTACGCTAGTTTAGCAAACAGCATAATAATCTGCATAGGTGGGCACACGTCCGTTAATCGTTAATAATGAAGCTAACTTTTTCATTAACTCGTTAATCCGTTAAAAAGTTTTTTCATGTTAACGGACTAAATTAACTTCCGTTAAGTTCTGTTAACGGAATAAATTAACTTATGTTAAGTTCTGTTAACTTCCGTTAAAGTTTCTATCGTTAATATCTTGCACCATTTATTTATCGTACCGATACAAACCAGCTTGCACTGGTACCACTTGTTGCGTATTAGCACGAGTTTTATAGAAAAAAGCGAAGAAAGGAGCTTTTTTTGTGGCAAATAATAAGCTGAAGGGTGCAGCCTCACAGGTCTATTGATTATCGCTGTTCACAATTTCCAAAAATTTTCCAATTGCAGCTTTGTTAGTGCATTTGAACTTATTTTTATCTTGAAATTAGATTAGACTGTAAAATGTAACTTCCGAAACACAAAAAGACCACCACATCAATAAATATTTGTTTACAATCAGCTCAACAGCGTCAATACGTGTTCTAGAAGCGAGTGAATAAAAAGAAATGTAAATTACACGCAAAATGTTAACGAATTAATGGACTTTCTTAACTTTCGTTAATTAAAGCTGAAAATAACGGATTAACGTTAACAGAGGTGTGAAGTTTGTTAACGGACTAGTGGTTAACGAAGCTAACATTTTGCATTAACTTGCCCACCTATGATAATCTGTAATGTGTTTTTTAGGAAATAGCTGGTGTTACGTTACCAGTAAGCATTAAGGTGGGCACTTGAAAAATTGCGTTACAGCACAGGTGGGCACTTGAAAAATTGCGGCCCAACTATTTTGCCTGCCTGCAATAGCGCTTGCACTGCAATTATTTTTCAACGGTTGCTCTATGCTTGCATTGCTAGTATTTAACGATTATGAGTGCAATTGCGAAAAAGCAATTCAAATCTGATTAAGAATGATTTTTTTTCAATTAACTGTGATTGAAGTTCAGAAAAACATTGACTAGGTAGGTTCATAAAAGCCTTGTTATGGGAAATTGCATTTGTCCACTGCTTGCAAAACTTCTACTGTAGCCTATGTTCATTGGATATACAGCTCAGAGCAAGCCTTCTTTCACTGAAAGTTTTTCTCCTAAAATATTTTGCCAATTTTTCAAAAAAAAAGTCAATTATTTCAAAAAATGGTTATAAAATCAAATTTTAAACAAAACAATTATTTTTGTGATTGTCTTTCAAGAACTGTGTTACTCGTTCCTAAAAATTTTTAAATTGCTTGAAGTGTTGAATGCATTACATACAACAGTCTTTTTTACCAAAATTTCAGAATTTGAAAACAAGCTGCAAAAACTATTAAGACATAAAACTATTACAACTTTTTTGCTATTCTGGAAAATTTTGAAAGATATTGTGAACAGAAGCAGGGAGTGACAGCATCGGTAGTTTACTTTAATGATTCAATTTTTTTTAAACAAAAAAACATAATGATTTTTATAGCATGCTTCATGTGTCAGAAAGTGATCTGGTGATACTGATGTATACAGTACTAATTGTTCCAGAAGCACAAATGCATCAAAGCTGGTAGCCTATTTTGTTTGATAAGCCATTAAAAAAAACAGCAACTCCAAAGTCATTCGCTTACCACCCAACAGCCCAAGACGTTATTCAGTATTACTATTAGTGGAATTTTTTTACACCCGGATTTCATTAATTGCGGGTGTTGCAAGTCTTTTATTAAGTATAAAGAGGTTCTTTGCCCAAAGGGGTTAAGCAATGCAAGTGGGTTAAGCAATGAGCATTTGTAAATGCTTACCACTATATTTTTTAAGGAAATCAATAGTTTTTTCTTTACTAATTAGGTAGCATGCATAATTTGTTTTGAATATTGGTTTTCTAACGTAGCCTAGTGCAGTTTGAGCAGTCAATTAGAATTGTACTTTTCAAAATATCACGCGTGCACTTGCATGGCAATTATTGTTTGGTAGTAACTATTTCTCCGAAAATTTTCAAGTTATATAAAAAGAACAAAACCAAAATGAGAAATATTCTTTCACATGTTTTTTATTTGCTTTTTCACGGTTAAGATTAGGGTTTAAGTTAAGGTTTGGGTTAGGGTTCAATTTGGGATAATTTTAGAGTAAGTATTTGAGTTAGGGTTAGATTTCAGTCACAATTCATAAAAAAGTAGGAAAAAATTTCCAATGAAATATAGCCTTCTTTATTTTTTAGGCTTGGGGAAAAAGCTTGCGACGCAAGAATTTTAAGAGTATTTGTGTGTGCGCTTTTGGTGCTACTTTTATGGCTTGCGCTGCCCACCTGTGTCGGTACGTAACGCCCGAAAGATTAAGCCATTGTGCACTCATTTGCTCTTTTTTATTGTTTAATTATCGTTAGGGTGTTGGTTAGATTTTGAGTTTAGGTTAGAATTAATGTTGGTCTTGAGGTTACAGTGAGGGCTAGGATAGTGATTTTCTAATTCTTACATTATGTAACAGCAGCCTCTGCCTTTTTTTTTTTCAGATAAGCATGTACAAGTAGCCTGTCGTAAATATTTACCCACCCATTAGCTGACTTTTTTTGGTTATCTGTTATGGTTTTCAGTTATATAATGACAAAATGCTGTACTTTTCTGTGCTCACGGGCAGCATTTCATATTATTTGAAATTCATGCATGTGTGGGTGATGTTTGATTCTTCTACTGGTGAGTGGTTGCGCAAGTGCACAGTGTCTTCAGAAAAATAATTCTGTATTCATGAAGTGTGTAGCCAAAGGGTACATCTGACATTATTCTAGAGGGTGCAATGAAATTGGAACAACGACAATGGTACGAACTGTGTTTGAAAACTGTTCAATTGCACTTCAGAGCAGTGTAGAATAGTGTGTCATTTTCATGTTGTACAAATATTTCTGTTTAGTTTTGCTTAATGCTTATGCAAAAAAGATCAAAATTTTATCTTCAGTGTGCTATTTCATTTACCAGACTTCAAACTGGCAGAGCTAATCTTACTTCATTCTGCATTAATGGTAACAGATCTTCTTTTGAATAAATGTTTCATTAATGACGTATGTTAGGCCGGTTGGCAGTACTGATTTCATTTTGACTGATTTGAAAAATAAACTTCAAGTCTTCTGTTTAGCAGCATCTCTGTTACAGTTCAATCAACCATATATTATATGAGTTAATTATTAATTTTGTGATTGTAGATTTACTGATTGAGACTTTAAAAGAAAGAGCAAGATAAAAACAAACTGGAATTATTTCTATCATCAAAAGTAATTCCTCACTAAATTCCCCACATTTTTTGACCAAAAATGATCCTCCTACTTCTTTCACTCCACTTAAGAAAAGTTGCCCTTACTGCAGTGTAAGCTTGGTTGCAAAACGCAAAAAAACTGTTACCAATTTCGGTGTTGGGTCAATATTGCAAGGTACGTAGTGTAAGCAACATGTTAAGAATGTATTGTTTATTATGAGGCTTTCATTTTGTTTGAAAATTTGCCAAGAAATTGCTTTTACTTGAGATGGAAATACTTACTTATCATGTAAAATATAAGTAATGGATGCAAGTAGTAGAAAAGGATGCAACGACTGAGCAATTTATGGTGAGCAAATAATTTAACTTTGTGATGTTCAGAACACTAACGATAATTGAAAGTTGAAAACTTCCTAATCAAGAATATGTTATTATTAAAAGCCACTAATCTTACCATTTTTGACAAAAAACAGTAGGCTAGTAAAGAATATATTGTAATTTAATTAGATAAGCTAATCAAGATATATTTTGAGGCTCCCAAGTTGAATTGATGTGCTTTACTGTTTGTGACATGCCCGTCAGCTTTGAGGATTATGGCAGCGTCGTTAATAACTTTAACAATAGCGTGATGTTAACGCTCAATCTCTCTCATTTTCTTCGAGTAGTCAAAGTAACTTCTGGAGCATAGGTTGATTTATTTGTGCACCAAAATATACATATTTGCATGTATATTATTTGTTCACCAAAAAGAAGTATTTTATTTCACCACAATATTTTTTATTGGTAAAAATTTATTGCCAAATAAAAAATTTAAACCTTTTCCCTGATTGTCTAGAAAAGGATTTGAACCCCTTGACTGCGTATAACTTATATCACGATTCATGACCTTTTGTATAATGGGATGACAAGATCACATTGTCAATACAGTTACGTTCAAAATGCCATAACAGCAAAATAATTAGAGGCCGCGCATTGTTATAATGTACATTGTACAATACATGGCGAAAAGTTAAGTATAAAATTAAAAATTAACTGCGTACATTTTGTTACAGACAATATGCATAACGTGTGCAATGGATAACGTTGACAATAACTGGGTGAGTCAAAAGTTCGGGTTTTAAAATTTGTTTTAGTTGGAAACTTGTTCAAGGATAATTTTTTCATAATACCAACACGGTTGCAAAGAGTTTATCAGTTTTTACTAAAATGTATTTTAATAAATAAATATATTGATTTTAAAATGATAGTCGTAAAAAGCACGTTTATTGAGTGACCACCTCCAAACTAAGCTATCTTGTTGTTACCCAATACTTTGTAAGAACTTCTTTCGTTATAGTAATCGATTCGCATGATTAATTTATTCGTGTGTGTGAATCAAGCTATTTGCGTTTATTGTTGGATCTCTGGTCCAGACCATGAGATGTGGCCCGACTTTTGGATGTCTGCTCTTCCATCCTCAAGGGGTAGGGTAGCAGCATCATCACCTGCGGCTATTTGACCACACCAACGCAGAGCACCTTGTTTACAAGAGTTTCCACCAGGGTTGGCCACTAACACGGATAAACTGCTTAGCATTTGGCAATAGTGAAAAATTCGCTTAAGTGTTTTTCAAGGACACTACAACGCATTGGCAGTTCGGGAATCGAAGTGGGGGCCAGCAAGGTTTTGATCACTAACCCGACGCTATACCCCCTCAACTATCGCCACCACTTCACATAATTGGAACGACCGACGCTCGCGTCGCGTGTTCCTTTGTTTTTACTCGGCCATTTTCTAACTAATGAGTGCGAGATTTCAGACTTTTGCTTATAACTCGAGAACCGTTTGGTCTAACTACATGAAATTTTGACAGCAGTTTGAGATTAATGAGTTTTATGTTTGTACCAAATTTCGAGGCAATCGGTCACGTGACTTCGGGTTTATGACCCGAAAACCGCCCCGAAAGTTTGGCGTAAAAAGCGGTCTAAGTCAAAAACGGCTTAAGTACGGCAAAAAATATTTCTCATGGTTATATGTCTTAAGATATCCTTTCATCCCTACCAACCCACTTTCGGCCGCGATGAGGTTTTTTTCTTATTTTTTTCCTTTTTTTTTTCCTTTTTTTTTTCCTTTTTTTTCCTTTTTTTTTCCTTTTTTTTTCCTTTTTTTTCCTTTTTTTTTCCTTTTTTTTCTTCCTAAATCTTGTACGCTCGAGTTCTCCTAAACCACAAAACATAGAAATCTAATTTTTGTGTGAAGTTGTTGAGGTACATACGCAATTGTGTCTCCTCAAATTTTTTTGGGGCAACTCCCCCGGGAACCCCCCCAAAATGGGGCCCCAAAAAATCACTTTTTTGAACGGCTCAAGCTAGGGTGCCAGTTTTTTTGGATATCAGTAGATATTTGAGAGACAAATATTTTGACATAATTTGGGGGTACCACCCCCCCGGGGACCCCCCCAAATGGACCCCCCCAAAAACAAATTTTTTTAACCATATAACCTAGGGTGCCATTTTTCTTTGATATCAGTAGATATTTGAGAGAGAAATATTTAGACATGGTTTGGGGGTACCACCTCCCCGGGAACCCCCCCAAAATGGGGCCCCAAAAAATCAAATTTTTGAACGGCTCAAGCTAGGGTGCCAGTTTTTTTTGATATCAGTAGATATTTGAGAGACAAATATTTTGACATAATTTGGGGGTACCACCCCCCCGGGGACCCCCCCAAATGGACCCCCCAAAAACAACTTTTTTTAACCATATAACCTAGGGTGCCATTTTTCTTTGATATCAGTAGATATTTAAGAGAGAAATATTTTGACATGGTTTGGGGGTACCACCCCCTCGGGAACCCCCCCAAAAAATCAAATTTTTGAACGGCTCAACCTAGGGTGCCAGTTTTTTTTGATATCAGTAGATATTTGAGAGACAAATATTTTGACATAATTTGGGGGTACCACCCCTTCGGGGACCCCCCCAAATGGGGCCCCCCAAAAATAAATTTTTTAACGATTTAACCTAGGGTGCCAGTTTTTTTTGATATCAGTAGATATTTAAGAGACAAATATTTTGACATAATTTGGGGGTACCACCCCCCCGGGGACCCCCCCAAATGGACCCCCCCAAAAGCAAGTTTTTTAACCATTTAACCTAGGGTGCCAGTTTTTTTTGATATCAGTAGATATTTAAGAGACAAATATTTTGACATGATTTGGGGGTACCACCCCCCCGGGGACCCCCCAAAATGGGGCCCCAAAAAATCAAATTTTTGAACGGCCCAAGCTAGGGTGCCAGTTTTTTCTGTTATCAGTATATATTTAAGAGACAAATATTTTACCATAATTTGGGGGTACCACCCCTTCGGGGACCCCCCAAAAATAAATTTTTTTAACGATTTAACCTAGAGTGCCAGTTTTTTTTTGATATCAGTAGATATTTAAGAGATAAATATTTTGACATGTTTGGGGTACCACCCCTTCGGGAACCCCCCAAAATGGGGCTCCAAAAATCAATTGTTTGAACGGCTCAACTTAGAGTGCCAGCTAGTGTTTTATGATATCAGTAGATATTTAACAGACAAATATTTTGACATAGTTTGGAGGTGCCACCCCCCCGAGGACCCCCCAAATGGACCCCCCAAAAATCAATTTTTTGAACGGCTCAACTTAGAGTGCCAGTGTTTTATGATATTAGCAGATATTCAACAGACAAATATTTTGACATAGTTTGGGGGTGCCACCCCCCTGGGGACCCCCCAAATGGACCCCCAAAAATGAATTGTTTGAAAAGCTTAACTTGGGTGCCAGTCTGTTATGATATCAGCAGATATTCAACAGACAAATATTTTGACATAGTTTGGGGGTGCCATCCCCCCCCCAGGGACCCCCAAATGGACCCCCAAAAATCAATTTTTGAACGGCTCAAGCTAGGGTGACAGTGTTTTATGATTTCAGGAGATATTTAACTGACAAATCTTTTGATTCAACTTTTCTGGAGGTTCCATAATCAGATATTTTTGAATAATTGCTGATTTTACGATAGACAAAAAGTACTTTTGAGCGTCACAGCATTAGCTGTGCGTCGGTCGTTCACTGGGTTTGCTGGCAAACTCCCATCTAGTTATTTTTTTAGGTTGATTGCGACATCTGTTCTCGCTAGCTCCACACGAAGTGCGCCAATCGAAGTGCGGAAAAAGGAAAAGTTTTTGGATGTGCCTTATGCATGAATATGAATAGGCTTAGAAATCATTGAAATAGCAAATTATTGAGGAGTACCTCATCCCCCAACTTTTATGATGTGCCCCCATTCAGGTAACTGCTGAGTGTGTCAGAATTAATGGATGATTTTAAAAATTTTATAACTTTGTATACGATCAAGATAGATAAATAAAATTCGTTTCAAATGAAAGGTAATTGTTTACCGTTGTGACTTTTGTTATATTGTTGTCAATTTTTGGCCATAAATTTTTGGCCCAAAAAACGGCATTTTTTAATGGCATAGTCAGTTCAAATTTTGGATGTAAGTTAGTTTTTTTAATGTGAGTCAAGAAATCTATTAGTAAAAATAATAATCTCACAAAGGTCTTACGGCGTCATTTAACTTCGATGTGGACCAAAAACGACCAAAATTTGTGTGGATTGTCACTGAAAAGTTGATGGTGTTGTTTTCTCCCCGCCCTCCACCCATGCAAAGTAGAGTTAAAACTGATCAGCGCGTTAAGTTTGAAATATGCGCTTAAATTGCTTTTGTAGATTGTTTAAAAAATATTAAAATGAGCCTGAAATTATCTTTCATTTGAAACCAATTTTAGGTATCGGTATGTAAAACTTTGAAACCATCAATTTATTTTGGGACACTATGTGTAAATTTCGTGGTTTGGTATACCCCTTATCAATTTCGGATTGGAGGAAATGTATGCTTATCGTTTTGTAAGACTAATTATAATTTTAAAATGTCGTACAGATATGAATTTTTTTTAATCGATTTTGTAATGTATTTTATACTGTGTCTTGAAATCTTGCAACAGCGTATTTTTGCCAAGACTTTTTTAAAGATATTTGTGTGTTTAATGGTGCACATATTTTTGACCTCATATGCGTTTTTTTTTTTTTTTTGCCTATTTTAAGCTGAAATGTAATTTTAATATACTTTGCGTTTTAGACTTAGCTTGCGTTTTAGGAGCCTATTTTAATACACTTTATCTGCCAAAAAGAAGGTTTAACCATGACTTGCCTAGTTTATCGCCCATACCGCGATTCATTGTACTTGTAAGCACTAAATACTGCCACGTTTGTGTTTTGACATTTTGTTATTTATATTTTATTGGCATGCAAGTGTTACAAAACTGCATTCGTTGTAGAAAAAAATACTCATCGCGCATTTGTATGTACTGATACTGCGATATTTGATTTTTTTCGAAATCCATTTTGTGTTTTCGAGCTTATTGTATTGCTATGAAATTCGGTGCTACTCCGTGAGTAAAGTGAACGTGTTTTTTGTTACGAAACTGCCCTAAGCCAAACTAGATTGTTACTACTGTGTTGAACGATAAAACAAACGTTTTACAATGAGTGTATTTTATGCAGCAAGCTTACGTGCAATATTGTACGCCCAATCGCCCTCTGTACGTAGTTTTATGCCAAGACTGTGCCTTACATTTGCTTCAATTGCGTTATTGGTCTTTTGTTTAAAGTGTTGTTGTTTTCAAAGTGATTGCGCTACGTTACTATCGTGTATACGTAGCTGCACATCATTTGCTGTTTTGCTAGTGTAATGCTTAGATTTAATTATCTGTCACATCAGCGACTAGGGCCTGGTCGTCAGTTTTGAGAAATATCTTAGTAGCATTTACGCTTTACAAAACTTTTGCTTGTGTCCCTCATTTTCCACTTATTAGTTTTCCCCTTTGCCAATAATTTTCATCGAACATTTGTAAACCAGAGGTGTATAAATTCCGGCCCGTAAGTCTTTTGCAGCTCTTCCCTATCTTTACACTTATTTTTCGACTAAAATTTGCAGATACTCAAAACGAATTACCTGTTTTTGCGACTCAAATAGCTCCGAAATTTCACGGTCTTCATCGTTTTATTGAACTTATTATTAGCCCGCGGGCATCTTTGCAAAAGTTTGGAGATACCTGTCGTAGACAAACTGTGTTACGTGATACAATATCAGTACTTAAATTGTAGGAGGAAAGCTTCCCCCTACACCGGTGGTTCTCAACTTTTTTCTAACCTTGGCCCAGATTTATGTTAAAAATTTCCCATGGCCCATCTCTCAAAGTGTTGCTGAACTGCAATTTTCCAATATTCTGCGATCTGTTTGCGATTTCAAAAAAAGGAAAAAGATCAACGCACCAGGTAACGCAGTTTTCTGCGTATTTTCAAGCGATCTTCAAAAAAAAGGTCTTAGCACCAGACACCGTATCTTTTTCAGCTTTGCAACGATTACAGGGAAAAAGGAGGTATAATCGAGCAAATGCAACATTTTTAACCCAAATATTTAATTTTCCAAATGGCTCTGTGGCCCACCGCAAAATGCTCCTATGGCTCACAGCAGAGGTGGAGTCCTCGAGGACACATTTTGAAGTCCTTGGCCTCGAGGCCTCAAGTTCTCGAAAATTGGCCTGTCCTCGACTCGAGGACAGCACTATTTTTTGAATTGTTAAAAATTTTGTGGAGCGCTTGAAAAATTTTTTGGAAAACGTTTTTTTGTGGAGATCGGTTGAAAAATTTATGTGAAGACCTTTCTCTTTTTTTTTTTTTTTTTTGGAGATCGCCTGAAAAATTTTTGTGAAGACCTTTTTTCTTTTTTTGGAGAGCACTTGCGCTAGTGTCCTTGGTCCTTGGCCTCGAGAGTGTCTGTCCTCGGAAAGGCTGTCCTTGACCTTGGCCTCGGATTTTTTTTCTGTCTTGGGCCTTGGCCTCGAGCCTTGTGTCCTCGACTCCACCTCTGGCTCACAGGTTGAAAACCACTGTCCTACGAAAAGCGCCCTGGCTGATTTAAAGGCGAAAACCTTTTTTTCAGGTTTGGGCAATAAAAAAGACCAATGTGGACTTGGAGACCTTTTATTCGTAACTGTGAATATCTTTGTTTTTGCGCCCTGAAACGTTTTCATTCTGATTGCGTTTGGTTATGGATGCAGAAGCGTTTCCCCATCAATATTTTACAGTTTAAGTGCTAGATACAATGGCACCTCCAACAAAAATCTCGGCTTAAAAGATATCACAGGTGATTAGGAAATTAGCTGTACCGGTACTTGTATTTGTGAATATTTTATACTTTCGTGCAATGCATGTCTTATTCGTATGTTTTCAAAATTAAAAATTGCTTTCCGAGTTCTCTGTTGATGGTGTTCTGCGCAATACAATTGTTTTACCAATAGGCTGGAGAACAGAAGGCCTGGAATCTGTTCTTGGGAGTTCAAATTAAAAACAGTACTTGAGCTGCTTCAAAGGTGCGCCACCGCTCTATCGCGAAAATCGTTTTGAATTGTACGCTGTAGAGACAGAGTCGGTTACTTAGCCGTTTGCAACTTTAGTGCTGTAATTATGCTTGCTTTAGCTTGGCATGCATTTTTGATCCAATTACACACGAGTAGCAAACACAGTCTGACAAAAACTAACTCACTCTGAACGGTACTCGGATTACACACTAACTGAACGTAGATCACGCAATACAGGAACACGTTCATTCATTTTTTTATTCGGACCACCACAACAATAGCGAATGCATAGTAACACGTAGAATCAGGAAGTAGCGACACAATGTCAGACGTTAAGCCATGCCGAGGATATTGAAAACAAAAAAATTGCTTCTGAAGACTAAGTTTTATTTGCATGGTTGCTTGACCTGTCACACCAGTTGAAATATGCACAACATAGGCCAAATCAAATCACACTCTTCAACATATACATGCAGGAACACAAGATGCAAGTAAATCTAACGGCTGGAGTAGTTGATCGAATAACTGATGAAGAAACAGGGGGGAGTGACTAGGGCGAGGGAAAGCACGGTAACGTAGGTAGTCAATGGGTGGCGCAACCGGCCCAAAAACTACCTTTAGCTCAACAGAGCATGGTGAGGAAAGAAAAATCACCCTGAAAACAAAACCTCACAGGGTTCGAAAATCCTTTCAAGTAGCAGCTGGTCATAGCATCAAGATAATAACGACAAATTTTGTAATCAACGCATATGCATACAACATACAGCAACAGCTAGTCACACCAACCACACTGCGTCTAAATGGATAGCTGAGAAGTAAAGGCGTCGTTTTTACGACGACTCTGATCGCATGATCTGGGTTCAACCCGCACCCTGGTCAAGCTGTTGCGTCCTTGGATAAGACGTTTTACGATGATTATCTCTGCTTGGTGGCTTCTAACAAGCAGCAAATTCAGTGGACAAGAATTCGAAGAAATTCCAAGGAACATTGTATTACTGGAAACTCCTAACCAGGTGCGGATTGCTCAACAACGAAATAATCACTGCAATAAAAAAAGCGCGGATAGTCCAATATTTAGCGTCTGACGCTGTCCGGTGACACGAGGATAAATATGCGCTACAACAACTTTGAGATTACATATCTTTCAATGCCACCAAACGTACCGAAACGCGGCTGAGCTATGTACAAAGCCCTCAATTAACATATAATGAACATCTACTGCCGACTGAATACGTATGCTTAATTGCTTAAGCATGTCAAAGTGAATGATGTGTATGTAGATTATGGGTTCTACCAAATTGGTTTAGCACACAGTGTAGTAATTCATTTTGAGTAAACCAAATAACAAACATACAAATTACAGCATTAGTTTTTATTACTCACAACAAAGCGTTTCAAAGAAATCTCGCAAGTTCAACAAAAACAGCATTGCTTCAAGTTTGGTCTTTTACGGTGCCATGCTTTTTGCGATCACCTAACCTGCGACAGGATTTCATTAAGTCGGCAGCGTGGCTTAGAGGTAAAGGCGTTTCGAACGTGCAGCGTTTGGATTACCGGTCCACTGCTCTACCACCCGAGCTGGAGAAGACGTCTCCCCGCATGTCCAACCCTGACTATCCAAACCCAGCAACTTGCTTGTTCCATGATTTTAACACGTCAAACGTGATGTTTCTTGACAAGGTTCAAATCCTGTGGGAGGACAACTTTTTCGCATTGCTTGTTTTGGGTAGTCGTCGTTCTGGTGGTTAAACCTTAAAACTCTGGCCCACAAACGTTAAAAACATCAAAATTGACTCTATTGAAAGCATGAATACGTTCGCTTATATATCAGGGGTGGAGTCGAGGACACAAGACTCAAGGCCAAGGACACAAAAAAAATCTGAGGCCAAAGACAGCCTTTCCGAGGACAGACCCTCTCGAGGCCAAGGACAGGAATGCTCGAGGCCAACGACACAGGCGCACGTGTTCTCCAAAAAAAGTCTTCAAAGTTTTTTTTCAGGCGATCTCAAAAAAAGGTCTTCAAAAATTTTTTTTTAAATTTTAACAATCAAAAAAAAAATAGTGCTGTCCTCGAGCAGAGGACAGGGCAATTTTCGAGGACTTGACCTTCGAGGCCAAGGTCTTCAAAATGTGTCCTCGAGGACTCTACCTCCGTTAATTATGTCAAAGCGAATGATGAGTAGATTATGAGTTCTATTAAACTGGTTTAACATATTGTAAAAAATCTTTTTGAGTAAACGAAACAAGAAACATGCAAATTACAGAAGCATTAGTTTAGTTTATTACTAACAACAATGCGTTTCAAACAAATCTGGCAAGTTTAAACAACATTGCAGCAAGTTTAGTCTTTTGCAGCGCCATAACCAGCGACAAGATAAGTCGACAGCATGCCTGAGAGGTTTAGGCGTCGTTTTTACGACCCTGATCGCATGAACTGAGTTCAACTCGCACGCTGGTCACGTTTTTGCGTTCTTCGATAAAACGCTTTGCGACGATTATCTCTGCTTAATGGCTTCGAACAAGCAGCAAATTCAAAGGACAAAAATTCGCACAAGGACACTGGAAATTCCCAAGTTGGTGCGGATTCCTTCAAGCACGAAGTAGTTATCAAAACGTAAAGTGTGTGTTATCGTCCAATAGTCAACGATAAATATCATTGCAACAACGAAAACAAAACTAGTGCAGCACCAAGAAATAAGATAGCTAGCTACTAAAACCATTAAGTCAGAAGGGCTTTTGTTGACAATTCATATATTACGGTGGTGGTCAATTGGCGCATTTTTTGCCCACAACGACATAGTAATTTTGTTGAGCTTGGCACATGTTAAATCGTAACAAGTGGGACACTCCCTCCTCCCCATTTAAAAGAGCATTTTATCTATTGGAACTAACTCGTTTCCAGCTATTTAAAAGCACTGCAAATTTACAATAATGCTATACAACCATTGTGATATAACGGTATTGTATAAATAACAGGTTCAGCAATATTTTTCAATAGTGATTAGCAAACAATGTGTGTTTTGTGTTACAATAATTATAATCAGCAGCTATGCGAGCCGGAACGCCGTTCCACTAAAAGATTGGGAGTCAAAACGGCCCAAATCTTTTTAGAGGAAAATCTTATCAACAGCATTCCGATAACAAAACCACTTTAACCACTGGCACTGCTACTCATTGAAAATTGCCTTATATGCAATCAAAAATAAAAAAAAATTAATTCACTTGTCAGTAGTTAGTGCAGCAATATAGTTAATTAAATATTCCATCTGAATGAGATTGAAAACGACTTTAGTCGAAATGTCTCGTAAATAAACTGAATCATTTCATCTTGGCTCTTTTTGTTTTGTCACATATTTCAATTTAATCATAAAATAGTAAACGTCACAAAAAGAAAAGGTTAAAAACTTATAATTTTCGAGCTACCGTACCTAAACATCCTACAGCCCGCTGCTTTAAGCAATTAATTTCAAACTATCGCTATTGCATATGATAGTTCTTATTCTGTAATAAAATAACATCTACCATTTGTATGAATTATTATTGAAATCGAGCTAAGTTGCTCCAATCAAGCACAGCATAAACAAGAAACCGAAACATGAAGTAAGTTAAATCAGATTTTATTTCTGTCCAGGCTCCAATGCAGAAAGACTGTGAAGCCATCTGCTGGTCAAAGAGATTACATGCAACCGTTAAAATGGTTGAATGAATAACAGCAGGCCAGACTGCATACTACAACACATACACACAAAACAAGCTATGACAAAAATAATTAGTGGAAAAATTCACAAAAGAGCCACTTTACCTTTTCTATTTACAACTCATGAAATACTGTTGCAGTAAAATACTTGAGAATAATAAATATGAATTATTAACATGTAAAAAAGCAATAAATATAGCGCAGCTAAAAACAAACTTTACATAATGATACTAATATGCTCAAAATTTTGCAATATTAAGCACTGCAATTCAGAGAGGTAAACATCACTTCCAAGCCTAATTACGAAATAAAAAAAATACTGCAAGTATTCTCAACGTCTTGGACACATTTTCACATTAAATACCATGAAAACTCTTAATGATATAAAAACACATCTCATAATATTCTGAAAGCTTGCGTTACAATCGACATTGTTCATAAAATGCTAAAATAGGCTTACTTCAAAAGATAGGCTTACTTCAAAAGCTTCGGCTGATCTCTGATAACATAGGCCAACTGATACAGTATAGCAAATGAACGTGCACTCCTAAACTGATACCAGGTGCTCCAGCTGATACCATTCCAGATTGAGATACTTGAAATGGGACATGCTCGTGAAAAGGTTCAGCTGATTTGTGATTACACAACTGATACACCAGACACTCTATAGCAAATGAATGTGCACTCCTAAACTGTGCAGTGTGCACCTCTACATGTGCAATTGCATGCCACACGCTCCAGCTGATACCATTCTGATACTTAAATTGGGACATGCATGTGAAAAGCTCCGGCTGATCTCTGATAGTGATAACGTACCAACTGATAATGATACAGTAGAGTATTGCAAATGAACACGCACTCCTAAACTGTGCGTGTCTACTTGTGCATGCCAGACGCTCCAGCTGATACCATTCTGATAGGCAGATAGGCTTACTTCAAAAGCTTCGGCTGATCTCTGATAACATAGGCCAACTGATACAGTATAGCAAATGAACGTGCACTCCTAAACTGTGCACGTCTACTTGTGCAATTGTGCATGCAAGACGCTCCAGCTGATACCATTCTGGTAGGCCTACTTCAAAAGCTTCAGCTGATCTGTGATAACTTAACTGACAAGCTTATTGCAAATGAACGTGCACTCCTAAACTGTGCACGTCTAGTCTACTTGTGCATCACGACGCTCCAGCTGATACCATTCTGATAGGCCTACCGGTACTTCAAAAGCTTTAGCCGATCTGTGATAACATAACAGTATCTGATAAGCCTATTACAAATGAAGTGCACTCCTAAACTGTGCAAGTCTACTTGTGCATGCCAGACGCTCCAGCTAACACTTCAAAAGCTCCATCTGATCTATGATAACATAACTGATAAGCCTATTGCAAATGAACGTGCACTGCTAAACTGTGCACGTCAACTTGTACATGCAAGGCGATCCATTCTGATATTTGAATCGCGCGAGAAAAGCTTCGGCAGCTGATCTGTGATAACATAACTGATATTGCAAATAAACGCGCACTCCTAACCCCTGCATAAGCTGTGCACGTCTATTTCTGCATGCCAGACGCTCCAGCTAATACCATTCTGTTACTTGAATTGGGACATGCACGGGAGGAGTGCACATCATAAGTGCACGTGCACATGAAAAGTGCACATCATAAGTGCACGTGCACATGAAAAGTGCACATCATAAGTGCACGTGCACCTGTGCACGTGAAAAGTGCACTGTGCACTTAGGAAGTGCACATGTGCACTAGGGGAATGCACATGTGCACGTTTTGTGCTCAAAATTGAATTCTACCTCTACTCCCGCGCTCGCTTTTCGCTAGATCCGCTATATTCACAAGCTAATTGGTACAATGGTACTGGGCAATTAGGCTAGGCTTTAGTTTGGAATAAAGTCCTACCGTAGGCAGGGATAGAATAGGCTTGGAAGAATAGCAAAACGCAATAACAGCAGTTAGTCAATAAGCCTAGACTTACGTTTTATAATCAAGTCAAAATATTAAGACTAAATTTGTGATACAAGCAAGTCAAAATAGCCTAGCCTAGTAATCTTTTTTAAGCTTGTAAAGGGTTGAGCTGCAGAGTCTTCAGCGATTATTGCACTATAGACAGAATAGACCTATCAGAGGGAAGCCTAAAGCATATTTCTTTAATTGATGCATAATTCAAGTTACTGTAGGCTATGCGAATTGCAAAAATAAATAGCAGATCTGAGATACCGGCACCAGTACCGGTACTGAGATCTGGATAGCCTAGTCAGACAGTGCAGTTGGCTAGGTAGGTTACCGTAAATGACTAGCCTAAACTGTGTAGGCCCTGAATCTGCAAAATTGAAATGTCAAAGTTATGTTACTAGCCTACTGTAATTTCACCAATGTTGTGATTGCTTTCAAATTTAGAGTCAGAATTAACTAGACAGATTCGCTTAGCCTACTGACTTCATCACGCAGTCATTCATCTGCTCATATTCCTCTCTCAGTACTGTCATAGTGGATGAAATTAGGACAAAGTTTACTTGATAAATTGATACCGTAAAGTATTAACTCTGAACTGATACCGGTAAATTGTTGAATCAGTTTGAAGGAAAACTTGCAAAAAAATTTACATATATACCGGTAGGTTGCTAACTTTACTGGCTTCACACAGTACTGCAGCAGGTACACAGTTTGCAGATCTGACTGTTACAGTACATTTTCCTGGTTTTTAATTCGATTTATTTGGACAGCGAAAAGACTGTATAAGTCATCAATGTCTACTGTCACGAAAAAAAAGAAACTCTATGCAGTAACATATATCAGTAAAAAACAGAGCAGTATGCTAAAACTTACCGTACTGGTACTACTGTCACAACTCAAAACAAAAACTCACAACGTCAAACTTAACAATTATGCTTTGTATCAATGTATGGCATATGCTCAAAAACTTGATTACCTGGCCCCCCTTATTCAATATTTTGTGTTTGAGTACTGTAATATATGAAGTCTTTAGTTCTTTATTAAACTGCAAGAGTTTCATCTCTCTCTAATTTCCTTTGCAATTTGATTCCATATATTAGTTCCATTACAGATCAGCAAATTTTGAGTTTGTGCTGCATTAACTCTGGGAAGAAAGTAGTTTGTTTTGCTTTTTTTTTCAAGTGCTGTAAGAATGTATTTCATCCAGCATTATGAAAAACCCTAAGTTAGACCTGGAAGTGTGAGATGATGTATTGCTTATTCTGTACATCAATTTTGCTGTTTGAGTGTTTCCATTTTGCACATGTCATTCAGCTGTAATAGATATAAGCTTGAGAATAACGATTTAGTATCAGGTATGTGTCCTGATGTTGTTGTGAGTTATTATTCTTACTGCTTTTTTTGTAAATTAATCAAAGGTGAGAGGGTAGATGCTGATGCACCACCCCAGCTGCTAATACAGTAATTTAGATGAGAATGGATGAAGCTGTAATAAATCAACATTAAAGTTTTACAACCCCCATACTTCTGTAAATGATACAATACCCAACAACCACTGGCTAATTTTGAACTAACTTTCTGAATTTAGGGTTTCCAATTTTGTTAATGATCAATCAGGACACCCAAATATTTAACACATCTATTTGCACTACATGTACTTTGACACATGTACTACGCAAACATGTAGAGCTGTGTTTCCTCGAACTTTATGGCTAATCGGCGAGTGTCCAAATTTTCTTTAAACAATTGTGCCCAAAGCCCTAAAAAGATGTTTATGTGCCATAAATTTCGTACCAATCCAGTATTAATGTATACCAAATGTCATATTTCCACAAATTTGTCAAGTTTTCTAAAGCTATGTTTACTGTTTTGCCAAAAATATGTGCCCTTGCTCCAACAAATCGCCGATTCACTGAAAAAAATTGGCTTGGTGGGGACACTGATGTAGAGTGTTTGCGCAGACTTAGCTTATGTTTGCAAATTATAGCTATTCATATTCTATAATTGTTTTAAATACAAAATTGCATTTCAGGCAGAAAAAATAGCCTACTAAAGCTAGTTTGAAAGAAATCTAGTATGTAGATGTGCATGCGAAAACAAATGGTTTCTGATGTAGTGATTAATCGCCCAAGCTATGCAGCATTGACTGATTGATGCCATCTTTTAAGTCATTGTGTTACCCAGGAAGATTGATGAGCAATCCACAATTATCTGGCAATAGTACAGGAAGTTTTTAAACGATTTTTTGGATGAAAAACGATACAGCAGCAAGACTTACCAAGTGTTTGGGTATGTTCTTCAAATAATCGTTTGTAGCTTCGTTTTGTTTGCAATGATATTTCAAACTTGTTACAGTATTTATATCAGATACAAGTTTTGGTGCTGACTGCAATCTCACTTGCAGCAAGATTTAACCATATTAAAACTGGTCAGTTGTTCGAACAGTAACGCAATTGTTCTGGATTGGCAGGTTCATATTTCATGCCAGTCGAATCAGACACAGTGTTGCCACCACTGCAACATTTCTTCAAAAGGAGCTGTGTTGCCCTTCACAAATCTGAGGGGGTTTCCTCCGTGTTACATACTTCGGCATAATATGAGTATCGTGAAAGATTTGATGTAGTCAGAACCTCGCAACATATAAGCTGGTAGCAAAAGTTGTTTGTTTAGCTGATTACACTGGTCAACAGCAAATTTTTAACGAAGATTCTGGTGAGTTTATCTCGATGGATTTTTGATGCAGATTCCAAAAAGGATTTTACTTCTACTCTTGCACATCAAGTTTTTGAGATTTTTCGGTTTATATAATTTTAATTCAACTTTTGTTGTTAAGCATTTAAAGTCCAAATACAGTGGAACATTGCATTATGATGTCACAGAATAACATTTTCAAGTGGTGAAACAATGTAAGTGCAAGCTCTGAGTGACAGGGAAAGGATGGATGCAGGCAGTTTTGCAAGTTATTTTAGTTGTCTACAGTCAGTGTGGAGAATAAAAAATGTAGGAACATACGCAGGGGGAACTGAGGGAATTAATATTAACAGTATATAGCAATATGTTATGTTAAATAAAGCAGTTGTTTCTGCAGGTGTAAAACAGGTAGATACACATAGGTGTTGATTTTGGGTGGTGCACCGCTTCCTCGCCTTGCTAAGGAAAGGCGAAGTTCCTTGCATTAAGGTTAAAAGAAGGAAATATGGTTGAAAAAGATGTCAAAGTAAGTTACTACAGGAAGCGCAATAGGGATTTATCTTTGGCATTCAAAATTGAAAGACCTCCTTGTTACTGCCATGATATGGAAGAGCTATTTCAAACTCTGGGTGTAGTTCACATTGTGAAGGAATGGAGGGCTTTTATTGATTCCTCAAAGAGAAGTTTGAAGGCAGTTCTTCTACATATCGGAAATAAAATACCCTCCATCCCTATTGCACACTTTGTCCTGTTAAAAGAATCCTATGATAGCATTGAAATTTTGTTGAATACTATTTGCTATTCTGACTACCAGTGTAGCTTATGTGGGGGTTTTAAGGTAATTGGAGTTTTGATGGGATTGCAAGGGGTTTTACAAAACACTGTTGTTTTTTGTGTTTTGGGACATTTGCACCACTGCATAGCACTATGAAACAAAACAATGGCCGACAAAGAATTCATATGCACCTGGAGTAAAAAATTTCTAACACATCCCGTTAGTAAATCCCGATAAAGTTTTAATGCCATCATTGTATATCAAGCTAGGATTAATGAAGAACTTTGTGAAAGCTCTGGCAAAACAGAATTCGAATGGTTTTGAATTTCTCTGTGAAAAGTTTACTGAGCTAAGCCAAGCCCAGTTGAAAGAAGGAATCTTTGTTGGTCCACAGATTCTGGAAGTTTTTGAAGACCCAGAGTTTGAAAATGCATTAAATGCATTGGAACTATGAGCTTGGCATTCATTTAAATGGATTTGCTCCAATTTTTTTGAAAATTCTAGTCAAATTCAAATCAAGGTGTTGCAGAGTTGCTTGTGGCATACAAAGAGATGGGATGTTGCATTTCCTTAAACATGCATTTTCTTCATTCACACCTTGAGTTTTTCCCTGAAAACCTTGGAGCAGTTGGTGATGAGCAGGGTGAAAAATTTTGCCAAGATATCCAATCTATGGAAAAAAGGTATAAAGGAGTTTGGAATGAGGGTATGATGGGTGATGATTGCTAGATGTTGTACTGTGATGATGTGAACCATCCATACAAACGAAAATCATATGTCAAACATTTTAAAGTTTTCCTCATTTGAACTGGTATTGATTTCAGTATTAAGTGGTACTTAGATAAACAGCAAACATTTTCCACATGTGTTATTCTGAAAAACACTTGTTGAAGCTACCCCAAAAAGACTTTTTCAAAATCATCCAACTACAGGCTGTTTAAAAGCTGCCAATAAACAGTCTTTTTCAAGACTACAATCAGGAAAAAAGAGTTTGTCTATTGTCCAATCTTCAGTCTATTCTGTCCAATCTTCAGTCTATTCTGTCCAATCTTCAGTCTTCAGATTAAACAAGTTTAATGTGCTGGTCAGTACATTAAACTTGTTTAATCTTTTTTGTTCGACCTTTTTTTTCAAATTTGTTTAATTAGGTATAACAGCATGCTAATGTGATTAGTAGCCTTTGTTAAAATCTGAACAACAGCCATGATAATGGCAAAGGTATTGTCATTAATGGGGTACCAAATGCATGGAATGTAACTCACCATGCCCCGTCATATCTCAAAATCCTGATGTGCTAGAAGAAAACTAATGCCAGATTCAGAATCAGTGCCCCTATGTTACCCAGAAATCAAGGATCTTGTTCTTGTTTAAAAAAACAAACCATTATTTTGTTGACTGGTGTTATTTTTTGCGTTTAGCAAAACTTGTAATGTTGTCAAGCCATGTTGTGAGTCTGATTATGGCAAGTGATACATAGTTGCTCGAGCAAGAAAACATTTTACACTAGGTATGTCTTAATTATTTTTAGCCTTTGCTGCTAATTGCTTTCATTTTCAGGAAAAATTTTCTGGGTCTTCAAGGAGCATAATTCACTGCTTTAGGAAAATCGCCTGCCCTGCTGCAACCACTCAGGCTACTACTAGAATATCGCAAGCTATGAAAGTGGAATTTCATCGATTGCTTTTTGAATAGTGGAATTTTATTTGCTATTGACAACAGTATTCAGAAAGGTGTAATTTAGAATCATAGTTGTAAAGTAACGAAAGTATCTTTACTTAACTAGCCTACTCAAGTAGATTTTGTCTGTAACAAGCACTTCTAAAGCAATTATGTTTTTGGATACTTTCTATTTTGCTTACTTTTACCGTGAAGTAATGCTACTTAAGCAGCATTTTGATTTAGAAGAGTACAAAGTTCTGTAGGTTTAAATGAATCACAAATTATCAGAACAATCGAGTTTTCTACCGACTAAGCAACGGTTTTATGAAATGATTCCAAGTAAATTTTGCGTGATGTGATTTTCAAATTCCAAAGTTTCCCTGTTGTTCGTTTTGATTTGATTATAATAAAAAAAACTTGTATCAGCCAATAATTCATAAAAACTTGTAAAATAATTCATTATAATAAAAAAAAACTTGTATCAGCCAATAATTCATGACTTCTTGAGAGAGTAAGGGGTTGAAAGACCAAGCATTATGTGACAGTGATGTGAAGGCAATCGACTAATTGTCATACTCTACAGTTTGTGGATTGAATAATTTGTTTATTTTGCTTGAATACTTTCAGAAATTCTTCTACTTGAGTACTTTAAAAAACGACTACTTTTTACTTTTACTCTAGTACTTTTCTGGTCAATAGTTTGTACTTTAGTTTAAGTAGTTTTTCTTTCAAGTAACAAAACTTTTACTTGATTACAGTTATCAAGTACTTTTTACACCACTCTTTCAAATGTAGAAGGTGTTTTATACTGATATGGTTGAGACCAGAAGCAATGCAGTGCTATGCTGATCTTAGTAAGTGATGTCAGCAACTACGTGCAAAGATACTTCACATTGCTCAATGTCCGATCAAAATACACTTTTAAGTTCACGTTCAATTTATTATTTGTCATTATAAGATGCAATAAACCAGTGGTTCTCAACCTTTTTTCAAAGCGACCCAAATTTATTGAAAAAATCAAATGTGTAAAATTTTGCGACCAATGTCCAGTATATTCTGATACATAGTTGAATTAAAAGCTGTTAAATGCAAAAAAATTTTTGTAATGACAGAACTTTGTTGCAAATACAACAAACAACTTTTCACTGAACATACATTTATGAATATTTGCTATTTAGCTTTGAGGATTGCAGGCTGTCAAGTGTGTCATTATTTCATTTTTTTGATTATTGTTTTTCAATTTCGTTATTTTGGAACCATTGTCATTATATTCTAAGTAATCTACTGATATTTTTGAGATCACTCGATAAATTGCAATAAATCATGAGTCATTGAAATGAAAACCTTTTTTGGGGGGGGGAGATCACCAAAAAGATCTCACCAAAACTACACAAAGACCTTTTTTGACTGGTCTTCTGTTTAGTTTTTTGGATCTTTTTGCCTGTCCCGGTTTTCAGTGTTAAAAAATATGATAAGTCTAATTATAATATACTTGAAAATTGTCATTATTTGCCATTATTTTATGTTCTGTAGTCATTTTTTATTCATTTTTTTTAAATTCAAGGACTTGACAGTCTGATATTGTTACCAGGCGCGTCGCCAGAAATCTGCAATGTGGGGGTGTTACGGGGGTCTGGGGGTGGAGCCCCCAGCTGCCAGAGGCAGTTGGGGGTTTGTGGCAAATCCCCATCTGCCAAAGCCTGAAGATCTGGGGGCAAAGCCCCAGCCAGCGAAGGCACAGGGCCTGAGGGAAGAGCCCCCAGCGCTAAAATTTTTTTTTTTCAAAAATACCTTAATTTTTGGCCTATTGTTTACAAGTTGGTAAATCATAAAATCCTTTACCGGTAGTTCAATGAAACTGTCAAAGAGTAATCTGTTTCGTCTATACGTTATAGAGAAAGATTTGGTTAGGAGGGCTATTGGAAGAAAGTTTGAGAGAAATGATTGGTAATTAACTAATAATAAATGAATATCCCCCCTCTATTTCTGAGTTTATATATTTTTTGATAAAACCTTTGTTAAACATTTTTCATTAAGCGATCAAATTTGATTACCAATTTTTGAAGTTTTTTTTCCGATCTATGAGTTTTGTTTTTGACTAAGTAATCCCCCCCCCCCTAAATTAAACGTTTCAAAATATGCGTTATATCATTTTTTGAGTCTATTTCAATGCAAAAGACAGTCTCAGAAGTGATAAAAATGTGGTTTTTTCCTTATTCTGCATTTTGGTCGGCAGGCCACTTGGGGGGCAATAGCCCCCCTGGTCATACTGCTGATCGTTATCAATTATGCCTGATGTAGTCTGACATACATGACCTTTGATTTCTAGTCTCCACGCACACAAACCTTCTTCACTGCGGGAGTTCTTTGTTAACATCAGTACTACAATATATTGCTTACTACTTTGAAGCGTTTTACTACTGTGCGGTCTCCAGAAGCTCAAAATGTCACTGTTTGAGTTTTTCGTGTACAAAAATGCAACAAGGGTTGATGACCATCTGACTATGAAGCGGCGTTGCGTTTATTTTATTATTTTTTGTGCAAGTTTTACTCTTTGTAGATGTTTACAAAAAAAAAACAAGTGACCCAAAAGAATTTTTAGGCTACCCAACTTTGGGTCGCGACCCATAGGTTGAGAATCATGGCAATAAACGAAACACTACATAGAAAATAGTTTAGAAGGGACCTGTTAGGGTCATCTAGTCAGTAAGCCCCTGGTCCGTAATATTTTATTTTATAATTTTGGATTTAATTGATTATGGGTCATACGCACAAGCCAGTTAATCGTTGTTGTTTTTTGTTATTGTTTTTTAAAGAGAGGTACTTTGTTACAAAATTTGGTTTATAAGTAATGTTGTGGTTTATCTGGTGATAGATGCTAGTCAATAGTCAGTCATCCCAGTTAGACTACAGATTTGTTCGTTTTTTAGTCATTTAAACTCGATTAGTTTATTTGTGTCACTGTGTGCATTTGCATTAATTGAAAATGCAATTAATCAAAGAATAGAGTTTCACAGATTATATCTTTTTAGAAGTCTTGGACCATGGATTTCAGCCACAGAAAGCACCCACTACTTCCCAACGTCGAATCAACTGCTTTCATGTCTCTGCATTAACAATATCTTCGACTGTGCATTTGTGCAAGTGTTCATGCACCATTGCACAGTCCAAGTCAAACAATATCTGCACACTGCCTAGTCAAACAATATGTATAACTAAAGATTGTGCATTTGCGTTTCATTTACATCTCCGGTTTGCAGCGTTTATTCCGAGCCAAGTCAACTGACCGCGAATTAAAGGTTACCAGTGATCTCGTCACAAAGTGATTTCGTGACAAAGTGAGGGTTTGGGCACGATGGCTATAGGGATAGTAAAATATTTTTTCGACCCCCTTCTAGACCAATCGGGTTCAGTTGGTTCGCGGTCAGCTTCTTCATGGTCAGCTGTCGTGGACCCGTTTATGCAACCACACTACTTCAACAGTTGGTAGTTAAGCTTCAATGGAATGCGGGTTATTATTTTTGTTGAAATTTAACCGAGGACTGAAGGCAACATCAATGGAGTAGACTTCATTTTTCTTTTTCCAGCCGTTCCACAGATATTCTACTTCAAGCACGACATAGGAATATCCAAAGCACAATTTTTATTGGCAACTCTGACATTTTAATGCAGTATTCTAACATACTGAGGTCTATATTAACCTAGCTATAAATAGGTTAAAACTTAAAACGCTTTTGTGGCATAATGTAATGGCTGCATTGCCTTAGGATAGGACTAAGATGGCGTCGCGGATGTTATCAATGCCAGGATTGCCAATAAAAATTATGATTAGAGAGGTCCTTACGTCGTGTTTGAAGTAGAATATCTCTGGAAGGGCTGGATCAAGAAGGATGAAGTCAACGTCGATCTCACCTAATACGATTTGCCAAATTTAAGATACCCCGGTGATTTTACCTTCAGTCCTCGTTCAAGTTGAGATTAAAGTTCAAGTTTGAGGTTAACATTTATTGGAGCTGGATCAAAGTGTTTTTGTTTATTATCAGAGGTGGGCAAAGCGCAACTTATGAGCCTCTGCAATTGCTTAAGTTGCGTTTCACTTTGATGTTTTATTTTGAGATGTTGAAGTTGCGCTGCGGACTAATGTACCCTTAAAAGGAATTGCGCTACGCTTTCAAATTTTTGTTTTGTTAGTAGCGCTATTTTATTCGATAAACTTAATTTTGTTTAATTTCAATCCTAATGTTGTCAAATGTCGGCCATTTTCAATCGTAATGTTGTCAAATTGGCTTAAATTGCCTCTGACTAGAGGGAGGTTGCTTGATTCGAAGGATCGTCAGGCTTTTTGCAATTTCCCTGTCGCCTTAAACGAATGCTGATTAATTTTTACGTCGTGCTGTTACTGAGCGATGAAATAAATTTGTCTAGCCTTCAGCAAATTACTTATTCTTTTTCCGTCTAGAATTGTAAAAATGTGGAGTTTGCGTCGTGTTATTTTGTTTCCGGAAGTTAAATTACTCTTTGACTTGGTACATGAATTTCGTTCCGCAATTACGGAAATTGCGCTACCCTTCAGAGATAAAAACTTTAAGTTTGCGTATCTTGCGCTTTGCTTTAAGTGATTTAGAATTAGATAATCATTGCCCTGCGCGTTTGGTAAGATGTTATTCGTGCCCACCTCCGTTTATTGTTATAATTTCATATTAATTAGCCGTACTCGTGAGTCGTGTCTTATGCTGTGAAATTATAACGCTGCAGCAGGAGGCAACTCAATCTCAGTTTGCTTGTTGAAGTGCTTCCTCCTAGAGGTGGAGTCGAGGACACGAGGCTCGAGGCCAACGACACAAAAAAAAATCCGAGCCCAAGACCAATTACCGACTTTCCGAGGACAGACCTTCCCGAGGCCGAGGACAGGAATGCTCAAGGCCAAGGACACAACGCGCAAGTGTTCTCCAAGAAAAGAAAAAAGGTCTTCGCGCAGAAAGTCGCAAATTTTTCGTGAAATTTTAGTCAAGGAAAAAATGTTCATGACCTTGGCCGATTTTCAACAAATCAAAAAATAGTGCTGTCCTCGGCCGAGAACAGGGTATTTTCGGGGACTTAGAGGCTTCGAGGTCAAGGACTTGACCTTCGAGGCCAAGGACGTCCTGGAGGACTCCACCTCTGATTTCTCCTTTATTTTTTTATACTGTTGCACTGTAGAACTAGCTATTTATTTGGTATTTCCATTTGCTAAAGTTAAAAAGTCGCTTTTTTTAGTTTCTATTCGGATTATCACATATCGATGCTCCTATATATTTATTAGCTTTTCATTTATTTACCGTATTATACACCCTAGCATTTGATTGATGTGTGAACCACGACTGCGAGTTGTCAACTGCTCATATTGTATCTTTTCCTTTATTGAAAGTCGTTTGGTGGCATCAGTTTAGGTATGCTTGAACGTAAACTACACGTAAATTTGAAATTTGCGGGCTAATACCATTAAATTTTTTTGCGGTTTATTGCGCTGCGTTTTCTTTCTAACTTTTTTTGGTAGTCGCGCAAGTTTATACTTAAAAAGTTAGTGTTGTGTTTATCGTATTATTGGCAAATGTTAGCCTTCCTCAGTAAACAATTAATCCTTTTTTTGCCTAAAATCAAAATGCGAAATTCACATTTTGTGTTGTAACTTGATTGCTAACGTTAAGCTGCGCTTTATCTTATTCGTGCCTACCTTTAATAACAGTATAACGAAGTTTGCTTTTGTGTTCATACTCATTTTAGTTGTTTGCAAAGTTATTGAAAACCGCTATTTTGACGAGCAAGTCACTATTTTTTTCCAACCAACCGTACATCAAAATTTTTCAGCAGGTTGAAACCCCGATGGCCCACGGAAACTATGAGTTTTTTGCGTTCAAAGTATTTGAGCTTTTTCAACGCACCGTACGTGGTATGGAAAGAATTTTTGGGTGTCGAAAATCAAATTTTTTTAATCGCTAAATTACGCCGAAGCGTATGATAACTTAGCCGAGCCCATCTCCAAATCATCGCGCCTTGGCAACACTACTTCGAAAGGTTGCGTCAACGGCGTACTGCTGTTTGTAACTCCGTGTCCGAATTCACTGACCCCAAATTTAAACTTTTGCAGTATCTATGCTCCAAAGACAAACGCATTTTTATTACTTTAATCAATTTTGCGCTGGTGCTAAACATATTTGTCAGCTTCTCAGCGAAACCTTATTGGTATGGTACCTTGAGGACTAAGATTAGCCTCTATATTTCAGCATTTAAGATAACTGCTCTAAATTTAGAAAGATTTTAAAGTATGTTTTAAATGTTGATTTTTTGTATCTCTGTAATTTTATGCTGGACTTGTAAAATGAGTTTTATTTTTTTCATTAATTCGCGTTTCTGATTTTTCAAATGTATACGTTACTTCACTCGGTAATTATTGCATACCTTTTGTGGTTGATATTTTGCATAAATTTTCAAAAAAATGGCCTGAATATAATATGAAATTTTGTGGAGCCCTGCGTTCGCAAACAAAAACCGCTCGACGCTCGCTCATTCTTTGATCATCGTTTGTTTGCTGATTTGCATTATGTTGCTGTTGATTACTGCATAATAAACCTCGATTTCACTACACACTGTCGTAAACAAAGTAGAATTGGAAAGCTTCATCGAGAATCGAACCCTTACGTGTCACTGAAACCCAGATGAAGCGTCAATTTGCCAATCGTTTCCACTTCCACCTACAATTCAGCAACTTCGTAAGCATGTTTTGAAGTAGAATTTTTTTCAGAAAATTATTTTAGCAAGTATTTTCTGCGCAGTTTAATGGAATCGTTGAAATGGTTTACATCATCATTATCAGACATAAAAGAATGGAATTGCGTGATTGGTTTTGCCATCGTAGAGATCTAAAGTCTTAGCGTAGACAGAACTAGGAATGTGAATTGGAATGATTCAAACGTGTAATCGCATGATAAGTAATATGTTATAAACACAAGGAGTAACCACTTCGGGCGCTAAGGGCAGAACACGCAGGTGACCCAGCACTCGGAGTTTTGAAAAGAGTTGCAACGAGAAGGTATAGCATGGCCGCTAACCATCTACGTTAACTAAAGCCGTTTCAAAGACTTTGCGAATGCTGATCTGACACATAATGTACTGTAGTTGTTCAAAAGGAAGCGGTTCACTTTTAAAACCATGGTAAAAAGTTTACCAACACCATGTGCTTCGTCCCCATTTGCAGTTTTGCGTATGAGTGCATATTTACAGTAAAGTAATCATAATTCACTCCGAGCGTAACGTCCTCCTGCAGTATCTGTGCACAGAGCGAAGATACTGCAGTAGAGTATTTGTGTTGATTTGGCTTACTTTCAATTGGTTTTGCAATCGCAACTTTCTTGCAAACACGAAGGTTATTTAATAGATACGATTCTTACGAAATAATATCAATCAACCAATGACGTGTTATTTGTAAATTAAAAAGTGCTACAACGTCTTGAAAAACTTCAGATATGCAAGAAAAAAAACTACTGTAGATTTCATTCAAAAACATTTCACCAAATTCTAGAAGCATCGCCATATGTACGGGGGTCCAATTGTCTGTAAAAATCATCGCTTAGTTGATCCTCAAATTCGGCAATCTCTGGTCAACCAATGCACCACCACAAACATGTTGGAGGCTAGCTGAACAAAACATCGTAACCCTGCAGTTGCTGCAAGCCATACACTGATACGATATAAATTAAGCTTTAACTCTTCTTCAATATATAGTCCAGTTGCCTAATTTCAGATTTGTGTAATGGGTTGGCAGAAGCTCGAGCTGAAACTGTTTTTATTTAGAAGCGTAAACTCTGTTTTTTCGATAGAACATTCATAAACAAAATCAGATACAGCACGCATTCTTTTTGAAACGTTTCATTACTTAAACCTACATCTATTACCAGCAATTCTACACTTAGCCATTAAGCTCATGCAATTGTGGAATAATTATGGAGTGAATTTTCGTGTCTACATGCTTTTGCACCAGACTAAATTGTCAGACAAACAAGTTTAAAGGTTTACTACTTGAAATCGGTATTATTAACAACTGAGAACTGTTGGAGGTAATAAAGAAGTGCCCCAAACCTTGTTTCACTACTTTTTATCCTCAAAAATAAATTTAATCCATTTGACTCCGTACCATTAGCAACCCTGTGTTTCGAAATTTCGTGACAGCATTAAAGGATAACTTAAAATTATTGTAAGAACGCAATGTTTACATTAATAATCGAACATCGCGTTGCCTAATCCGCAAGAAATTTTGCAAAGTCATCTTTTTTTGATGTCACGAAATTTCGATATGCAGGGTTGTCAATGGTACCTAGTTAAACGGATTAAATCTACTACTGCGGTACAGGAAATAGTGGGAAAAGTTTGCAGCATCTCTTTGTTATCTCAAGCGATTTTC
The DNA here is from genome assembly GCA_963965965.1 of Trididemnum nubilum. Classification (NCBI taxonomy): domain Eukaryota; kingdom Metazoa; phylum Chordata; class Ascidiacea; order Aplousobranchia; family Didemnidae; genus Trididemnum; species Trididemnum nubilum. The sequence continues at coordinate 21,189,002 of OZ014484.1, forward strand.
ATTTCTTCAATGAAACCGATCTCGAGTAGTATCTTTTCAAAAGAATTCGATTAAAAGCGAGTTAATATTGTCAGCAGCAAACGCGTTAATTAAGCTTGAAAACACGAAATGGCGTTCGTTTGGTTTGGCAGTCAGATCATAGACTCTTTATCTAGTAGGCTAGAAACAAACGCACGGAGAAAAAGAGAAGAGGATTGAACTAAAAAAAGGTTGCTCTTGTTGCGAAGATTTTTTGCAGTCACGCGTATTCGACTGATTTGATTCGACATATTCGAAGAACAAGTGAATTGTGAAAAAAAAACGTTATAACTGTCAGTTTCCAACTACTACTAAAGAGTTCTATGGTCAGACGTATCACAGACGAATTTGTTAACCGAAAAAGTACTACACGAAATTAAAATAACAAAATGCAAGCTGTCAAGCGGCCTAGTACCAAAAAATGATGGCGCTTTTGAAAAAAGAAAAAGAACTTTGTAACAAAAACGAATGAAAAAAATGAGTGACAAGTTAAGATATTCTAACGAAAACCAGAGTCATTTTGTAGCATTTTTTTCAAAAATCATCTAGGCAATGATAAATTACATACACAAAAGTTGCTTACAATTTTGATAACACAACTCAATTTAAATGAATTAAGAACAGCATGTACATACACAAAATCCTCAAAACAAATAAATGTCATAGCAGTAAAACTAAAATGTAGCTAATTCTGGGTGGTACAAAAGTCATTCCTCACTCTTTTTGTTTAACACTCGGAACCAGTTTATACATCGCCATTTTTACTTTTACGGCAATTTGTTTTCCCGTTTTCTGATGCTGCTGCATAGTTGAGCAGGATTTTTTCCAAGGTAGCATTCGCAGCAGAAACCACTTTCTTTTTGCCACTTCAATAGCGGGCAAGTGTTCACTTGCGACAGCTATTTATCAGCTTCCGCTTGAGTGTCCCACAGTTTTTGTGCAACTAGCAGATTCTTTTGAGCTTTCGCTTGTTCTTGCTGCATGTGCACAGAAAACATATTATCCTGGATAGAAATAGGGTACAAACCAGATCCATACATGACACAAACTGGAAGATTAAAGTGCACGTTGTACTTTTGAGATAATCTAGGTATTTTACATGGGTCTTATGTCCGAAAAACAGGGTAACTAAACTAAAAATTAGTTTACAACCAAACAAAATCCGGAAAAAATAATGAAAGAAATGACTAATAAAAAAATAAATATATAAATAAAAATGAAAAAAAATGAACGCTTGACAGCCTGAAAAATGGAAATTTAATGAAAGCGTTTCGAACGATAATCCACAACTGCTTGCAAATCTCAACAAAAAACCATGGAGATCGCATGCAAGTTCAGGAAAATTTGGTGATCTCTTAGTTTTCGGAGGAACATTTCTTATCGAGACTTCTTCTCTTCTGATTATTGTTATTCACGTGGCATTATTTCTACTGTAGTTCTGTCGTTGAACATTTTTTGGAAGTCCATGATTCATTCATAATATTCCATAAGTACATTTCAAGATTTTGATGATATTTTGTGAAGATCAAAATGCTGCATGCACACTTGCATAGTCGAAGATTTGTTAATACAGAGACATGAAAGCAGATGACTCGACGTTGGGAAGTAGTGGGTACCTTCTGTGGATAAAATCCATGGTCCAAGACTTCTAAAAAAATATGATCTGTGAAACTTTATTCTTTGATTTTGTATTTTCAATTTTAAAATGCAAATGCACACAGTGACACAAATAGACTAATAGAGTATAATTAACCAAAAATAAACAAATCTGTAGTCTAACTGGGATGACTATTGACTAGTAAATATCACCAGATAAACTACAATCTTACTTGTAAACCAAAGTTTGTCACGAAGTACCGCTCTTTAAAAAACCAAAAAAACAACAACTAGGATTAACTGGCTTGTGTGCATAACCCAAATTAATTAAATAAATGATTACAAAAAAACAAAATAATACAAAACCTTAAAACTTAAAAGTGCATTTAAATTGGACACAGAGCAATGTAAAACGACTTTGCGTGTTGCCTTACATCAATTGCAAAGATCAGCATAACACTGCATTGCTTCTGGTCTCAACCATATCAGTATCAAACACAATCTACATTTTAGATTGTACCTTATCATACCTTTCTGAATACTGTTGTCGATAGTTAATGAAACTCCACTATTCAAAAAGCAATCGATGAAATTCCACCTTCATAGTTTGCGACATTCTGGTAGTGGCCTCAGTGGTTGCAGCAGGGCAAGTGATCTTTCTAAGGCAGTGAAGGTATAATCCTTGAAGAACCAGCAAATTTTTCCTGAAAAAATGAAAGCAATTAGCAGCAAAGGCTAATAAAATATTTTCTTGCTAGAGCAACTATGTCCCACTTGCAATAATCAGACTCACAACATGACTTGACAACATTATAAGTTTTCTTAAATGCAAAAAAATAATCAGCAAAAAAAAGAGCTTCTGTTGCCAATTTATATGTTGCGAGGTTCTGACTACATCAAATCTTTCACGATACTCATATTATGCCGAAGTATGTAACACGGAGGAAACCCCCTCAGATTTGTGAAGGGCAACACAGCTCCTTTTGAAGAAATGTTGCAGTGGTGGCAACACTGTGTCTGATTCGACTGGCATGAAATATGAACCTGCCAATCCAGAACAACTGCATTACTGTTCGACCAACTGACCAGTTTTAATATGGTTAAATCTTGCTGCAAGTGAGATTGCAGTCAGCACCAAAACTTGTATCTGATATAAATACTGTAACAAGTTTGAAATATCATTGCAAACAAAACGAAGCTACAAACGATTATTTGAAGAACATACCCAAACACTTGGTAAGTCTTGCTGCTGTATCGTTTTTCATCCAAAAAATCGTTTAAAAACTTCCTGTACTATTGCCAGATAATTGTGGATTGCTCATCAATCTTCCTGGGTAACACAATGACTTAAAAGATGGCATCAATCAGTCAATGCTGCATAGCTTGGGCGATTAATCACTACATCAGAAACCATTTGTTTTCGCATGCACATCTACATACTAGATTTCTTTCAAACTAGCTTTAGTAGGCTATTTTTTCTGCCTGAAATGCAATTTTGTATTTAAAACAATTATAGAATATGAATAGCTATAATTTGCAAACATCAGCTAAGTCTGCGCAAACACTCTACATCAGTGTCCCCACCAAGCCAATTTTTTTCAGCGAATCGGCGATTTGTTGGAGCAAGGGCACATATTTTTGGCAAAACAGTAAACATAGCTTTAGAAAACTTGACAAATTTGTGGAAATATGACATTTGGTATACATTAATACTGGATTGGTACGAAATTTATGGCACATAAACATCTTTTTAGGGCTTTGGGCACAATTGTTTAAAGAAAATTTGGACACTCGCCGATTAGCCATAAAGTTCGAGGAAACACAGCTCTACATGTTTGCGTAGTACATGTGTTAAAGTACATGTAGTGCAAATAGATGTGTTAAATATTTGGGTGTCCTGATTGATCATTAACAAAATTGGAAACCCTAAATTCAGAAAGTTAGTTCAAAATTAGCCAGTGGTTGTTGGGTATTGTATCATTTACAGAAGTATGGGGGTTGTAAAACTTTAATGTTGATTTATTACAGCTTTATCCATTCTCATCTAAATTACTGTATTAGCAGCTGGGGTGGTGCGTCAGCATCTACCCTCTCACCTTTGATTAATTTACAAAAAAAGCAGTAAGAATAATAACTCACAACAACATCAGGACACATACCTGATACTAAATCGTTATTCTCAAGCTTATATCTATTACAGCCAGAGGTGGGCAAAGCGCAATTAGAAGCGCAAAGCGCAACTTCCACAACCTCCGCAATTGTGTAAGTTGCGTTGTGCTTTAATTTTTTATTTTGAAACATTGCGGAAGTTGCATTGCAGAATAAACCCTTTATAATTTGTTGCGCTTTAATTGCGTTGCACTTTCAAAATTTTTTTCGGTTAAAAGCGCAATTCTATACATTGAACTTAATTTTGCTCTATTTCCATCGTAATATTGATAAATTTTGAGCTTGCTTAGCAAATTATTTACTGTTTTTCAGTCTGAAATTGCAAAAAAAGCAGTATTTGCGTTGTGTTGTGAAATTTTGATTGCGGAAGTTAGGTTGCGCTTTAACTTGGTACGAAAATACAGTTCCACAATTGCGGAATTGCGTTGCGCTTCAACTGAATCAAAAAGTTCATTGCGGAAGTTGCGCTGTGCTTCAGAAAGCAAAAAAATTAAATTGCACATTTTGCGCTGCACTTTTGCAGGTTGAAAAGATCGTTGCGCTTTTGATATAATGTTATTTGTGCCCACCTCTGATTACAGCTGAATGACATGTGCAAAATGGAAACAGCAAAATTGATGTACAGAATAAGCAATACATCATCTCACACTTCCAGGTCTAACTTAGGGTTTTTCATAATGCTGGATGAAATACATTCTTACAGCACTTGAAAAAAAAAGCAAAACAAACTACTTTCTTCCCAGAGTTAACGCAGCACAAACTCAAAATTTGCTGATCTATAATGGAACTAATATATGGAATCAAATTGCAAAGGAAATTAGAGAGAGATGAAACTCTTGCAGTTTAATAAAGAACTAAAGACTTCATATATTACAGTACTCAAACACAAAATATTGAATAAGGGGGGCCAGGTAATCAAGTTTTTGAGCATATGCCATACATTGATACAAAGCATAATTGTTAAGTTTGACGTTGTGAGTTTTTGTTTTGAGTTGTGACAGTAGTACCAGTACGGTAAGTTTTAGCATACTGCTCTGTTTTTTACCGATATATGTTACTGCATAGAGTTTCTTTTTTTTTCGTGACAGTAGACATTGATGACTTATACAGTCTTTTCGCTGTCCAAATAAATCGAATTAAAAACCAGGAAAATGTACTGTAACAGTCAGATCTGCAAACTGTGTACCTGCTGCAGTACTGTGTGAAGCCAGTAAAGTTAGCAACCTACCGGTATATATGTAAATTTTTTTGCAAGTTTTCCTTCAAACTGATTCAACAATTTACCGGTATCAGTTCAGAGTTAATACTTTACGGTATCAATTTATCAAGTAAACTTTGTCCTAATTTCATCCACTATGACAGTGCTGAGAGAGGAATATGAGCAGATGAATGACTCTGCGTGATGAAGTCAGTAGGCTAAGCGAATCTGTCTAGTTAATTCTGACTCTAAATTTGAAAGCAATCACAACATTGGTGAAATTACAGTAGGCTAGTAACATAACTTTGACATTTCAATTTTGCAGATTCAGGGCCTACACAGTTTAGGCTAGTCATTTACGGTAACCTACCTAGCCAACTGCACTGTCTGACTAGGCTATCCAGATCTCAGTACCGGTACTGGTGCCGGTATCTCAGATCTGCTATTTATTTTTGCAATTCGCATAGCCTACAGTAACTTGAATTATGCATCAATTAAAGAAATATGTTTTAGGCTTCCCTCTGATAGGTCTATTCTGTCTATAGTGCAATAATCGCTGAAGACTCTGCAGCTCAACCCTTTACAAGCTTAAAAAAGATTACTAGGCTAGGCTATTTTGACTTGCTTGTATCACAAATTTAGTCTTAATATTTTGACTTGATTATAAAACGTAAGTCTAGGCTTATTGACTAACTGCTGTTATTGCGTTTTGCTATTCTTCCAAGCCTATTCTATCCCTGCCTACGGTAGGACTTTATTCCAAACTAAAGCCTAGCCTAATTGCCCAGTACCATTGTACCAATTAGCTTGTGAATATAGCGGATCTAGCGAAAAGCGAGCGCGGATTATGAATCACAAGGTTGGGACAACGGATGTGACGTAATAAATCTGCAAAACCATGGTAGAAAAAAAAATTTCGCTACCGGGTTCTCAGGTTATTCACTTTTAACCGACTACTACTTTGAACTTGAAGCCAGGCAAACCACCTGCGGTGGTTTGATACTCAGTTACTCTTCAGATCAACACTAAGTTTCGGGTTCGATTCTTACAACTACACTAAACTTAGAGTTAAGAATAGGATTAGATCTTGGGTTATTCGCTTTTAACCAGTTACTACTTTGGATTTGAAACCAGGCAAACCACCTGCGGAGGTTTGATTCTCAGGCAAGACACTCTTCAAGCTTTACACTTGAAGCCAGGCATCTGCCGTGGTTCGGTACTCAGGCAAGACCAAGTTTCAATTCTTACAACTAGCTAGGATTAGGGATAGGTTTAAGAGTATTGAGAAACGGTTTGGTAACAAGCTTTTGAATTCTGATCTTATTGAGCATATGACGTCATATCTTTGACGTCAGTAAGGTCCATTTTTGTGTCCTCTTGTGTCCATCTTTTGTGTCCACTTTTGGGGCTCGATAGAGCCCTTCTATACTACTGACCCAGGACTTCATGGCATTTTTGGGATGATGACCTTTTTTTTATTTGGAGATCATCCATTTTCGGCCAAAAAAACGCTTAAATTCCCTATTTCGGCCGGAAAATCCCGTGCAACTTCAGTGAAGACCTTTTTTTTTTTCGGAGATCACCTGTTTTCGGCTGGAAAATCTTCACCTTGTTCATTTGATCCAGACTGGGATAAATTTCTCGTGCCCCGTGCCCCTCTCGAATTCACATAAATAAACTTCTTGTGCCCCCCCAAAATTTATTTCTGCCCCTCCAAAATTTATTTCTGCCCCCCCCCCCAGTCACGCTATTCTGGCGCTTTGATGGCCTTAAATGAAGTATCGGCATATAAAGTGCAGCAGTTTTTAATTTACGTTTAAAATGTTATAAGTTCAAGGATGGTACCCCTGAAGCCAATGCTTATTAGCTTCTTTAATTCCGTTCAACCTATAAAGAGTTTCTCATTTCATCATCCCCTGATGAAAATACGTTTAATGGTTTATTGGTTATTCCAAATAATTTCAAAAGGCAGTGTCTAGAGCACCGTCGCCGGTTTCCGACATGAAATCACTGCTGCATTGGTCGTTTCTTTTTACACTTCAATTTATTATCTCTGAAGCTGGCATTGCTGCCCAAACCCTAACTCTGTAATGCGAAGAAAAATTATAGTACAGCGCTATTGTAAGTAATCTCGGGACTTGCCAAGCATGTTCAGCAAGAATCAAACCCCAAGTGCTACGCTTGACAGGCAAGCGCACTTACCACTACACTACCGGGGCTTCGCATTCGCTACGTCAAAGTGCCTTATTTAAGTCTAATCAATGAGAAAAAGGCAATATAACAGGCTGCCGGTGCAGCAGCGATTTGATATCCGAAACCGGACTGGTGCAGCAGACACTACCATTTCAAAACGCTGGGAGTTTAAGGGCGAGCTATCAAGGCTCAAAGATTTTGAATGAATTTCCAATTAAAATAGCTCATTTTTTAAACTATTTTTGTACAAATTACCGCTTCGGGACGCGAAATTTTTTTTTCTACCATGGTTTTGCAGATTTATTACGTCACATCCGTTGTCCCAACCTTGTGATTCATAATCCGCTCTCGCTTTTCGCTAGATCCGCTATATTCACAGGCTAATTGGTACAATGGTACTGGGCAAGTAGGCTAGGCTTTAGTTTGGAATAAAGTCCTACCATAGGCAGGGATAGAATAGGCTTGGAAGAATAGCAAAACGCAATAACAGCAGTTAGTCAATAAGCCTAGACTTACGTTTTATAATCAAGTCAAAATATTAAGACAAAATTTGTGATACAAGCAAGTCAAAATAGCCTAGCCTAGTAATCTTTTTTAAGCTTGTAAAGGGTTGAGCTGCTGAGTCTTCAGGGATTATTGCACTATAGACAGAATAGGCCTATGAAAGGGAAGCCTAAAACATACTTCTTCAATTGATGCATAATTCAAGTTACTGTATGCGAATTGCAAAAATAAGTACGGTAGCAGATCTGAGATACCGGCACCAGTACCGGTACTGAGATCTGGATAGCCTAGTCAGACAGTGCAGTTGGCTAGGTAGGCTACCGTAAATGACTAGCCTAAACTGTGTAGGCCCTGAATCTGGAAAATTGAAATGTCAAAGTTATTTTACTACTGTAATTTTACCAATGTTGTGATTGCTTTCAAATTTAGAGTCAGAATTAACTAGACAGATTCGCTTACTGACTTCATCACGCAGTCATTCATCTGCTCATATTCCTCACTCAGTACTGTCATAGTGGATGAAATTAGGACAAAGTTTACTTGATAAATTGATACCGTAAAGTATTAAACTCTGAACTGATAGATTGTTGAATAAGTTTGAAGGAAAGCTTGCAAAAAAATTTACATATATACCGGTAGGTTGCTAACTTTACTGGCTTCACACAGTACTGCAGCAGGTACACAGTCTAAAGATCTGACTGTTACAGTACATTTTTCTGGTTTTTAATTCGATTTATTTGGATAGGGAAAAGACTGTATACCGGTAAGTCATCAACGTCTACTGTCACGAAAAAAAAGAAACTCTATGCAGTAACATGTATCAGTAAGAAACAGAGCAGTAGGCTAAAACTTACCGGTACTACTGTCACAACTCAAAACAAAAACTCACAACGTCAAACTTAACAATTATGCTTTGTATCAATGTATGGCATATGCTCTAAAACTTGATTACCTGGCCCCCCTTATTCAATATTTTGTGTTTGAGTACTGTAATATATGAAGTCTTCAGTTCTTTATTAAACTGCAAGAGTTTCATCTCTCTAATTTCCTTTGCAATTTGATTCCATATATTAGTTCCATTATAGATCAGCAATTTTTAAGTTTGTGCTGCGTTAATTCTGGGAAGAAAGTAGTTTGTTTTGCTTTTTTTTTCAAGTGCTGTAAGAATGTATTTCATCCAGCATTATGAAAAGCTCTAAGTTAGACCTGGAAGTGTGAGATGATGTATTGCTTATTCTGTACATCAATTTTGCTGTTTCCATTTTGCACATGTCATTCAGCTGTAATAGATATAAGCTTGAGAATAACGGTTTAGTATCAGGTATGTGTCCTGATGTTGTTGTGAGTTATTATTCTTACTGCTTTTTTTGTAAATTAATCAAAGGTGAAAGGGTAGATGCTGACGCACCACCCCAGCTGCTAATACAGTAATTTAGATGAGAATGGATGAAGCTGTAATAAATCAACACTAAAGTTTTACAACCCCCATACTTCTGTAAATGATACAATACCCAACAACCACTGGCTAATTTTGAACTAACTTTCTGAATTTAGGGTTTCCAATTTTGTTAATGATCAATTAGGACACCCAAATATTTAACACATCTATTTGCACTACATGTACTTTGACACATGTACTACGCAAACATGTAGAGCTGTGTTTCCTCGAACTTTATGGCTAATCGGCGAGTGTCCAAATTTTCTTTAAACAATTGTGCCCAAAGCCCTAAAAAGATGTTTATGTGTCATAAATTTTGTACCAATCCAGTATTAATGTATACCAAATGTCATATTTTTACATATTTATCAAGTTTTCCAAAGCTATGTTTACTGTTTTGCCAAAAATATGTGCCCTTGCTCCAACAAATTGCCGATTCACTGAAAAAAATTGGCTTGCTGGGGACATTGATGTAGAGTGTTTGCGCAGACTTAGCTGATGTTTGCAAATTATAGCTATTCATAATCTATAATTGTTTTAAATACAAAATTGCATTTCAGGCAGAAAAAATAGCCTACTAAAGCTAGTTTGAAAGAAATCTAGTATGTAGATGTGCATGCGAAAACAAATGGTTTCTGATGTAGTGATTAATCGCCCAAGCTATGCAGCATTGACTGATTGATGCCATCTTTTAAGCCATTGTGTTACCCAGGAAGATTGATGAGCAATCCACAATTGTCTGCCAATAGTACAGGAAGTTTTTAAAAGATTTTTTGGATGAAAAACGATACAGCAGCAAGACTTACCAAGTGTTTGGGTATGTTCTTCAAATAATCGTTTGTAGCTTCGTTTTGTTTGCAATGATATTTCAAACTTGTTACAGTATTTATATCAGATACAAGTTTTGGTGCTGACTGCAATCTCACTTGCAGCAAGATTTAACCATATTAAAACTGGTCAGTTGGTCGAACAGTAACGCAATTGTTCTGGATTGGGAGGTTCGTATTTCAGGCCAGTCGAATCAGACACAGTGTTGCCACCACTGCAACATTTCTTCAAAAGGAGCTGTGTTGCCCTTCACAAATCTGAGGGGGTTTCCTCCATGTTACATACTTCGGCATAATATGAGTATCGTGAAAGATTTGATGTAGTCAGAACCTTGCAACATATAAGCTGGTAGCAAAAGTTGTTTGTTTTGCTGATTACACTGGTCAACAGCAAATTTTAAACGAAGATTCTGGTGAGTTTATCTCGATGGATTTTTGATGCAGATTCCAAAAAGGATTTTACTTCTACTCTTGCACATCAAGTTTTGAGATTTTTCGGTTTTTATAATTTTGATTCAACTTTTGTTGTTAAGCATTTAAAGTCCAAATACAGTGGAACATTGCATTGTGATGTCACAGAATAATGTTTTTAAGTGGTGGAACAATGTAAGTGCAAGCTCTGAGTGACAGGGAAAGGATGGATGCAGGCAGTTTTGCAAGTTATTTTAGTAGTCTACAGTAAGTGTGGAGAGTAAAAAATGTAGGAACATACGCAGGGGGAACTGAGGGAATTAATATTAACAGTATATAGCAATATGTTATGTTAAATAAAGCGGTTATTTCTGCAGGTGTAAAACAGGTAGATACACATAGGTGTTGATTTTGGGTGGTGCACCGCTTCCTCGCCTTGCTAAGGAAAGGCGAAGTTCCTTGCATTAAGGTTAAAAGAAGGAAATATGGTTGAAAAGGATGTCAAAGTAAGTTACTACAGGAAGCGCAATAGGGATTTATCTTTGGCATTCAAAATTGAAAGACCTCCTTGTTACTGCCATGATATGGAAGAGCTATTTCAAACTCTGGGTGTAGTTCACATTGTGAAGGAATGGAGGGCTTTTATTGATTCCTCAAAGAGAAGTTTGAAGGCAGTTCTTCTACATATCGGAAATAAAATACCCTCCATCCCTATTGCACACTTTGTCCTGTTAAAAGAATCCTATGATAGCATTGAAATTTTGTTGAATACTATTTGCTATTCTGACTACCAGTGTAGCTTATGTGGGGGTTTTAAGGTAATTGGAATTTTGATGGGATTGCAAGGGGTTTTACAAAACACTGTTGTTTTTTTATGTTTTGGGACGTTTGCACCACTGCATAGCACTATGAAACAAAACAATGGCCGACAAAGAATTCATATGCACCTGGAGTAAAAAATTTTCAACACATCCCGTTAGTAAATCTCGATAAAGTTTTAATGCCATCATTGTATTTCAAGCTAGGATTAATGAAGAATTTTGTGAAAGCTCTGGCAAAACAGAATTCGAATGGTTTTGAATTTCTCTGAAAAGTTTACTAAAAAGTTTTTCTCTGAAAAGTTTACTGAGCTAAGCCAAGCCCAGTTGAAAGAAGGAATCTTTGTTGGTCCACAGATTCTGGAAGTTTTTGAAGACCCAGAGTTTGAAAATGCATTAAATGCATTGGAACTATGAGCTTGGCATTCATTTAAATGGATTTGCTCCAATTTTTTTGAAAATTCTAGTCAGATTCAAATCAAGGTGTTGCAGAGTTGCTTGTGGCATACAAAGAGATGGGATGTTGCATTTCCTTAAACATGCATTTTCTTCATTCACACCTTGAGTTTTTCCCTGAAAACCTTGGAGCAGTTGGTGATGAGCAGGGTGAAAAATTTTGCCAAGATATCCAATCTATGGAAAAAAGGTATAAAGGAGTTTGGAATGAGGGTATGATGGGTGATGATTGCTAGATGTTGTACTGTGATGATGCGAACCATCCATACAAACGAAAATCATATGTCAAACACTTTAAAGTTTTCCTCATTTGAACTGGTATTGATTGCAGTATTAAGTGGTACTTAGATAAACAGCAAACATTTTCCACATGTGTTATTCTGAAAAACACTTGTTGAAGCTACCCCAAAAAGACTTTTTCAAAATCATCCAACTACAGGCTGTTTAAAAGCTGCCAATAAACAGTCTTTTTCAAGACTACAATTAGCAAAAAAGAGTTTGTCTATTGTCCAATCTTCAGTCAATTCTGTCCAATCTTCAGTCTTCAGATTAAACAAGTTTAATGTGCTGTCAATACATTAAACTTGTTTGATCTTTTTTGTTCGACCTTTTTTTTCAAATTTGTTTAATTAGGTATAACAGCATGCTAATGTGATTAGTAGCCTTTGTTAAAATCTGAACAACAGCCATGATAATGGCAAAGGTATTGTCATTAATGGGTACCAAATGCATGCAATGTAACTCACCATGCCCCGTCATATCTCAAAATCCTGATGTGCTAGAAGAAAACTAATGCCAGATTCAGAATCAGTGCCCCTATGTTACCCAGAAATCAAGGATCTTGTTCTTGTTTAAAAAAACAAACCATTATTTTGTTGACTGGTGTTATTTTTTGCATTTAGCAAAACTTGTAATGTTGTCAAGCCATGTTGTGAGTCTGATTATGGCAAGTGGCACATAGTTGCTCGAGCAAGAAAACATTTTACACTAGGTATGTCTTAATTATTTTTAGCCTTTGCTGCTAGTTGCTTTCATTTTCAGGAAAAATTTTCTGGGTCTTCAAGGAGCATAATTCACTGCTTTAGGAAAATCGCCTGCCCTGCTGCAACTACTCAGGCTACTACTAGAATATCGCAAGCTATGAAAGTGGAATTTCACCGATTGCTTTTTGAATAGTGGAATTTTATTTGCTATTGACAACAGTATTCAGAAAGGTATAATTTAGAATCATAGTTGTAAAGTAACGAAAGTATCTTTACTTAACTAGCCTACTTAAGTAGGTTTTGTCTGTAACAAGCACTTCTAAAGCAATTATGTTTTTGGATACTTTCTATTTTGCTTACTTTTACCGTGAAGTAATGCTACTTAAGCAGCATTTTGATTTAGAAGAGTACAAAGTTCTGTAGGTTTAAATGAATCACAAATTATCAGAATAATTGAGTTTTCTACCGACTAAGCAACGGTTTTATGAAATGATTCCAAGTAAATTTTGCGTGATGTGATTTTCAAATTCCAAAGTTTCCCTGTTGTTCGTTTTGATTTGATTATAATAAAAAAAACTTGTATCAGCCAATAATTCATAAAAACTTGTAAAATAATTCATTATAATAAAAAAAACTTGTATCAGCCAATAATTCATGACTTCTTGAGAGAGTAAGGGGTTGAAAGACCAAGCATTATGTGACAGTGATGTGAAGGCAATCGACTAATTGTCATACAGTACAGTTTGTGGATTGAATAATTTGTTTATTTTGCTTGAATACTTTCAGAAATTCTTCTACTTGAGTACTTTAAAAAACGACTACTTTTTACTTTTACTCTAGTACTTTTCTGGTCAATAGTTTGTACTTTAGTTTAAGTAGTTTTTCTTTCAAGTACAAAACTTTTACTTGATTACAGTTATCAAGTACTTTTTACACCACTGTTTCAAATGTGGAAAGTGTTTTATACTGATATGGTTGAGACCAGAAGCAATGCAGTGCTATGCTGATCTTTGCAAGTGATGTCAGCAACGACGTGCAAAGATGCTTCACATTGCTCAATGTCCGATCAAAATACACTTTTAAGTTCACGTTCAATTTATTATTTGTCATTATAAGATGCAATAAACCAGTGGTTCTCAACCTTTTTTCAAAGCGACCCAAATTTATTGAAAAAATCAAATGTGTAAAATTTTGCGACCAATGTCCAGTAAGTATATTCTGAGGCATAGTTGAATTAAAAGCTGTTATGTGCAAAAAAATTTTTGTAATAACAGAACTTTGTTGCAAATACAACTTTTCACTGAACATACATTTATGAATATTTGCTATTTAGCTTTGAGGATTGCAGGCTGTCAAGTGTGTCATTATTTCATTTTTTTGATTATTGTTTTTCAATTTTGTTATTTTGGAACCATTGTCATTGTTTCATTATATTCTAAGTGATCTACTGATATTTTTTGAGATCACTTGATAAATTGCAATAAATCATGAGTCATTGAAATGAAAACCTTTTTTGAGAGGGAGATCTTCAAAAAGATCTCACTAAAACTACATAAAGACCTTTTTTGACTGGTCTTCTGTTTAGTTTTTTGGATCTCTTTGCCTGTCCCGGTTTTCAGTGTTAAAAAATATGATAAGTCTAATTATAAAATACTTGAAAATTGTCATTATTTGCCATTATTTTATGTTCTGCAGTCATTTTTTATTCATTTTTTAAATTCAAGGACTTGACAGTCTGATATTGTTACCAGGCGCGTTGCCAGAAATCTGCAATGTGGGGGTGTTACGGGGGTCTGGGGGTGGAGCCCCCAGCTGCCAGAGGCAGTTGGGGGTTTGTGGCCAATCCCTATCTGCCAGAGCCTGAAGATCTGGGGGCAAAGCCCCAGCCAGCGAAGGCACAGGGCCTGAGGGAAGAGCCCCCAGCGCTCAAAATTTTTTTTGCAAAAATAACTTAATTTTAGGCCTATTGTTTACAAGTTGGTAAATCATAAAATCCTTTACCGGTAATTCAATAAAACTGTCAAGGAGCAATCTGTTTCGTTTATGTGTTATAGAGAAAGATTTGGTTAGGAGGGCTATTGGAAGAAAGTTTGAGCGAAGTGATTGATAATTAACTAATGATAAATGAATATCCCCCCTCTATTTCTGAGCTTATATATTTTTTGATAAAACCTTTGTTAAACATTTTTCAATAAGCGATCAAATTTGATTACCAATTTTTGAAGTTTTTTTTTCCGATCTGTGAGTTTTGTTTTTGACTAAGTAATCCCCCCCCCCCTAAATTAAACGTTTCAAAATATGCGTTATATCATTTTTTGAGTCTATTTCAATGCAAAAGACAGTCTCAGAAGTGATAAAAATGTGGTTTTTTCCTTATTCTGCATTTTGGTCGGCAGGCCAGTTGGGGGGCAATAGCCCCTCTGGTCATACTCCTTATCGTTATTAATTATGCCTGATGTAGTCTGACATACATGACCTTTGATTTCTAGTCTCCACGCACACAAACCTTCTTCACTGCGAGAGTTCTTTGTTAGCATCAGTACTACAATATATTGCTTACTACTTTAAAGCGTTTTACTACTGTGCGGTCTCCAGAAGCTCAAAATGTCACTGTTTGGGTTTTTCGTGTACAAAAATGCAACAAGGGTTGATGACCATCTGACTATGAAGCGGCGTTGCGTTTATTTTATTATTTTTTGTGCAAGTTTTACTCTGTGTAGATGTTTACAAAAAAAAAAACAGGTGACCCAAAAGAATTTTTAGGCTACCCAACTTTGGGTCGCGACCCATAGGTTGAGAATCATGGCAATAAACGAAACACTACATAGAAAATAGTTTAGAAGGGACCTGTTAGGGTCATCTAGTCAGTAAGCCCCTGGTCCGTAATATTTTATTTTATAATTTTGGATTTAATTGATTATGGGTCATACGCACAAGCCAGTTAATCGTTGTTGTTTTTTGTTATTGTTTTTTAAAGAGAGGTACTTTGTGACAAAATTTGGTTTATAAGTAATGTTGTGGTTTATCTGGTGATAAATGCTAGTCAATAGTCAGTCATCCCAGTTAGACTACAGATTTGTTCGTTTTTTAGTCATTTAAACTCGATTAGTTTATTTGTGTCACTGTGTGCATTTGCATTAATTGAAAATGCAATTAATCAAAGAATAGAGTTTCACAGATCATATCTTTTCAGAAGTCTTGGACCATGGATTTCATCTACAGAAAGCACCCACTACTTCCCAACGTCGAATCAACTGCTTTCATGTCTCTGCATTAACAATATCTTCGACTGTGCATTTGAGCAAGTGTTCATGCAGCATTGCACAGTCCAAGTCAAACAATATCTGCACACTGCCTAGTCAAACAATATGTATAACTAAAGATTGTGCATTTGCGTTTCATTTACATCTCCGGTTTGCAGCGTTTATTCCGAGCCAAGTCAACTGACCGCGAATTAAAGGTTACCAGTGATCTTGTCACAAAGTGATTTCGTGACAAAGTGAGGGTTTGGGCACGATGGCTATAGGGATAGTAAAATATTTTTTCGACCCCCTTCTGGACCAATCGGGTTCAGTTGGTTCGCGGTCAGCTTGTTCGTGGTCAGCTGTCGTGGACCCGTTTATGCAACCACATTACTTCAACAGTTGGTAGTTAAGCTTCAATGGAATGCGGGTTATTATTTTTGTTGAAATTTAACCGAGGACTGAAGGCAACATCAATGGAGTAGACTTCATTTTTCTTTTTCCAGCCGTTCCACAGATATTCTACTTCAAGCACGACATAAGAATCTCCAAATCACAATTTTTATTGGCAACTCTGACATTTTAATGCAGTATTCTAACATACTGAGGTCTATATTAACCTAGCTATAAATAGGTTAAAACTTAAAACGCTTTTGTGGCATAATGTAATGGCTGCATTGCCTTAGGATAGGACTAAGATGGCGTAGCGGATGTTATCAATGCCAGGGTTGCCAATAAAAATTATGATTAGAGAGGTCCTTACGTCGTGTTTGAAGTAGAATATCTCTGGAAGGGCTGGATCAAGAAGGATGAAGTCAACGCCGATCTCATCTAATAAGATTTGCCAAATTTAAGATACCCCCGGTGATTTTACCTTCAGTCCTCGTTCAAGTTGAGATTAAAGTTCAAGTTTGAGGTTAACATTTATTGGAGCTGGATCAAAGTGTTTTTGTTTATTATCAGAGGTGGGCAAAGCGCAACTTATGAGCCTCTGCAATTGCTTAAGTTGCGTTTCACTTTGATGTTTTATTTTGAGATGTTGAAGTTGCGCTGCGGACTAATGTACCCTTAAAAGGAATTGCGCTACGCTTTCAAATTTTTGTTTTGTTAGTAGCGCTATTTTATTCGATAAACTTAATTTTGTTTAATTTCAATCCTAATGTTGTCAAATGTCGGCCATTTTCAATCGTAATGTTGTCAAATTGGCTTAAATTTCCTCTGACTAGAGGGAGGTTGCTTGATTCGAAGGATCGTCAAGCTTTTTGCAATTTCCTTGTCGCCTTAAACGAATGCTGATTAATTTTTACGTCGTGCTGTTACTGAGCGATGAAATAAATTTGTCTAGCTTTCAGCAAATTACTTATTCTTTTTCCGTCTAGAATCGTAAAAATGTGGAGTTTGCATCGTGTTGTGTTGTTTCCGAAAGTTAAATTACTCTTTGACTTGGTATATGAATTTCGTTCCGCAATTACGGAAATTGCGCTACCCTTCAGAGATAAAAACTTTTAGTTTTCGTATCTTGCGCTTTGCTTTAAGTGATTTAGAATTAGGTAATCATTGCCCTGCGCCTTTGGTAAAATGTTATTCGTGCCCACCTCCGTTTATTGTTATAATTTCATATTAATTAGCCGTACTCGTGAGTCGTGTCTTATGCTGTGAAATTATAACGCTGCAGCA
This sequence comes from Trididemnum nubilum, assembly GCA_963965965.1. Classification (NCBI taxonomy): domain Eukaryota; kingdom Metazoa; phylum Chordata; class Ascidiacea; order Aplousobranchia; family Didemnidae; genus Trididemnum; species Trididemnum nubilum. Next base: position 21,206,532 of record OZ014484.1, read on the forward strand.
GGAGATAACTCAATCTCAGTTTGCTTGTTGAAGTGCTTCCTACTAGAGGTGGAGTCGAGGACACGAGGCTCGAGGCCAACGACACAAAAAAAAATCCGAGCCCAAGACCAATTACCGACTTTCCGAGGACAGACCTTCCCGAGGCCGAGGACAGGAATGCTCAAGGCCAAGGACACAACGCGCAAGTGTTCTCCAGGAAAAAAAAAGGTCTTTGCGCAGAAAGTCGCAAATTTTTCGTGAAATTTTAGTCAAGGAAAAAATGTTCATGAATTTTGGCCGATTTTCAACAAATCAAAAAATAGTGCTGTCCTTGGCCGAGAACAGAGTACTTTCGGGGACTTGGAGGCTTCGAGGTCAAGGACTTGACCTTCGAGGCCAAGGACGTCCTGGAGGACTCCACCTCTGATTTCTCCTTTATTTTTTTATACTGTTGCACTGTAGAACTAGCTATTTATTTGGTATTTCCATTTGCTAAAGTTAAAAAGTCGCTTTTTTTAGTTTCTATTCGGATTATCACATATCGATGCTCCTATATATTTATTAGCTTTTCATTTATTTACCGTATTATACACCCTAGCATTTGATTGATGTGTGAACCACGACTGCGAGTTGTCAACTACTCATATTGTATCTTTTCCTTTATTGAAAGTCGTTTGGTGGCATCAGTTTAGGTATGCTTGAACGTAAACTACATGTAAATTTGAAATTTGCGGGCTAATGCCATTAAATTTTTTTGCGGATTTATTGCGCTGCGTTTTCTTTCTAACTTTTTTCGGTTAGTCGCGCAAGTTTATACTTAAAAAGTTAGTGTTGTGTTTATCGTATTATTGGCAAATGTTAGCCTTCCTCAGTAAACAATTAATCCTTTTTTTTGCCTAAAATCAAAATGCGAAATTCACATTGTGTGTTGTAACTTGATTGCAAACGTTAAGCTGCGCTTTATCTTATTCGTGCCTACCTTTAATAACAGTATAACGAAGTTTGCTTTTGTGTTCATACTCATTTTAGTTGTTTGCAAAGTTATTGAAAACCGCTATTTTGACGAGCAAGTCACTATTTTTTTCCAACCAACCGTACATCAAAATTTTTCAGCAGGTTGAAACCCCGATGGCCCACGGAAACTATGAGTTTTTTGCGTTCAAAGTATTTGAGCTTTTTCAACGCACCGTACGTGGTATGGAAAGAATTTTTGGGTGTCGAAAATCAAATTTTTTTAATCGCTAAATTACGCCGAAGCGTATGACAACTTAGCCGAGCCCATCTCCGAATCATCGCGCCGTGGAAACACTACTTCGAAAGGTTGCGTCAACGGCTTGCTGTTGTTTGTAACTCCGTGTCCGAATTCACTGACCCCAAATTTAAACTTTTGCAGTATCTATGCTCCAAAGACAAACGCATTTTTATTACTTAATCAATTTTGCGCTGGTGCTAAACATATTTGTCAGCTTCTCAGCGAAACCTTATTGGTATGGTACCTTGAGGACTAAGATTAGCCTCTATATTTCAGCATTTAAGATAACTGCTCTAAATTTAGAAAGATTTTAAAGTATGTTTTAAATGTTGATTTTTTGTATCTCTGTAATTTTATGCTGGACTTGTAAAATGAGTTTTATTTTTTTCATTAATTCGCGTTTCTGATTTTTCAAATGTATACGTTACTTCACTCGGTAATTATTGCATACCTTTTGTGGTTGATATTTTGCATAAATTTTCAAAAAAATGGCCTGAATATAATATGAAATTTTGTGGAGCCCTGCGTTCGCAAACAAAAACCGCTCGACGCTCGCTCATTCTTTTATCATCGTTTGTTTGCTGACTTGCATTATGTTGCTGTTGATTACTGCTTAATAAACCTCGATTTCATTACACACTGTCGTAAATGAAGTAGAATTGGAAAGCTTCATCGAGAATCGAACCCTTACGTGTCACTGAAACCCCGATGAAGCGTCAATTTGCCAATCGTTTCCACTTCCACCTACAATTCAGCAACTTCGTAAGCATGTTTTGAAGTAGAATTTTTTTCAGAAAATTATTTTAGCAAGTATTTTTTGTGCAGTTTAATGGAATCGTCGAAATGGTTTACGTCATCATTATCAGACATAAAAGAATGGAATTGCGTGATTGGTTTGTCATCGTAGAGATCCAAAGTCTTAGCGTAGACAGAACTAGGAATGTGAATTGGAATGATTCAAACGTGTAATCGCATGATAAGTAATATGTTATAATCACAAGGAGTAATCACTTCGGGCGCTAAGGGCAGAACACGCTGGTGACCCAACACTCGGAGTTTTGAAAAGAGTTGCAACGAGAAGGTATTGCAAGGCCGCTAACCATCTACGTTAACTAAAGCCGTTTCAAAGACTTTGCGAATGCTGATCTGACACATAATGTACTGTAGTTGTTCAAAAGGAAGCGGTTCACTTTTAAAACCATGGTAAAAAGTTTACCAACACCATGTGCTTCGTCCCCATTTGCAGTTTTGCGTATGAGTGCATATTTACAGTAAAGTAATCATAATTCACTCCGAGCGTAACGTCCTCCTGCAGTATCTGTGCACAGAGCGAAGATACTGCAGTAGAGTATTTGTGTTGATTTGGCTTACTTTCAATTGGTTTTGCAATCGCAACTTTCTTGCAAACACGAAGGTTATTTAATAGATACGATTCTTACGAAATAACATCAATCAACCAATGACGTGTTATTTGTAAATTAAAAAGTGCTACAACGTCTTGAAAAACTTCAGATATGCAAGAAAAAAAACTATTGTAGATTTCATTCAAAAAAACTTCAATAAAATCTAGAAGCATCGCCATATGTACGGGGGTCCAATTGTCTGTAAAAATCATCGCTTAGTTGATCCTCAAATTCGGCAATCTCTGGTCAACCAATGCACCACCACAAACATGTTGGAGGCTAGCTGAACAAAACATCGTAACCCTGCAGTTGCTGCAAGCCATACACTGATACGATATAAATTAAGCTTTAACTCTTCTTCAATATATAGTCCAGTTGCCTAATTTCAGATTTGTGTAATGGGTTGGCAGAAGCTCGAGCTGAAACTGTTTTTATTTAGAAGCGTAAACTCTGTTTTTTCGATAGAACATTCATAAACAAAATCAGATACAGCACGCATTCTTTTTGAAACGTTTCATTACTTAAACCTACATCTATTACCAGCAATTCTATACTTAGCCATTAAGCTCATGCAATTGTGGAATAATTATGGAGTAAATTTTCGTGCCTAAGTGCTTTTGCACCAGACTAAATTGTCAGACAAACAAGTTTAAAGGTTTACTACTTGAAATCGGTATTATTAACAACTGAGAACTGTTGGAGGTAATAAAGGAGTGCCCCAAACCTTGTTTCACTACTTTTTATCCTCAAAAATAAATTTAATCCATTTGACTCCGTACCATTAGCAACCCTGTGTTTCGAAATTTCGTGACAACATTAAAGGATAACTTAAAATTATTGTAAGAACGCAATGTTTACAATAATAATCGAACATCGCGTTGCCTAATCCGCAAGAAATTTTGCAAAGTCATCTTTTTTTGATGTCACGAAATTTCGATATGCAGGGTTGTCAATGGTACCTAGTTAAACGGATTAAATCTACTACTGCGGTACAGGAAATAGTGGGAAAAGTTTGCAGCATCTCATTGTTATCTCAAGCGATTTTCATTTCTTCACTGAAACCGATCTCGAGCAGTATCTTTTTAAAAGAATTCGATTAAAAGCGAGTTAATATTGTCAGCAGCAAACGCGTTAATTAAGCTTGAAAACACGAAATGGCGTTCGTTTGGTTTGGCAGTCAGATCATAGACTCTTTATCTAGTAGGCTAGAAACAAACGCACGGAGAAGAGAAGAGAATTGAACAAAAAAAGGTTGCTCTTGTTGCGAAGATTTTTTGCAGTCACGCGTATTCGACTGATTTGATTCGACATATTCGAAGAACAAGTGAATTGTGAAAAAAAAACGTTATAACTGTCAGTTTCCAACTACTACTAAAGAGTTCTATGGTCAGACGTATCACAGACGAATTTGTTAACCGAAAAAGTACTACACGAAATTAAAATAACAAAATGCAAGCTGTCAAGCGGCCTAGTACCAAAAAATGATGGCGCTTTTGAAAAAAGAAAAAGAACTTTGTAACAAAAACGAATGAAAAAAATGAGTGACAAGTTAAGATATTCTAACGAAAACCAGAGTCATTTTGTAGCATTTTTTTCAAAAATCATCTAGGCAATGACAAATTACATACACAAAAGTTGCTTACAATTTTGATAACACAACTCAATTTAAATGAATTAAGAACAGCATGTACATACACAAAATCCTCAAAACAAATAAATGTCATTGCAGTAAAACTAAAATGTAGCTAATTCTGGGTGGTACAAAAGTCATTCTTCACTCTTTTTGTTTAACACTCGGAACCAGTTTATACATCGCCATTTTTACTTTTACGGCAATTTGTTTTCCCGTTTTCTGATGTTGCTGCGTAGTTGAGCAGGATTTTTTCCAAGGTAGCATTCGCAGCAGAAACCACTTTCTTTTTGCCACTTTAATAGCGGGCAAGTGTTCACTTGCAACAGCTATTTATCAGCTTCCGCTTGAGTGTCCCACAGTTTTTGTGCAACTAGCAGATTCTTTTGAGCTTTCGCTTGTTCTTGCTGCATGTGCACAGAAAACATATTATCCTGGATAGAAATAGGGGACAAACCAGATCCATACATGACACGAACTGGAAGATTAAAGTGCACGTTGTACTTTTGAGATAATCTAGGTATTTTACATGGGTCTTATGTCCGAAAAACAGGGTAACTAAACTAAAAATTAGTTTACAACCAAACAAAATCCGGAAAAAATAATGAAAGAAATGACTAATAAAAAAATAAATATATAAATAAAAATGAAAAAAAATGAACGCTTGACAGCCTGAAAAATGGAAATTTAATAAAAGCGTTTCGAACGATAATCCACAACTGCTTGCAAATCTCAACAAAAAACCATGGAGATCGCATGCAAGTTCAGGAAAATTTGGTGCTCTCTTAGTTTTCGGAGGAACATTTCTTATCGAGACTTCTTCTCTTCTGATTACTGTTATTTACGTGGCATTATTTCTACTGTAGTTCTGTCGTTGCATATTTTTGGAAGTCCATAATTCATTCATAATATTCCATAAGTACATTTCAAGATTTTGATGATATTTTGTGAAGATCAAAATGCTGCATGTACACTTGCATAGTCGAAGATATTGCTAATACAGAGACATGAAAGCAGATGACTCGACGTTGGGAAGTAGTGGGTACGTTCTGTGGATGAAATCCATGGTCCAAGACTTCTAAAAAAATATGATCTGTGAAACTTTATTCTTTGATTTTGTATTTTCAATTTTAAAATGCAAATGCACACAGTGACACAAATAGACTAATAGAGTATAAGTGACCAAAAATAAACAAATCTGTAGTCTAACTGGGATGACTATTGACTAGTAAATATCACCAGATAAACTACAATCTTACTTGTAAACCAAAGTTTGTCACGAAGTACCGCTCTTTAAAAAAACAAAAAAAACAACAACTAGGATTAACTGGCTTGTGTGCATAACCCTAATTAATTAAATAAATGATTACAAAAAAAACAAAATAATACAAAACCTTGAAACTTAAAAGTGCATTTAAATTGGACACAGAGCAATGTAAAACAACTTTGCGTGTTGCCTTACATCAATTGCAAAGATCAGCATAACACTGCATTGCTTCTGGTCTCAACCATATCAGTATCAAACACAATCTACATTTTAGATTGTACCTTATCGTACCTTTCTGAACACTGTTGTCGATAGTTAATAAAACTCCACTATTCAAAAAGCAATCGATGAAATTCCACCTTCATAGTTTGCAATATTCTGGTAGTGGCCTCAGTGGTTGCAGCAGGGCAAGTGATCTTTCTAAGGTAGTGAAGCTATAATCCTTGAAGAACCAGCAAATTTTTCCTGAAAAAATGAAAGCAATTAGCAGCAAAAGCTAATAAAATATTTTCTTGCTAGAGCAACTATGTCCCACTTGCAATAATCAGACTCACAACATGACTTGACTTATATAAGTTTAGTTAAATGCAAAAAAAAAAACTTTTGTTAAATGCAAAAAAATAATCAGCAAAAAAAAGAGCTTCTGTCGCCAATTTATATGTTGCAAGGTTCTGACCACATCAAATCTTTCACGATACTCATATTATGCCGAAGTATGTAACACGGAGGAAACCCCCTCAGATTTGTGAAGGGCAACACAGCTCCTTTTGAAGAAATGTTGCAGTGGTGGCAACACTGTGTCTAATTTGATTGGCCTGAAATATGAACCTCCCAATCCAGAACAATTGCGTTACTGTTCGACCAACTGACCAGTTTTAATATGGTTAAATCTTGCTGCAAGTGAGATTGCAGTCAGCACCAAAACTTGTATCTGATATAAATACTGTAACAAGTTTGAAATATCATTGCAAACAAAACGAAGCTACAAACGATTATTTGAAGAACATACCCAAACACTTGGTAAGTCTTGCTGCTGTATCGTTTTTCATCCAAAAAATCTTTTAAAAACTTCCTGTACTATTGGCAGACAATTGTGGATTGCTCATCAATCTTCCTGGGTAACACAATGGCTTAAAAGATGGCATCAATCAGTCAATGCTGCATAGCTTGGGCGATTAATCACTACATCAGAAACCATTTGTTTTCGCACGCACATCTACATACTAGATTTCTTTCAAACTAGCTTTAGTAGGCTATTTTTTCTGCCTGAAATGCAATTTTGTATTTAAAACAATTATAGATTATGAATAGCTATAATTTGCAAACATCAGCTAAGTCTGCGCAAACACTCTACATCAATGTCCCCAGCAAGCCAATTTTTTTCAGTGAATCGGCAATTTGTTGGAGCAAGGGCAAATATTTTTGGCAAAACAGTAAACATAGCTTTAGAAAACTTGACAAATTTGTGGAAATATGACATTTGGTATACATTAATACTGGATTGGTACGAAATTTATGGCACATAAACATCTTTTTAGGGCTTTGGGCACAATTGTTTAAAGAAAATTTGGACACTCGCCGATTAGCCATAAAGTTCGAGGAAACACAGCTCTACATGTTTGCGTAGTACATGTGTTAAAGTACATGTAGTGCAAATAGATGTGTTAAATATTTGGGTGTCCTGATTGATCATTAACAAAATTGGAAACCCTAAATTCAGAAAGTTAGTTCAAAATTAGCCAGTGGTTGTTGGGTATTGTATCATTTACAGAAGTATGGGGGTTGTAAAACTTTAATGTTGATTTATTACAGCTTCATCCATTCTCATCTAAATTACTGTATTAGCAGCTGGGGTGGTGCGTCAGCATCTACCCTTTCACCTTTGATTAATTTACAAAAAAAGCAGTAAGAATAATAACTCACAACAACATCAGGACACATACCTGATACTAAACCGTTATTCTCAAGCTTATATCTATTACAGCTGAATGACATGTGCAAAATGGAAACAGCAAAATTGATGTACAGAATAAGCAATACATCATCTCACACTTCCAGGTCTAACTTAGGGCTTTTCATAATGCTGGATGAAATACACTCTTTCCTAATGTTTAAAGTCCGTTAACATTGAAGATCAAACAGGACAAATTAAAGCAAACAAACAACAAAAGGCAGAACAGAAATTTTAGCAAGCAAATAGCGCATGACAAAAACAGGCAAGTCAGAAGCACAGCATTGCTAGCATGTGGTATCACACAAGTAAGGTTTACTCAACCCAGCCACGAACTAACTTAACACAACCACAGTAATAAGATTACCCTACTCCTTACAAATGTAAGATTACCCAACCAAATATTAACCACAAACAATGCAAAACAAACAAAAAAAACAAAAAAACAAACAACAAAAGTCGCATTCTACAAAAAGAGACACTGCAGAATGAGGGTTAGCTAACAACTGAAGATAATAAGCATGACATCCTAATATCATAAACGATGAAGAAAAAAAAAAAAAAAACAGCAGATGAAGAACAGCAGAAGGATATTAAACAGTGTCGATGAGTTACCACTCATGTAGTAAGCTAGGCTACTAGATTATTGCATTAATGTAAGCCTCAAGTTGAGTCAGAGATTGACCCCCACCCAATTACCCTTATTCTTAAATCTTGGAAAAAAAAAACACTCTAATACTGCCAATACCGTTGTTTGAAGACAAGTATTATATGAAGTAATCAAAAATGAGGTAAATAATAAGCAGTAAGTACCAAAATAGCAATATGGTTTGATGCATGCAAATGAGCAATTATACAATACATTATTAGTAGATTAAATCCTAGAACACTGTACACCGAACAAAATGAATATGAAGAGTTGAGCAGCTTAAATATTTACAGTTTGCTTCAAATATTCTAAACAGACATTAACTCGTTCCACTAGCAGACTTAAAAAATTGCCTTGCCTGCTGTGATTAAGCAAGGTAGTTGAAAAATCATCAGGCAATAGATCAGAGCTAACTTCCACATTGCAGATAGCCCTTATCTGCTTTACTGTTTCAGACTTGGCTTGTGAGGGATTACATTCACATGCAACATGAAATGAAGACTGCACATTAGCACCACAACCACACAGTGGTGAAGAGCATATTTCAGGAAAATGCTCATACAAAAACAAATTCAGCAAATTATTTGGATAAAAAAGACTTAAAGTTAAAGTTTCAATATTGCGAGGGATACTTGATTTAAAAACCAAACTACTGCAAGACACTGTTGGTATAATACTTGACCCATTTAATAGCCACTTATTTTGGATAGAATTTTGCCAAAGTTTTTTAGTATACTCCTTAACCATGCTTTTGGTATAAGAGCAACATGTACTGGACCAATCTGCGAAATAGTCAACAATATTTTCTTCAACTATGATTTGATCAGACGCAGTAAAACATTCGGTGATAACATCAATTTCCATTGAAGGAATTTAAATACTTGTTGTAACTTGCCATGTAAATCTTTACTTGGACCAGGTTGAATACCTTTATTTATCAGCATTCTCAAAGGGTCATTGTCATCTTTCTTAATGTTAAGCTTTAAAAAATGCTTGATACTGTTAATTGAATTTTGCACAACAATGGGAGGAAGCCCAGAGATGATTTCACACAGTTCAAGTTTAACATTAAATGTAGCACCCAAAGTAGATTTTAAAACTTTGTACCACAACTTGTTAATATCTGCAAGATTATGTTGATTTATCCAAACCATGCCACCATAAAAAAGACAGGGTAAGAAAAGCACTTTAATCAACCGAGTCTTGCAGAACTTCTCTTGTCCGAGATAAAACTCTTGCAGTTTAATAAAGAACTGAAGACTTCATATATTACAGTACTCAAACACAAAATATTGAATAAGGGGGTCCAGGTAATCAAGTTTTAGAGCATATGCCATACATTGATACAAAGCATAATTGTTAAGTTTGACGTTGTGAGTTTTTGTTTTGAGTTGTGACAGTAGTACCGGTAAGTTTTAGCCTACTGCTCTGTTTCTTACTGATACATGTTACTGCATAAAATTTCTTTTTTTTCGTGACAGTAGACGTTGATGACTTACCGGTATACAGTCTTTTCCCTATCCAAATAAATCGAATTAAAAACCAGAAAAATGTACTGTAACAGTCAGATCTTTAGACTGTGTACCTGCTGCAGTACTGTGTGAAGCCAGTAAAGTTAGCAACCTACCGGTATATATGTAAATTTTTTTGCAAGCTTTCCTTCAAACTTATTCAACAATCTATCAGTTCAGAGTTTAATACTTTACGGTATCAATTTATCAAGTAAACTTTGTCCTAATTTCATCCACTATGACAGTACTGAGTGAGGAATATGAGCAGATGAATGACTGCGTGATGAAGTCAGTAAGCGAATCTGTCTAGTTAATTCTGACTCTAAATTTGAAAGCAATCACAACATTGGTAAAATTACAGTAGTAAAATAACTTTGACATTTCAATTTTCCAGATTCAGGGCCTACACAGTTTAAGCTAGTCATTTACGGTAGCCTACCTAGCCAACTGCACTGTCTGACTAGGCTATCCAGATCTCAGTACCGGTACTGGTGCCGGTATCTCAGATCTGCTACCGTACTTATTTTTGCAATTCGCATACAGTAACTTGAATTATGCATCAATTGAAGAAGTATGTTTTAGGCTTCCCTTTCATAGGCCTATTCTGTCTATAGTGCAATAATCCCTGAAGACTCAGCAGCTCAACCCTTTACAAGCTTAAAAAAGATTACTAGGCTAGGCTATTTTGACTTGCTTGTATCACAAATTTTGTCTTAATATTTTGACTTGATTATAAAACGTAAGTCTAGGCTTATTGACTAACTGCTGTTATTGCGTTTTGCTATTCTTCCAAGCCTATTCTATCCCTGCCTACGGTAGGACTTTATTCCAAACTAAAGCCTAGCCTACTTGCCCAGTACCATTGTACCAATTAGCTTGTGAATATAGCGGATCTAGCGAAAAGCGAGAGCGGATTATGAATCACAAGGTTGGGACAACGGATGTGACGTAATAAATCTGCAAAACCATGGTAGAAAAAAAAATTTCGCCTTCGGGACATTATCTTTTAGCAAAAAGCATGTTACCACTTACCACTGTTATTCACATTAGCTTACCAGTTCAGAGTTTCATTTTTTTTGGTTCACCCCTTTAAAGTGGTTCACCCTCACAAAAATTTAATTCATCCTGGGTTGAACCATTTAGGCCTTGTTACGCTACCAAAAAAAACGTCTAGAAAAGAAATTTTGTGATACCCATCGAGGTACCTCCTGGAAATTCTTTTGCAAATGCATTTTTGTTCCCTGAACAATGATTGAAACGTCTGCCGTTGCAACGAGGTGCCGATTTTGAGATATATTGCTTTGAATTAGAGCGCGGATGAATATTTTTAAATAATTCGCTTGAATGATTTTTGGTATTACTAAGCCATTGTGACGTTTTTGACGTAAAGTTTTTTTTGTTATGGTGTTGCCGTTAAATAATTTTCAAATTATGATTGAACTGTTTTTGCGGTTTTTTTAGAACAAAAATTAAAACAAAAGCAAAAATGCCCTAATTTCAAACCTAAAAAATCATTAAGGTGTGACGTTTTTGAAAAATTTTTTACCGTTACTATTCTAGAGTAAATGTTATTTCACAACATTATTACACGTGGAAACATTTTTTAAAAACAGCTGATCTATCCATTTGGCAGCTGATCTCAATGACAACAAACTTCAAAAAAATAACGCGGTTAAACTAGGCTACTGGGTTTAGGGGTATGAAAAACAAAATTAGGCTACTTCAGCCATTATTTTATTACTTATTTCAGATTCAGATGGTATGAATAGTAGTAGCCTATGCTGTTAATCAATTTGAGGCAGCTAGTGAGGCCAAATATGGACAAGTAGATCAACTAATCGGCTAATTTACCGGTACTGCCAGCATACCGATATTGCTTGGACTAACACAAATGTGTTTAAATCAACAACGTTTTGAGTCTGAATTAGCCTACTTATCACTCCATGCAGCTTTCCGGTACTTGAGATAATTAATAAAATAGAACGCGGTACGCTAAGTAGAGCTGCCAGTTAAATTAAGCAATCATTAGGCTACTCTTGAACCAGTTATTGGTAGGCCTATTTTCTTTACGTAGGTTGTGGTATGTTATCGGTAAAAAAATTTAAAAAAAATTAAAGATTATTTCCTTAGTATTGGTGCCTGGTGGCCTATTTAGGCTACATTTATTTGAGAAATTTGCGATTTTACCTAAAGTAAACTGCAGGCTTTCGTAATATTTTCGGTACTGACTCAGTGCCTCAAGTAGAGCGTTGTTCTTCTAGGGGGGCCAAAATTTCTTCCAGGAGGGGCGCTTACAATACTTGGTGCTAATTTCTCCTGTTGTTGCTTTGGATTTGAAGGGGCGCCGACCACCTTGCCCCCCATACTTGCGGCCCTGTAGTGACTGGTTGGTAAAAATCGACCTTACAAAAAAATGTCAAAAGTTTGCTATGTGCCTTGGTCTTGGCCTCGGAATTTTTTGTGTCTTTGGCCTCAATCCTTGTGTCTTCGACTCCACCTCTGTTATTTTCTTTAGAAAAGAAAAAGTTTAGTTATCTTTATTTATTTTGTTTTGGTAAAAAATGCCCATTGACCTCATTTACAGTTCACTTCAACTTTTTTTCATAAATTAGCATTTTATTTGGTGAAATTGAAATAGTAAAAGCATATGACAACGAAATGTCTTCACCCCCACCTTCCAAAAGAAAACTTGAGGAAAAAGATTGCCCTGTAGAAACAAAACCTACACTGTGCACTATTTGTCGTAAAAAAGATCGAAATTTGACAGCAGCGCAACAGTTTAGACAGCAAAGAAAGAAGGATGTTTTGATAATCGTTCATGCAAAAGCTACAGGTTGGTATAGCATTGCAATACTGCAGTAGAGACAAAATTAAACTGTACTAAAATCTATTATATTGTTAACCAAGTTTCATTTCCAATATGTTTGTGAATTGTAGAAACTGATTTTTTTTCTTATGCCGTTCACATTGATATGCAGTAGCAGGGGCGTGTTTTTTGGGGGGGGGGGGAGCATTGGGCCATGACCCCCCCCTTTGGGTAGCCAGGATAGTATAATTAGCAAAGAAAAGTATGCAAAACTGTGGCATGCCCCCCCCCCCCCTTTGTCCTCGGCTCGAGGACAGCATTCTTTTTTGAATGGTTAAAATTTTGTAGATCGGCTGGAAAATGTTTTCCTAGACCGTTTTTTTTTGTAGATCGACCGAAAAAAAAATTTTTGAGACCTTTTTTCTCAGGAAAACACTTGCATTTGTGTCCTTGATCCTTGGCCTTGACCTCGAGCATTCCTGTCCTTGGCCTCGGATTTTTTTGTCCCCTTGGCTATGGCTTTGGCCTCGAGCCTTGTGTCTTCGACTTTACCTCTGTTCATGATAACATTCAAAGCGTACTTTATCTCATTTTATTTACTTTTTTTTCGAAAGCAGTGTTTATAGCAAGTTTTTAAATGCATTTAGTGGTACTATAGTGTTTTCTTTTACGAAGATCAACTGCGTTGCATTGCTGAATCGCAAAGAAATGAAGACATTCTTAGAGAAAATCAAGAAAGGGAATGCGATGCCAAGGATGCTTAACAGGAGTTCTTCACCGCTCAATCCAAACTCCATAATTTTCGAAAACGCTGCTGCTCTTAACCATCACCAACAACACGTCGTATTGGCCATAAAGAACGACACGTGGTATTGGCCATCAACAGCAACGGCTAATTGTTGCTGCTGAAGAAAACGTCGAAAATTCCCCTATAAGTTTGATGTTTTAATCAAACTATATGCTCAACATGTAACGGCTCTTGTCAGAGCCACCGAATCCATTGTTTAAAAGAGTGTCCGAGTTTTGAACTAAGTTCTTGAAGCGGGATAGGCAATTATTTCATTGAAAATGACAAGATTCAAGTAAGTGGAAAAACATGCATTTCGATGTAGTCACGTCCAAGAGTTGAAAACGGACTGACCAGTTTAGGCCCGTACCCGAAAATGTAAGCCCGATCCCCAAAACTACAGTGTAATTCGAAGCACAATTCATGCCAAAAAAGTCTGCAAGTTAAGTTAGGTCGGAAAAATTTAGCAATGTTGCCAAGTTATTTTGATTATATTTTTGTCTATTTAAGACAAAAAGCATGTTTCAGGACCGAATTAAGCCTGAAAATTTGTCTAATTTAGGCCGGAACCCGACCCGAAAGGCCCGGCCTGACCTACAACTCTGGTAACATCATGAATAAACTAAGCATTAACATTATGAACTCGGCACGTAAGGCCCGGTCTACACTTTGACGGAGAGCACTTAAAGCTGATATTCATGCTCCGAGTCCGCATGATAATGGCTGGATAATTGCAGCAAACAACCAGGTGCACTATTTTTATTTTATTTATTTTACAGCAAAAACATTACTTAACTTGTTAAAAAGCTATACATCAAAACTGGACAATGAGCAGCAACTTATGTATACAAAGAGGATTATCTAGCAAGGTCTAAAAAGTCTCACGATCCTGCCGCTATACTAATTCACTACTGGTATAAACAGGTTTAAGCAATAATGCAATCTTCTCTACACGTTTAAAACAGTTTCAAGTTTTTAGTTTCTTCTGAACACCACTTGCAATTATTTGTCTCTTTTCCATATGGTTGGGACACAGATAAACAACCATCTTGTTAACATTTGCTCATGATATGGATAAATTATTCCACTAATTGAAGGGCATCAGACAAATCATCTGCAACAGAAAACAAATTAATAAAATATTTATTAGAAAAAGCATATTTCAAAAATTATTTACTTTTCTACTGTAGCCAATTTAAAATGTGGTAAAAGGAAAAATCGTTTTTTGCTATTGCCAAAAATAACAACTTACTCAAGACTAATCGTAATGTTTTTAAAAATATTTTGAAAATAGACAATAGTGTAGAAGATTTTTTGAGTTTTACATGCATTTCTTTCTAAAATCTTAAATTGAAGATAACTGTGCAACCACTTGGTAAGTACAAAACCAAGTACAAGTAATAAAGTTTGGAATAAAACTTTCAATCTTCATAATCATAAATCTTTGAATAAAAAAAAAAAGTGAATAAAATGCAAAATTTGATGCTCAAGAATTTTAAAAGCAAACCAATTAACGTTTACAGTGTAGCTATGAAAGCTTACAGCTAAATTCTCTGATGTAGGCTTGTCGGCTGGTAGGCCTACTTTTACCAAAAACTAAATCCTTAAAGATAAGTAGTGACGATTCCTCATTTAGGAAATTACTTGCTTCTTTGATAAAGTCTTGAAACAAATGAAACAATGCTTACCGTTTTGACTCATTGCTTCATCAATTCTTGGACTTAAAGCATGACAAACATTAAAATGCATGTAAATGTGCACAGTGCACATTAATGTGTAACGTTTGAATTTTGAAATTGGTTTTAAATGATTTACAGTACAATTTTCTGTAGAAGTTGCGAGTCAATGTGCCTATCAGTTGACGAGTGGTCGTAGAAATCTACAAAAAACTATACAGAGTAATAAGCCGACATTCCTGAAAAGCAAAAAAATGTAATGATTAAAATTTTATACCAACAAATTTTTATTTTACATTATTGGTTAATTCTAAAATTCTTACTTCTTAAACTTTAGGTGCAGGGGTGCCAAAACCCGGGGGAGATATATTCCCCCAATACTTTGACTGTATCCCTCCCAATATTTTGAGTATGGTCTACATTTGCATCCCCCCAATAATTTCACGCTGGTGTGCATATGAGCGTAGGTGTCAACTTGAATTCGGGGAAAAAACATGTATCCATTTTTGGTGAAGTTCTTTCTTTCTTTTTTTTGGATTTCGGGGGAAAAAGTGTTTCAAATTTGTTGAAGACCTTTCTTTTTTGGTCTTCACTTAATTTGCTCACCTGAACAAAATCGTGGTCGAGGTTCATCTCCCCAATGCTATAAATAAGGCAAAATTGGGGTAAAATTGCAAATTATCCCCCCAATGCTCAACAAAGATCGACACCTCTGCTTAGGACTATGAAACTTGCAATTTTTTTTCAAATAGCAAACTTTTGACATTTTTTTGTAAGGTCGATTTTTACCAACCAGTCACTACAGGGCCGCAAGTATGGGGGGCAAGGTGGTTGGCGCCCCTTCAAATCCAAAGCAACAACAGGAGAAATTAGCACCAAGTATTGTAAGCGCCCCTCCTGGAAGAAATTTTGGCCCCCCTAGAAGAACAACGCTCTACTTGAGGCACTGAGTCAGTACCGAAAATATTACGAAAGCCTGCAGTTTACTTTAGGTAAAATCGCAAATTTCTCAAATAAATGTAGCCTAAATAGGCCACCAGGCACCAATACTAAGGAAATAATCTTTAATTTTTTCTAAATTTTTTTACCGATAACATACCACAACCTACGTAAAGAAAATAGGCCTACCAATAACTGGTTCAAGAGTAGCCTAATGATTGCTTAATTTAACTGGCAGCTCTACTTAGCGTACCACGTTCTATTTTATTAATTATCTCAAGTACCGGAAAGCTGCATGGAGTGATAAGTAGGCTAATTCAGACTCAAAACGTTGTTGATTTAAACACATTTGTGTTAGTCCAAGCAATATCGGTATGCTGGCAGTACCGGTAAATTAGCCGATTAGTTGATCTACTTGTCCATATTTGGCCTCACTAGCTGCCTCAAATTGATTAACAGCATAGGCTACTACTATTCATACCATCTGAATCTGAAATAAGTAATAAAATAATGGCTGAAGTAGCCTAATTTTGTTTTTCATACCCCTAAACCCAGTAGCCTAGTTTAACCGCGTTATTTTTTTGAAGTTTGTTGTCATTGAGATCAGCTGCCAAATGGATAGATCAGCTGTTTTTAAAAAATGTTTCCACGTGTAATAATGTTGTGAAATAACATTTACTCTAGAATAGTAACGGTAAAAAATTTTTCAAAAACGTCACACCTTAATGATTTTTTAGGTTTGAAATTAGGGCATTTTTGCTTTTGTTTTAATTTTTGTTCTAAAAAAACCGCAAAAACAGTTCAATCATAATTTGAAAATTATTTAACGGCAACACCATAACAAAAAAACTTTACGTCAAAAACGTCACAATGGCTTAGTAATACCAAAAATCATTCAAGCGAATTATTCAAAAATATTCATCCGCGCTCTAATTCAAAGCAATATATCTCAAAATCGGCACCTCGTTGCAACGGCAGACGTTTCAATCATTGTTCAGGGAACAAAAATGCATTTGCAAAAGAATTTCCAGGAGGTACCTCGATGGGTATCACGAGACAACACAATTTTGGACAGCGTAACAAGGCCTAATTCACCCTATTAAGAAATGCTGCCTTTAGTTTGTCTTTCTGGATAATACAAATCAGATGTAAACAAAAAACTCATCAAGATAGATCGTATATGATCGTTGTTTAACCAGATGATTGAAGATGCGTTACACAAAAAGACATATGATATAGTGCCGAGTTACAATACGTAGGTATGGTTCACTTCAAAAATTGAACTGAAGTATGGTATGCTGGTACAGAAGGTACGTAGTGTGCAAATTCTGAAAGTACCATACATCAGTGTTCCTTTCAGGTCGATTTTTTTTGGCCAAACAGCAATTTTTTTGGTGCTAGCTTTAGAAAACTCAGCAAATTAATGGAAATATGACGTTTGGTGTACTTTAATACTCGATTGGTACAAAAATTAGGGCACATAATCGTCTTTTTAAAGCTTTGGGCTCACATGCTTCAAGAAAATGTGGGCATTGGCCGATTAGCCATAAAGTTAAAGGGAACACTGCCATACGTCCTTGATTGCAATACAGAAGTCAAAATAAATTTTCGGGAACAAGTGATGTCACTGGAATCTTTGTTTGTGCAACTGCGCACGTTCCATGTGCCTAGTCACTTTGTTTAGTTTTTATGTAATACCGGTACTGACACAATATAACTGTCATAAGTTAGGTTCGCTCGATTGTGACATTTGTTCACATTGCTTTAGTGCCAAGCAAAACTTTGGAAAGAAATTGACGTCATATATGATAGTGACATTGTGAGCGAATTTTGATAGTGCCAAATAAAAGCAATTGATTTGAAATTTCATGTGTGTTATCTCCATCTAACGGCATTAGTTTTTCCCACTTACTTACAGCTCTTAATGTTCAAGAGCAACATTGTTTGCCAGTGTCATACTCCTGACATAATTTACTTTGTACTTGGTGTATATATCGCAATGAAATTGATGCCAATAAATGCATTTATAAGCTCGGACCTTGGTTCGTTGCATTTGTGATGTATGTTACGGGTTTATGATGTCACAAAGTAATAAGCGTAAAAAAATGCTTTAAAATTAGCTCTTTTCGTTCTTTCAATGACTTTATTTATAAAGAGATTTGTTTGTGCTTGTCACCCAACAATAACTCTTTGCTTGGTATTGTCAATTAATTGTCTTCCAAATTTTGTGTTTGAATGAATTATTCAAAAAGTCCATTTACCATGTAGGCCTTGTTACGGTGTCCAAAATTGTGTTGTCTTGTGATACCCATCGAGGTACCTCTTGAAAAATTTTTTACAAATAGATTTTTAATGCCTGATTAATGATTGAAATATCTTCGGTTGCAACCAGATGCCGTTTTTAAGATATACCGCTTTTAGTCGAACGCGGATGAATATTTTAAAATCATACGCTTGAATAATTTTTTTTACTATTAAAGGCGGTGAATCATCCAGCCAATTCCAGTGGTTTACAATAGCTAAAATTGAACTATAATTTTTGATATTTTTTGTTTTAAGTTTGGGACTGCGGTTGCAAAGATATTCAACAAATGCAAAAAGATGTCCCCCCGAAAAAAGTTTTTGGAAACTCTGAGTTTTGTTTTTCCCGCCAAAACCACAGATAGGCCTAATGGTTTAGAGAACTGTGATAGGCTTAATAGTTTAGAGATAGTTTATTTCTAAATAGTTTAAGCCTAATTATCTCCAAACTTTTAGGCCTAATAGTTTAGAGATAGTTAGGCCTAATAGTTTAATAAGATTACAGTAAGCCTAATAGTTTAGAGAACTGAGGTTTTGGCGGGAAGAACAAAACTCAGAGTTTCCAAAAACTTTTTTTGGGGGGACATCTTATTGTATTTGTTGAATATCTTTGCAAACGCAGCCCCAAAATCAAAATAAAAAATATCAAAAATTACAGTTCAATTTTAGCTCTTGTAAACCATCGGAATTGGCTGGATGATTCACCGCCTTTGAGGTGCGTTTAGACTGGACGCGAAGCAACGCGAAGCACCAAAATTTGACGTCATCGACAGCTCGCGAAAGGTTGCGACCGCTCGCAACCTTCGTGAGCAGTTGCGCAACAGCGCTTGCTTGCAGGCTGTAGTAAGATAAATAACTAATTCACTGACTGGATTTTTACGATCGCAGTTTGCTAGAAAACAATGTAAATAGTTTATTTGTATGGTTTAGCGCCTATTTATCAGTCCAAAGAGTAGGTTGTTGGCAAAGTTAGATTCGCGATAGCCCTAGGCTAGCCAAGTTAATTTGGATCTAGACAGCTAAGGCTGTAAATCCTAGAGTGATTTTTCATAGCTATGCTGGATCTCAGAGCTTCATTGTAATGAATACACCAAAGCAGTAGGCCTAGCCACACGACATCTAGCTTTTAAAACAAAACTTTTTATTCTGTGCAGCATAGCAGAAGCTATTGCATCAGTCCAGTGGTTCTTTTGGCTGAGCAGCTTAGTGTTTTTACGG